>CM076649.1:1078888-1114248 GCA_038496675.1 Rachycentron canadum | reverse complement strand
TGTATAAGAGATATATATATATATATAGAGAGAGAGAGAGAGAGAGAGAGAGAGAGAGAGAGAGAGAGATTAGCTAAAATTCTCATCAATTTGAGACTCGATGACTTTCAATTGTAAAGTGACTTAAATATTAAACTGAAGTTTGACCCCAATAAGCATCATCGCAGAACAATTAATCAAATAAAATCTGATTGACTGACTTTTTGTGTTTCTGAATGTTTTTCTGTTCATAGCAGGTCCCCGGTGTTGAACAAACCTTCAAATCAGCACGATGTGTTGACATCTCCTGTTGTTTCTCCAGCTCTCCTCCCTGAAATGGATCTCTCTCTGCAGGGCTCCTTTTCAAATGCATCCAAACTGTTCCCAAACGCCAGCATGCTGCTGAACGGCTCTGGGAATTACACCAATGACCAGTTCACTGAAGTCAACCTCTTTGAAATCCTGGGTCCAAAACGATCTCCCTTCTCCTTCCCGGTGACCACCGTTTACCTTCTCATCTTCCTCATTGGCTTGTCTGGAAACCTGCTCACGTGTGCGGTGATAGCGAAACACAAGAAGATGCGTAACCCCACCAACCTCTACCTGGTGAGCCTGGCAGTGTCCGACCTCCTCGTGCTTCTGTTCGGGATGCCCCTGGAGATTTACGACCTGTGGCAGAACTACCCGTTCCCCTTTGGCGAGGGCGGCTGCTACTTCAAGACCTTTCTCTTTGAGACGGTCTGCTTCGCCTCAATCCTCAACGTGACAGCCCTGAGCGTGGAGCGGTACATAGCTGTGGTGCATCCACTCAAAACCCGGTACCTGTCAACCAACCAGCACGCCAAGCAGGTCATCACCCTCGTGTGGGTGGTGTCAATGATCTGTGCCATCCCCAACACCTCACTGCACGGCATCTTCTACCTGCCAGAGAGGATGGAGGAGTCTGCCATATGCACTGTGCTGAAGCCCCTTTGGATCTATAACATGGTCATGCAGATCACCACTGTGTGCTTCTACTTTGTACCCATGATGGTGATCAGCATGCTGTACCTGGTGATGGGCCTTCATTTAGGCAGAGAGACGCGGCAGCCAAGCAAGAACCTGGGAAAGAACTGCAGCAGCAACACCCGACGGAAGATCAGCATTGAGAGCGGGCGCAGGAGACAGGTCACCAAGATGCTCTGTGAGTTTTTGTTTTGTTTATTTTCCCCTTTCTGCAGAAAACACACAGTGCTGTGACAGACTGCTATGATTGGAAAGCAGATCCCCTTTAATCTGTGGTTTCAATGCAAGGACATGTTCCCAAAGACAAAACCAGATCAAAACACAGAACATATAAAGACAGAGGACTGTCGATTCTTTGTATAGATCATTTGTATTCTGAAGGGGCTCCTGCTACTTCACATCGTCTAAGCTCAGGGGCTTGATGAGATTTCATACAGTGTTAGGACATTTCCCATTGACTACAGTGTAAAACCCCCCCTGAGTTCAATCTTCAATCCATCTTAAAGGGTTTTCTCAAGAAAGCTTTTTAGGCTACATCCACACTGTGTAGGTTCATTTTAAAATGAGAATCCACGACCAATTTCTACTCTGCATTTGATAAGTTGCACAAAATACTAAAAACAAGGGACAGTAAAGGCAGAATTTAACTGAACAACAGCTGCTAGCAAAGACAACAAGGTCAATGACGCTTGCATTTCGTTATTCATGTTGCTTTCGCCGCTGGAGGACGGAGACCGAGACCTTTGCCTATATTCCCATAGCACAGCCGCCATGATGAAGCGGATTTGTCAGAAGAAAGTTTTGCTTGAGATTTGTTTTCTTTTCTGGAGCTTTCAACCACATTCCACCATCTACCTCAAGAGCCTCCTTACTCGTGGTTTTAATTTTTAGTTACACATATTAGTTAACAACAAACAGGTAATGAATTTTTGTGAAAAAGATGCTCAGAATACATAGTACAACAGATATCATATAATTTTATATGAGAGGGAAGCGCTTTAGATGATGTTTGATGTTTTAATGTCAGTTTTTAAAGGTGGTATAGTGACCACAACCCTGTTGAAACTTGGTATTAACATGTGTCTAGGGTATTTGATCACAGCTGGACAGCTCTAAGTACATCAGTTTACACCTGGTGTCTCAAGCAACCACTTGTGATTAGAGCTCATTTCGCAGCTCTATATGCAAATAATCATGAATGCGTTGATGTTTTAAGCCATGCTACGACAGATGGGTATTCATGTGTTCATGTGGGTGAGATAGAGAGCGGGATTTGGAGGGGTTGAGCAAATCAATGGGCTGCACACAGCTTAATAATGAAATAAGGTTTTATCTGTTAGAAATAGTAGGAGATTTTCATTTCATTATGAACTAATTAGACTGTAGCAGAAGGCATCAGTAGAGGATCCGGCCCTTGTGGTCACTGTGGCCCAATCTCAGAGTCTTTGTATCTCAAATGCGTCCTCAATGTGTCTTTGGTGCGTTCACACATGTAGTTAGAGCTAACCACTTGTGATCAGATCACCTGAGACAGGTCTGAACAGGGCCTACCAAACAGACCTATTAAAAATCCACCAGGGCCATTTGCATTCACGTTTTGTGATGAATGCAACTACAGTCTTCCCTTTTTTTCTCTTTTCTCAAGTATCTCCTAAAAACCTTTTTAGCTGCTAATAGCCCCACTGTGCTCACTAGATAGTCACCAACTGTGTCTATTGGCCTTTTGATACTTTGTGGGCAGTAGACAGTGGGTTTTTAGAGCTTTTTTCCCTGAGAACAGCTGGCGGCTGTATCTAGAAACAAGCAGTTAGAGTGAACAAAAGCAGTTTTAAGGGGCTGTAAAACCCAAACAATAAGCTGAAATGACTGTAAAATGCTCCACAGCACAGTGGGGAACTGCAGGATTGGGTGATAATTCTCGTCACTAATAGTGATGTGCACATGTTCCATCGTTAATATACAATAATATACAAACATTGATTATAGCAGCTTTAATATTTTGGTCATTTGACACAAATCGAGTCACATATGATTCATTCATTTTCAGGCTGAGATGTGCAGAGAATAATGCAAAAATATATCCGGGAATATTTGATGTATTGTGCATATATGTGGCAATCATTAAAAACATAGACTCGGTGGTTTGAATATTTCAATATTTCGTTTCAGTGTAAACATCATATAGCTTCTATGAGGAGCTGGAACAAGATGATACAGAATATAAATGTGAAGAAAGTCGATTTTTCCAACCTTTCAGCTTCACTTAGGGGGGAAAAAGTAAAAAAAAAAAGAAACTTGATGTAAAGTGATTAGACAGACAAACCTCACAAACTCTGCTGATGTTGATTTTCTTCTGCTGCTCAGGAGTGATTGCATTTAAAATGCTTATGAATAAAATGGCCATAAGTTACTTGTGTTTTAAGACCTGCATCAATGTTCAGTTTTATCTTTTAGACAAGGTTTAGATTGAAATGTAATGGGAGATATACAACCAAGTAGGTGTACATTACTTATTCTGACACATTTCATCTGCAGCAGGCTTTTTAATTATGTATGGAAACATATTGTGAGTAACTGTGACTGTTAAAGCAACAATATGCAAAAATCTGCTGAGCAAGACTGGTAATTATAAGAAAAACTCTGAACACTGAATTTTCATTTTTAAGTTGTTTTCCTTGAAAACATCTTTAAATGATGGGACTGAATAGTACTTACAATTATACTGCTTCTAAAGTAATTTCTCCAATTGAAGTAAAAGTTGATCATTTGAATTCTTTGGGCCTCTAACGGTCAAATAACTTTTGTTTTAATATCTTAAACTCAGTTTAGACTTGGACTTAAAAAGTGGAAAGCTCGAAGTACAGACGTGAAGGCAGTCAAGGTGCATTAAGGATTTCGTTAAGATCCGATCACTTAACCCACATTTGAAGGTGGTCTGGGCCACATTGAAGGGCCTCCTACTCGCCTGACGTCCTCTTCCACAGTCTAATTAGCCTGGCTACAGTTTCATAATGAACCAAAAAACATTTCATTATTTCAAATGGCTAAAACCTCATTTCATTGCAGACATAAGTGCAGCGCACTGACTCTGTCAACTCCTCCTTGCCTCTCTCTCACTCATAAACACACTTCGATGACCCATCTGTCATAGTGGGACTGGCTTAAAACCACAGCGCGTACGTATTTATTTGCCCAGAGAGTGGTGAAGTGAGATCTGATCACAAGTGGTCACACGAGACTCATGTTGGGAATGCAGATGTGAACCGACATACTTAGAGCTGTCCACCAGAGATGCATGTTAATGTCGGGCCTGAACAGACTTTAAATTTGTCTAGGGGCCACAAAAGTGTACTCGAGTACAGTACTTGTGTAAATGTCTCCCTGCTTGTCCTTCCTGTCTGAACAGCTTTTCTGATACTGTCCCATTTTACTGGCCTAGTAAATATGGTAGTAGTAGTTGCAATGTCATCAAAATACATTGAAATAATAAATAACACGGAAAATTACAGCAAGATAGAACCTGTAGCAACTGTAGTAGCTTTTTAAACAGCCTGCTTTTTCTCTCTTACTCTCTAGCGATCGTGGTGGCTGTGTTTGGAGTTTGCTGGGCTCCCTTCCACATCGAGCGGCTCCTGTGGAGTTCCATCAGCCAGTGGACCGACCTGATGCACAATATTTATCAGTATGTCCACATCCTGTCGGGTGTCTTCTTCTACCTCAGCTCTGCGGTCAATCCTATAATCTACAGCCTGCTCTCCACACGGTTCAGGGAGTGTTTCCGAGAGCTCGTGTGTTCCCAGACAGAGGATAACAGCTCTGTCAGAGACTCACCGCCCTTCCCTAAAATCTTAATGAATTCCTCTGTCTCCAGTTCCAGAGCTCAGGCTGAGGGTAAGGACTCAAATGCTTTCATCCCTTTGCTGTCACTTAACATGACACTGAGCATGGACACTGCAATCCTCACGTGTGCATGTAACGAGGCGACCTGCAAGACCTCTGTGTTTTAATTGAGATTTTATATAACTAAGATGACACACAGCTACTACTTTAAATGAGTAGTTTGATGTTTTGTGAAATTTGTTTAATTATTTTCTTCTCTTGAGAGTAAGATGAGAAGATAGATATGACTCTTGCATCTGTCCAGTTATTCCTACCTCCGGGTCTAACGCTCACTAATTAACATTTTACTGCATTTAATTTCAAGAAAAACTCTCATTGAGCCAAGAAATAATCCAGCACATAAGCGTCAATAAAAGTAAAATTAAGTATGCAGGTAAGAAAACAAGTGAATAATTGAATTTCGCAAATTGTTGAACTACTCTTTAAAGGTGTTACACGTCATTAAGGAGCTTGTACATATACTTTACTCTGACTTTCTTTGTTACCATGGATAATCCTGTTCAGTGCCTGCCTACCTGCTGTCTTACATTATAACTGCTGTATGCCTTACAGAATGAAACTGTGGAGGGAGGTGGGACAGTCATCAAATCTAATCTGAATGATAATAATGTTGTATTTGATTATTCATGCTTGTTTTGTTTTTTTTTTTTTTTTTTAAACCGATGTTTCTGGGCAGTGAAAACAGGTCAAACCTCGGTGGAACTTGTAAACAAAGAATGTAATGCTTCGACGTGAGATTTTCATAATCTTGTTTCGTCTTTTGTTGAATGGTCAGCCGTTATATACATGATGTGATTGATTGGTAAGCTCTTGTTCACTGTGATTGCAGATATGAAAAGTGATTATCGCTATTGTGCAATGCCCAGTTTAAAAGCTACACAAATAAATGTCTAAGCTATCCACGCATAGACATTATTTTTGTTATTATCATAATTTTGCCCGAGTTTACATCTTGTTACCTCTGATGTTGTGCTGCTCTGACAATGGAATGTATTTATCACCATGAATCGTTGTGTGATTGCTGATTTCCAGAAGGCTGCATTAATCCAATGTTACATTTTACCCAAATAACAAGCGAGAACAACAAAAGCAGAGAATCAGCACACGGTATAATTTGCGTGTTGGTGTAATGTTTGTTTCGGTATGTCTTACAATGCTGACGCACAATTATCAGAACAAACTTTATTCTGATTGATAATATTTGCGTACATTGTTGATTATCAGTGCCAGTATTCCTTTCAATCGCAGATAACGTGGACACAGCGTATTTATTTTTCAGGCAGCATTGCAAACACATCTCCTTTTCACTTGCTGCACCTGATGCTTCAAGACTATGCAACGTTTTCAATCTCTGTTCCATTCCCATCACATCCCCAAACAATCAATCTATTAGTAAAACATCACCCTTTGTCCTCATGAAGGTTATTTTTGTACACTTGAATTTGTCATTATCCTGCAGCAGTCAGGGCAGTGTATTATTCATATTGGTGTGAGAGGAGGGTATGAATTGGGGTCCATTTTCAGGGATTACACAGGAAAGTGCCACACAGGCAGCCAAAAGCCTCTCTGTCCTTAATCGCCGCTTACTGGGAGCCAAAATATTTAGCATTTTACATGTAAAGTGCATTATTGTTGATATTAACTCTGCACTTCCACAGTGCAGAGTTCCTTGTTATATTAAAATTTATGCATATTCACATTTGCTATGAAAATGCTCTGACTTTACCTGCCACAGAGAATAATACGAGAGAAAAAAATTAATTGTCCTCTTACTCCTCACTGATGGATGATAAATATGTATGAGATTATGATTTTGTGGATCTATAATCATGGTCCAAGAAATAAAAATGAAATTTACATGACCACACTAAACGCTTGATGTGAGCCAGTGTTCTGCTGTTCTTGCTCATGGAAACTCAAGGACAGTGCAGACCAAGACAACACGAGAGCAGTTTAGGCGAAGGCAGGAAAAACACAAGCACCATATTCTGAATGTTAAGTTAGGAGGCATAATGAAGGACTAGTGGCAGGAGGACAGTCACATACATCATCCAGAAGAGAAATGAATTCATTTTCTGTGAGTGAACGCCTCCCTCCACGTGCTCTCTGTGACTCAAATTCTATCTCTGTCTGCAAAAATGATTCCAACTTTTCCATTTTAGTCTTTCAATATTCGCAGCCTCCTTTTTATTTACAGTCCCACATGTATCCCGAGGGCATACCATTTTTCTTTAGTCTGCAGCATCGCAGCAGCTCAGCTTGAGAACGACGGCCTGCGGGCTATTCTGACCACGTTGTACGTATTTAGACCTGGAGCATCAAAACCAGGGGACAAACCCCGCTTGTCAAAGGTGTAGAAGTTAAATAATTGGCCATCTTGGGCTTCCAGGGACACTGAGGCTGTGCCAACTTGCAAAACACAAGGGTACTCTTTTTCAAACACAACTCTGAACACCCGGTCGACCAGGTAGTTGAGCTTTATTGTCCTATACTTTTCTGGGATCAGCTCTTCAATCTGAGGCCCAAACTGCTGCATGACCAGAACCCCATCTGGCCCAACTTTGATCTCATAGAAGGTGATGTTACCGTAGGTGAAGAAACCAATGTAAGGGTCTGGGTTTGGGGGAGCAAACAGGATCTTCTTGGCCTCCCTGAAGGCTTTTTCTATGGCTGGGATGATATAATTGAAGGCCTTGGTGACCACATCCTGGTTCTGAGACCTGCTGCCAGCCATGAGGACCACCAGACCAAGCTTTAGTCTAGGTACAAGGGAGAAAGTGGCAGAGTACCCATCCAGATCGCCATCTTTCCGCACCATCTCATAGCCCTTCAACTCGTTCACCTCCCACGGCGTCCCCGTACGGTTGGCAAAGTAGTCCTTATCGCATCTAAAGAGTGGGGTCAGCATGATCTTCAATGAATCTGGCTCCAGCAGCTTGCGGTGATACGCACCCAGCAGCATCATAGCAAGCTTGGCCAAGTCCGCCGCCGTGGAGAACATCTGACCTGATGGCCGGTACCAGCCCAGGTCATAGAGCGGCGCCGGCTTTCCGTTGGAGTACACTCCTACAGCCATTTGACCTTGCAGCCCCGGGGTGATGTCAAAGCCGGTGTCCTCCATGCCCAGCCGGTCCAGGATGTTGTCTGTGATCCATCGCTGGTAGTCCACACCGGCCACCCGCTCAGCCATCACATGAGCAAGCAGGGAGAAGGCAAGGTTGCTGTAGTGGCATCTGCAAGGAAGCAAGATATAGAGATAGAGAACATCGTAAAAATGCAGTTGATACAAAATAATCAAACCTACATGTGTCTAAAGGTAACAAAATCCACCTACCAGCACCTCTACAAAACAAGTGTGAGAAATCAAAGATGTGGTTTTACAGGGAGTCATGTGCCAGACTCTATTGATCTATTTTGATTGTTAACAGCTTCCTCATGAATGATCTAAATAAATGCCTAAGTTAATATTTTTAACAGTGCAACATTGAAACTAAAGATTTGGCCAAAAATATATATTTTTTGTTTTCTATAATAAAGAGACAATAATGAAAAAAAAATTTTTTGGCACAATTCCCTATTCCAGTTTGCACAATAAGAATGTACAGTCCATATTGACGAAATGATTCGAAGATCAATACAGCTAAACAAATCTTACTTGGTGCCTGGGTCGGCAACGAGGACATCATCTTGTAGCAGATTGATTGCGGATTGTGTTTTTCCTTTCCAAAGCAGATTTGTGGCGCGCAGTCTCCTGGGCAGGCCTTGATCCACCCACAGGAAAAGAGTTAAATAAAAAAAGATTGCATTTGTGACCATGAGATATCGTCTTTTTCTTCGTTCACTTAGAGCAACACCATTGCTATGATCAGCCCTGATGCCTCGATGATCAAGTGAGACTTAGAAGCATATTCACAGATTTCCTTTTACCTCAGGCTTTCTCTTATCTATTATTTTAATTTATTACACAGATTGAAGTATTAGAAACTTAAAACCCTCTTCAGATAAACAGCAGCCTGTTTATCCGTGACTGCTGGAAAAACTCCAGGGTTTAAGAATCAGCTTTCCTACTAAGTGTGTTTACTGCATCTCTCCTGCAGGTACAATCTCTAAACACAAGATTAATTTATCATTTCTTTGTAATCTCCAGGACCTCAGTGGTTGTTCATATAATTTACCATCATGATAAGTCTCATTAACTTCTTTAACAAGAAACATTTTTGTTAAAGTGCCTATGGTCCCCTTGCATGTTGGTAGCTGTAACGTGTCAAATTAACTAAGGTTATAATTAATTACTTGATGCATTTGATCTATAAATGTCAGCAAAGACCAAATGAAAAAGCCCCTTTCAATCTCCTAAAGCTGACTTCATCACATTAATTTCTTTGTCTAAAATCCAGAAATTTAATTTAATGTAATTTTAAATATGGAACAGCTGCAAATTTTCATATTTGTGAAGCGTTGAACAGTTACCTTTGGTATATTTGCTTAAAAAGAACCACAATTACGTCTCTAAGTCTCAGTAGGGCAGGTCCAGTGGTCATAGTTGTGTTCATATTCAACACACAATTTTAAAATGCAGCACCATTTTTAAGCAGCTAATATGTAGCGCAGATTTAAGACCTAAGGGACATACTATATCTGATTCGATCTCAGGTGTTGGCTCCCTGATAAGGTAAGTCACAGGGCTCTCTGGTGTTCAGCTACATTTTAAGTCACTTCATTACAATCCACTGTATCTATATGTACCTGAGAGCTGGCTGGCCATCCTGCGCAGGGTGACCGAGGAGGAGCGGATCTGAACCTCCCCGCTGTCCAGAAAGATCAGCCCATCTGTCACATACTTCAGCTCAGAGTCTCGTGTCTTCCCCAGAGGGTTTTTGATGGTGAAGTTCTCTACATATTTCTCCAGAGGGTCATCTAGGGAGCTGATCTTCCCATCCTCCCACAGTCTGTACAGCATCAGCGTAGGAAATATTTTGGATAGGCTGGCAATTCTGAAAGACAGATAGCAGAGCATTGTGCGATTGTTTCTTAATCTAATGAGAGCAAAAAGAAGACAACTTCAATGGTTTTTATTGCAAACGCCTACCTTTGCACCTTGCCTCCTGGATTTGTTTCTTTTTTAAAAAAAATAAATATCAGCATGCTGATGTTAGTCTCTAGCTCAGTGTACCTGCTGTGATAATTCTCAGCCTCACAGAGATGAAAGTTCATGGATGTAAGTTTGCCTGTATACAACATCTATTGCACGTCTGCCCGTCCTGGGTGAGGGATCCCTCCTCTGTTGCTCACCATGAGGTTTCTCTTTTTTTCCCTGTTAAAAGGGTTTTTGTTTTGAGTTTTTCCTCAGTCGATGTGAGGGTAGAGGATGCAGAGGATGTTGTTATGATGCTATGTAAAGCCCTTTGAGACAAACTGTTTGTAAAAATGGGCTATACAAATAAAATTGCCTTGCCTTGCCTTGCCTTGCCTGTGCTCAACACATACAGAAAAAAACAACCATTCACGCTCACCCTCACGCCTACAGGCAGTTTAGAGTCACCAATTAACCTAAACATGCAGGTCTTTGGACTGTGGGAGGAAGCTGAAGTATGGGAACCCAAGCAGGCCCAGGGAGAACATGCAAACTCCACACAGAAAGGAAACTCGAACCATCTTTCTGTGAGGCAACAGTGTTAAGGACTGGTCCACTGTGCCATCCTCAATTGGACCTTGTTTTTAGCAAAAGCACATAGAAAAAGTTAGCTTGCAAAATGCTCATGCTGGTTCCCATGGAAAATATTACATCATGCTTATGTTAGCCTTTAGTTCAGTCCACCTCTGTGACAATGCACAGCCTCAGTCAGATGTTGTGCGGCTTATCATCAGTTTTCATGTATGGAAAATATCATTGTGTTCCCATTTGGACACTGACTGAGAGGCTGCTGATGCCTGTTCCCTGCTGCCAACATCATACACATGATGTGTATAATGAAGAGCACCCAGTCCACCTCTTTAACATAAGACACCCAATTACCCCACCAGTCTAGTAGTGGCTGTTTTCATGTGAGGATCTCACCACTGTGTCTCTTGTTGAAGAGTACTGGGCTTTTGAGCTATGATTCTCAGGCACTTGCACAAGGCACACTAGAGAGTGTGTTTTGTTTTGAAGAGTACAGTGGAACTCAATCTTTCAATTATTAATTTTTTTTCCCTTTATTTTTAATTAAGGCAAAACCCCTAAAAAAGCCCCTTATAAAAACTGTAAATGCCCCGCCCCCTTCTAACACGTTACATTATGTACTTTTCTGTACTTCAATTTTAAAAAAGTATCAGTTAGTGCAAGTAAATAAACTGCTAAAATGAACTTTAACCGCTAATCCCAACTGGTTTTTGCAACATACTTTTCCTTTGTAGACTGGACATCTGACTTTCAAGAGTAACAAGGTCAAAGGCAGGAGCTACTATTCATAATCCAGAGCTTGTGGTCCCATTACACCAACTCAAGATGATAACAATGCTCACCCCATAATGAAAACACACTGCTTCCTCTGCAGCACCAGAAGTAAAATGTTCTATCTCTCTGATTCAATGTGAATGAATGGGAAGAGGAAGAAAGGATGACTAAAGAAAGCTTCATGTCCTCAGTGTTATTTCTGAAGTTTCAGTGAGGGGAGTTTACATTCAGTACATCTGTACAAGCAGGTTAGTATCAGTGACTAGTTTATGATCTGGGACATCTGTTTCGTTTGTGATGCAGTCTTCAGTCTAGTACTCACCTGTAGATTGTGTACTCATTGGGGGGTCCTGAGAGAGGGTCGCTGGCATTCCTCTTTCCAAAGTTGCCGGTCCATAAAACCGTGTCGTTCAGAATCACGATGGCCGACAGAGCGGGAAGGCTGATGGGATTGATGCTCTGCCGAAGCAAAACGTCCACCTGCAAGAGACAGGGCGGGAAGTGAAAACGAGCCGGTTGGACAAGTCTGTCTTCGACTTTACTGTTGCAGGTGTTGTTTGCCGGTTTGTAAAATAATTTAAAGTAATGTCGCTTGTGCATAAAAACCTGCTAGCTAGCTAAGATAGCAGCAGACACACTCGTCCAGTACTAGTGAACAGCAGTATGCAATATGTTCAATTTCATCAACTGGAATTTATTTACATTTTCCAAACTCATGTGACTTGTTAAATAAGAGAATCTGAAAACATTTTTAGGCCTTTCTCAGGGAGCGATCTGCAAGCGACCCCTCATGGTCTGCCAGTACATTTGTTAGTCACATTTACATTGTTTACTCATATTTGCCTGTTTACAGAGAGTCACAGCATTAAGTGTTTTACTAGTAAATCTAGTCACCACAACTGAGACTTGCAGTGCGTTTGATGCCGTCTGGGCATTGTTCTTAAGTGTATGATCATTTTTATGCTACGTAACTATCACTACTTGTTGCTGTTCAGCGTGTGAGGTGCTGGGCTTGTCACTAAAATAAAACTCTGTCCTTCAGTGCAAGCTCACTGTGGTAGTACTAAAGTAGGTGGGCACATTGGTTTTGGGAAGTTGCTATCTTTGTGAGTTTTATTTTAAAGGCTAAATGGGTTAAATGAATGAGTTCAGTTCAGTATAACCAGAATCAATGAATAACTAGGTCACCTAATTGAAGGGATTCATAATTCCTACCCTCAGGAAACCACAGGAGGCAGAAAGAGCACATCTGAAGTCAATTAAACCTCTGACCGGATCCTGTCTTATTTGATTTGTGCGTGAGCTACATTAAACAATGAAAAGGAAAGATTGTATTTTTGACTCCACAACAAATATTTATTAGTTACATAAAAACACAATGTTCGTATAAAATACAATATATTGTTAAAAATTAAAATAGTGGTTCCCAAACGTTTTGACTTGTGACCCCTGAGAAAACATCTTTGTCTAATTGGCGGCTTCTTGTCATGTTTCAGACGTTTGTAACTTGTTAGCAGTTCCACCAAAGAGACATTTTCCTTCTTAGTTTCTCAGATGAATTCATTTCGCTTCTTCTGAGGCCAGAAGAAGTAAAAGTATGCAAAATCTAGATTTCTAAAGAAATAGTGAAGATTAGTGAAAATAGATGCGTTATGAATACAGATTTGTGTGGCAGAACAATGTTTTTTCTTTTTCTCTAGACTATTAATTAAATTACAATCCATCAGATTTATCTTCTACCCTTTGTGCCGGCACTATCCTCAGTCTGGAAGCCACTGAACCAAAGTACTTAACTATGCAGCAGTTAAAACTAGCCACACCTTGACCAGCTACTACATTAAAATGCTGCTTTACACACTGATACATCATAACAATATAATTATTATTATTTTTGTAATTATTGTAATTATGAATTATTACAACTTTTCATGTTAGGTACATTGACCTGATAATACTGCTGTAGAATAAGTATGATTTAAAATACTCAAGTTAAGATACATTGTGGATTTACTTCAGGAAGGGATCTAAATATTGAGGTTTAATTATTCAAAGCCATTTGTTGGTGAAACATCGCTGCCTTATTTGGTAGGTGGAATCTGGGTTAACACAAAATTCATTATTCATTAAAATTAATTCTTAAGTTGTTCACAAAACTGCCTTTAAATGTAATGAACATCAAAAGGTTCATATATTTTACTGTCTTTCTCAGTTGGGCTCATAGTGTTTGGTTGCTGTGAGGATGAAAGAAACTCTTCTCAGTGCAGGCAAGCTTCAATTTAACTGGCTCAACTTCATTACATATCCTCATGACTAATGAGCACCCACTACTCGACATCCTCAGATTTTCCCAGAGATGCCAAAGTGTAGATGTCTCCTCGGTTGATCAGCTGGAAACACTGCCACTGCCTGCGTACAGAAACACAACCTTTTGCTCAGACAGACACTCAGTTTTTCATCCCCTATATCTTTAATCTCCTTCTGTCAAGTGCAGCAGCATTTGGTGTGAAGGATTACCCCGGTCAGCCTGTAAATTTCCTCAGACTTGAGGTTGAGCGCATGATGGAAATACGACTGCAGATTTAAATCTGTGCATGATGAACGAGTCCTCTCACCTTTTCCAGGGCCTCTTTCAGGCTGGGGATAGGATGCTCCAGTGGGAGAGGCTCAGGGAAGCGGGGACACGTCATCTCTGAGTTGGCGTTGCGACCCATCCCTTCATCTGGGCAACCATTAGAAAATGTAAAAAGAGGAAGAAAGACAGAAAAAGTGGAGGAAGCACAGGAGGACAGGGTATTGTAATTCCCACTTGATATTTGATAGAATATCAATGGCACAAAAGCTGGTATAATGTAGTATGATTGGCTGGCCTGGGGCTTCATTAATTCTCTCTGGCTCCTGATGAACCCTGCTGATCTTACATGATACAGTTTGACAGGATGCGTGATATATATTCTGATCAAAGGAGATGTAGCCTGGACCCACTGTGAACTCAGGCGTAACTCAATATGTTTCATTTTGGCTTCAGACCACCATTTGCATTGTTGTTCTCAAGGATTACTATAAATGGGAATACAAAAAGATGTATCAGTGCATATAAACACAGAAGAAGAATCACAGCTTGCAGAGAGCTGTGCTTTGCAGATGATTGATATCACCTTATTTCCCGTTACCTTATACACAGACTCATACACAGATATTGATTTTACTGAGTAAAATATTATGCTCTGTTTAAAGAAAAGTTAGTTCAGCCTGATGAAATGTTATAATAATGGGTTAACATATTTATGTCATGGGACAGAAATGGGACCCAAAACCATGACATGGACTCATATGTAAAAGTAAAGTCTAAAAACAAGGATACAAAAATTGCACAAAGTCTCCGACAACATCCAAAAAAAAAAAGAAAACAAAGGCAAGGACGAAAACACAATCAGGATCAAAACAAAGAGGCAAAGAACTGAGCACTGGAAAGGTGCATGGCACAACGACAATCTGGCAGAGAGCGGAGGCGGAAACAGGGAGCTGATGAAGAAATGGGCAACAGGTGAGCAGGTGACGGAGGAGGAGGACGAGGAGTAGGAGGAGGTCAGGTAATTTCACCGGCAGGAAAGACACAGCAGGTGGGGTGTCAAGGTGTGAAAATGACAAACAAACCATGGGAGTTAAAACCAAACCTATCATTTAAAGCACCTATTGTACAGCTGGAGGGATGGTGTACGCTGTTTGACATTTACACTGATATTTTCAGGACTAAATGCACAACAAATAAACTACCGTACTACCCTTTGTTTCACATGTCAAGCTTCATCGTTGCCTAACTTACTTTTAAATCCAACTTGTATATTTTGAGATTTATTTATGAATCTTAGTTTATTTATGAATTTACACTTCCTTCTGAGAGTTTGAATGTGTCATGATGCTGCCACTAAGAAGGAAACAACGATGCGTTCATATTTTAGCAAGTTAATGCTATAAATTACGTGATAAAAATCACACAATTATGCCACCACAGTGAGAACTGAGGTTGTGCGTCAGTCTCATGAAAGGTCAAATCTGAGGGCTGCCAAGTGTCAAATAAGGTGCAGCTCACAGTCTTGTTGCAAGTGAAAATTAAATTTAAATCTAAAATTTCACATCTTGATACTGTGTAATTTTACTCACAGTCACAAGCAATTTTCATGTTTCAATTACGTGTCTGTAACGGAGCGCACTGGTCGTCAGATTGTTACAATAACCACAATGACCACAGTTTGTTGCATGTCATGTACCTTTGCTCTTTCTATGCCCATATTTCTTGTCTGCTTAAAAAATAAAATGAATAAAACTAAAACAACAGATCTAACAAAAAAAGTCCAGCTGACAGCAACAATTCTAAAGATTTTTAGGGGAAAAATCATCTCATGCAACACGGTGCATCACCTGTTGGCCTTACCTGGCAGAACCTTTGGCAGCTGATATTGCCAGAAGAAGCACCCGGTCATCACCAGTGATAGAACCAGGAAGAACACCAAACCCAGCTGGGTCCATTTCACCTTCATCCTGCCGGCTTTTGTGAGTCCTTCAAATTTAACGGTAGCAGCAGGAGCAGCCACAGCGGGGGTCGGCTTCGATACGGACAGACAGGCACACAAACATGCAACAACACACAGTAGGTTAGCACTGAGTGTGTACAAGTGTTAGGCTAAAGACTGAAAGTTCCCCATATTTACAGCTTCTGAGCAGATGTGTTCTCCATATCCTTCTCTACATCATCTGTAGATTTCAGTTGTAACAGAAGAAATCCCTGTCACCTTGTTCACATACAAGTGATCTCTGTTGCACTTTATACTTTGTACTCACCACCTGATGCTTCACAGGCCAGAGCGGGATGGATTACCACTGACACAGAAATCCTCTTATCACTAACTCGAGATCCAAGACATTTACTCAGAGGTAGTTCTCCTATATAAATGATTCCTGTGACCCAAAGGCAGTAAATGGTGCCCTGTGGAGGTTTTCCTGAGGAAAAGAAAGGCACAGACTTGGACTCTCAGCTCTGACTTGTCACTGACTATAATACTGGGCCATCGTTGCTGCCGTTCCTCACAATTCAATTTCCTCCTCTGCAGCCACAGGCTGTTGACATCATAATCCCCAGATTTGCTCCACCAAAGCGGCCGGGGAAATCTTAATCCTTAATCCCAGTGAATCAATTCACTTCAGTCCAGCTTCGCCTTGTCGAGCCCACCACCGAGCCGCACGAGCTGTCAAAGATGGCACCCACTCAGCCAAAACAAGTTGAGATTGGGGTGATAGGGTGTGCTTTTTTAGCTGGAGCAAGAGCTGAAAAGTACAATCACTCGGGTGCAGTGAATTTGGATCAACTTGGCGAGGGAATGACAGACAATTTGGGACATCAAAGGGAATTCACATAATGACCACAGATAAGAAGCACTTCCAACTTCTTCACCCTAACCGCTGCCAGCTGACACACAGACCGCATAGCCTGACTCATGATGGATTTGTGGGGCAAGTACAATATCTGAGAGCCTACAAATGTCGGATAATGACACGCTGGCCAGTGTATTTCTTTCTTTTTCAATGTAAATGCTTAAAATAAAAACCTTTTCCTAAAGAACTGTGATAATAATAACCATTCAAGTCAATAGGAAAGTGGCGTCAGGCTTTTGGACTCCACTGACTTTTGTATTCAAGAGTAATACCTATGGTTACTAAGCCTGCTCACTTTATCTTCTTATGTAACAGTGGGCGGTATGGTGGGATGATATGATTATATATAACATGAGATGATGAGATCTGCTATAGTGTTGATCCTTTTATTGTAATATCTATCACTGCAACACTTCAAGATACTATAATCCCATGTTTGAAGATATCTAAACATATTTTGCTTGAAACAACAATTTGTGTCTGTGTTTCAATACTTTGTTTATGATTAAATAAAATGTCACCTACTTTTCCTTCAGAAAAATCCACAACGTATGAATATGCAGACATGGTCAAAGGTTAAAGTGCTGTTTGCAGGAGCATTTTCACTCTTAGCACACAGGAGGCTTCTAGTTTGTGCTAGTTCCACAATGGATCTGTGTAAATAAACCCTGGTTTTGACAGCAGTGGTGGTAAGACGACAACTCCCATGATCCCACATTACTAGTCATCACCTAGCAGCAGAAAAGTACATGAGTAGATTTATACTAATATTGGATTTACATTTTGCACCAATCTAATAAAGTACCTTGATAGTTGTTTAATAGATTTATCGGTAAAAAGTCCCGAAGACATTTTAAAAAACATCTTGCGCACTTCAAGTTAAACGTTTGATCACTAAACATTTGTATACATGAATTCACAGAAAATTAAATCTGACATAATAATTGATCTAACTATGTCTGGTGGGTAGCTTATATAAATAAAAATATACTCTGTATAGAAAAAAATATTTTTTATCCATCCCTGGGTGACTGTCTTTCCTTCACTCATCTTAATCACAAGATATTAATGGTTAGTGCAAAGCTCAGTAATGTACTTTTATGACTGTAGGTACGATGATGCAATGTGGGAAAGTTAAGTGTGAAGGCAAACTGCGGCTGATCCTGGTTGCATAACCTATGACAGCTGTAAAGCACAGCAGCAGGCCCATTCCACCACAGTCTGGACCCACACAAATGCACACATTGGCTCTCATCTCCAAAGCAGAGCACTAACCGTCATGGCAGTTTAATGTGTTTTTAGTCTGAAACACTTTTGCTGTGTGTATTTGCCACCATAGTTCCTGTGTGTGCATGTGTGTGTGTGTGTGTGCTGGTGTGTTTGAATGTGTATGTGTGCAGGCTTGAGTACAGTAAAGCTTGTATATGTGTAGACTGGCTGCTTTTACCTGTGCTTGAACCCCATCGACTGAGGTCTCCCTCAGGACTTTACTCCCCACCTTGCCCATGGCTCACTACTGCAGCTGTTACATGAAAAACAAGAACAAGCAGTTACAACTTCTGCACCAACCTGCTTTTCTCTTTATGTGCAATATGGAAGGCTTCGAGTCTTAAAAGGAGGCCAGCATGCATGACATTTCTCTCTGTACATAAACATCCACAGACACTGAATTAGGGCAAGAGGAGGCGAGAGCAACAACAGCCAAGAACATTTCTGCTTGCTGGCACAGCTTGCATTGCTCTCTCATCATCATATGACTCATAGTGAACTCAAGACCAGGACTGGTGTTACAGTATATATGATTATGCTACGAAAGGGAGTAAGAATGTACCTGAATGTCCCTGTCTGTATTGTACAGTATGGGGCAGTAGCTGAAAGACAAACACTGCAGTGAAAGAAAGAGTGTCACTGATGGAAAAAGAGACCAAGGCCAAGGTAAACAGTGTGCAAGCCATGAGACAGTTGGACAGGAAGGACACGGTACAGCTGCTGATCTGCATGTTCTTGTTAAACAAAACCCAGAAGAGGAAGTGATTGAATGACAGCACATATATGCATAGTCTTTTGTGTATGAATTTTGATGTCTAATGCTCTGAGATGGGACTAGTGTGAACTAAGTGTTGTCTGACCAACGCAGAAATGTTTATACTTGCACAGAATCACACTAAAAGGGTGAATGAAAAGCTTCCTGTCACTGAGGAGCGGGACATGATGAATTGTACAAATTGGGATACATGACTGGAGATAATGATTAGAGTTTCAACAACAACCCTGTCAACTGTCTAACCTTTGTAAATTGGTCACTCACTGTGTTAACTGGTGTCCTCCAAGGATTAGTTCCAGGAAATAAAATGGTCACAAGCAGCCCCTTAACAGGGATATGAAACCTGAGACTTAAATATCAGCCTGTCACATCAATTACACGAGGCCAGAAGTTTCTGGGCAATATTCAACATCATTTCACTATGAATTGGCTTTTTGTTTAAAGACAGGATGATTTCACATGATGCTGTTCTTGCCTGCTAATGTATGAATGTATTGATATATTATTATATAAAATTCAGTGGATTCTGACCTTCAGCATTGTTTGCATTGCATTCAATTATAGCACCACAGTGTGAGTCATAAAGTCTTATCAAGTTTCCATTAAAACTTTTCAAACTACATATAACTGAATGAAGGAAGACTTTGTGTATATTTGGAAGTTTACTAATATGTTATATTTACTTATATTACTCCTCATTGGAAAACTGAACCACCAGACCATGGCTGTCTTGGTCGTGGTTTAGGCACCAAACCTAGGTTTATGAAAAGATGCTTGTTTGGGCTGAAAAAATTACTTCCACAACAATAGATGGTCTTTGCTGCCATTTTTTTTACTATAATACCAACTTACTGAATGTTGTCAGGCCATGGATAATAGAAACTGCTGCTTTCACATGGGAATCGAACACTTCACTCCTGTGTCATAGTCTTGCTGACTATGGCTGCGAGATGTCGCCTAACAAAAAAATGTTGTTTGGCTTGTTGAATTTCAGTTGGATTTTACTTGATATTGCTGATATTTATAGACTATTTTAAAAAAGAACAGGATGTTGCAACTAATTTATTTACAAAAAGAACAAATTATATTCATATGGCAAACTAGTCAGTAATTAGGCCATTTTTGTAAATAAAGTTATTTTAAGTTATTTTACGGTTATTAGTTTGTAATTTAATGTAAGAAGGCTAGTAGTTGTAGTAGAAGAAGCATGAATGGATATTGATAAACTAGTTGGTGATATTTGAGAAAAAAAAACAAAATTACTATTTATGAGAATATATTTCATTTCATAAAAACTGTAAATTAATGACAAAATAAAATGCAACACTTTGCATCTTTGCATCCTTACGACATTAAAAATGTACTTTGAGCACATTATATGAGACTAAAGTGTTTTATAAGGTATTGAACACTCTTTAAATCAAGCATAGGTGCATAATACATTTCAGATAATTTCAAATAGAGCAATCAGTGACAAGTACCAAATTACAGGCGGGAGACTGATTCAACCTTGTCATGAGTCAGATGCTATTGTTCTTTTGCTTGCACAATGGTCTAAAGCAAGACATTCTGAAAGTCCTTTCAAAAAACAACCAGGTCTTCTCTCTATGTGACATCAATAAAAGACATTACAATGATTGCACAGAGACTGTAATTCTTCAAAGAGCTAGCAACCCAATATTCAAAAAGAATTTCTCAGTGCAGGTGGAGAACGGTGGCAAGGCAAGGCAATTTTATTTGTATAGCCCATTTTTACAAACAGTTTGTCTCAAAGGGCTTTACATAGCATCATAACAACATCCTCTGCCCTTAGACCCTCACATTGACTGAGGAAAAACTCAAAACAAAAACCCTTTTAACAGGGAAAAAAAGAGAAACCTCATGGTGAGCAACAGAGGAGGGATCCCTCACCCAGGATGGGCAGTCATGCAATAGATGTTGTATACAGACAGTGCTCCCCTTGGGCATTTATCATCCTTATCCCCTTTCAACATGTAACTTTTTCATTATTTGAAGACAATTGCCCAGCTTTTTGTTTTCAAAGGTCTGGGCCAGTAATTAGGGCTTGAACATCTAGTCAAAAACTACTCTAGAATGTGACAATGAAGGAATGCCATGGATGTTGCACTGCAGAGAAGATTTTACTTAGATGTGAAAAATAATAAATGTTCATTGACGTGTGACATTTTCTGACTGTCTGGGGAGCTGTCTGATTACTTAAAAAATAGATAATGTACAAGCTAAAGCACCGGCAATATGTAGTGTGGCATTTGAGAGATGTCTTTGGGAACTTGGACTGAGATATTTGATGAAAATTTAAGAAAATGGTGAAACATTTCCAACACAATGCTTGATACATCAACATTTAGGAGTTCCTGGGCAGAGTCAGAAAGGTTATAGGAAAACTTGGAATTGGTATTATTAATATTAATGTGTGCCCTTGGATAGTCTGTTGGTTTGTTAGTTGCATGGCTGTGGAGAAATTTCCTTATTTAGATCTAGTTTCTCTCCTTAAATCTCTCCTTTCATTTAGGCACTATCCCCACACAGATCCCACTAAGTGACACACACTGTAAACAACACTCCACTGTCTGTTTCTAGGTTAACTCTGAAGGGGCTGGATACTGGACTAGATACTGTAGCCATAACACACTCTCCAAGTGTCTGTGGATTACTGTCAATTGCCTGGTCCTTTTGGAAGTGGAACAATCTCTCTCTAACATTGTCGACACTGAATAGGGGAAAAACAATGATGGCAAGTGCTTGGGCTGGAGGATGCTAACGTCTGTACTCAAAGGAAACGTGACCATATTACCACAGACTAGTACCAATCACCCTAAGGGCATTTAGGTTTATTTTATTAAATAGCAGGCAATTCTTTATTAATTAACCATAGTAACAGCTTAAGAAAAGATCCATTAAGATGGACGTGTAGTAGGAAGGGGCTGGGGAACTGTTAAGAGCAGGGGCTTACCAGTGTAGAGGTGGATTAATGAGGCAAGAGAAGAGTGGCCCTGGATCACACGTGTGCACACATCCACACACACATGCAATGTTGATGGGGCGAAGCTAGGGGGGGCCCAGATACACACAGCACACAGGAAATGAGACTGCACTCCCAGCAGCACACACCACTCTAGGCTCTCAGCTTCTGAAACAACAACCAGGAATAAATACAGTTAGTGATGAAACACTCAAACATACAAAACACTGCGACTGCAATTGACCGAAGAAATATTAAACCCCACTGGGCCTAAAATTGTTGCAGTGAATTACACAAAACAATAATGGCCTGAAATGAGCCGCCACATATTTGAAACTTCAGCAAAATAAACTGCACAAATCATTCTTATTCGTGTACTGTCAGATATGTAACTGGAAGCTACAGTAATGAAATACAAGACATGGTCAGATATGTAATGTTAAAGTTTAACCTCTGTCATGATGCACATGCACATTCATACAACAACAACAACAGGGAAGAGCTGAGAGCACGGCTACCTTGGCCCCAGCCCCCCACGTGACCCTGATGGATGAGCGGTATAGAAAATGGATGGATGGACTCTACTTGGGTAATTATCTCCACACCATTTTTCTGTTGTTACCATGAGCACAATGCATGATTGGTTAGAAACCATCAGACATACAGTTTGAACTGTGGGATACTATAGATCTACTATATAGGCTATAATAATTCTAACTATATACTGCACAATGACAAAGTCCTTGTATTGTAGTCTATTGGGAGTAGTGAGTGATGTCAGACAGTCATTTAGTCTATGTAGCTTGGATGGGTCTATCACGCTACTTTTACGCTATTCTACACGATTTTGAAATTTATTTTGAAAATGGTTGTTGAAGACTAATGGCTAAGAACTTATGAGGTTAGGAGGTGGTGGTGCTGGAATGGGTATGTGAAATATAATAATCATAATTTATAATAATTCCTAATGGCTGGCCTGATTAGGCCACATACAGTCTTGGAACTAGAGTAAATTAATTTGATGGACATTTAATCTCTTAAGAGGGGCCGTGACAGTCAAGGATTTTCTGCTTTTGTTCAAAAGCACAAAATCAGTCAGTCAGTAAAATAATAAAATAATATGTTCATTTCCTTTATTCAAGCGCAACATTACTCTTCAGATGAAATTGAGACATCTGTTAATGAATGGGCCATTGTGAGAGACAGCTATACCTGGAGCATTGTAATGTTTAGCTCGGATGACAAAAGATTTATTCTTTGGATGTTGTTTTCTTGTTAAAATGATTTCTGTTTTTCGGCCTTATAAAAAAAAACCCCCAAAAAAACACCAAGGCCAACTCATCAAACTGTTAGAAGTACAATGGATTAAACATGTTCACCTTTAATCTCAATGCCAAGTTTGTAGAGTGAGTTTCTTGGACTCCAGGCAATTAAAATTTAATCAGATATTCACATCAAGATAAAAACTGACCTGGCATTTCAGTACTTATTCATTGTGCCTGGGGGTTACTTTCCGCTTACAGAACAGCTTCTGAGTTCACTGACCAGGCTGCATCATTTCAGATGTATCATTAGCCTGTTGTATTCACTGTTCATAAACTAAAAATTAGGTTCAAAAACAATGAAAACACCAAGAGTCTGCAGTCATGCTAACATCTCTGTGAGGCTGTATTGAGGCACTGTTGTGCTTTGAGCTAGATGCTAACATCAACATGCTAACATGCTGACATTGACAATGCTAACATAGTAGATGTAAACTACATTCGCCACCTTATTTTAGCTTGTTAGGATGCAAACAGTTGTTTATTAGCACTAAACATAGAGAAGAGGTTGATGAGTTATTTGGTTGAAAACTAAGGTTTTGACCTAATTATGATTCTAAAAGTAAGAGGATCACCAGTTAACTAATTAATACAATAGACAATATTACTATATTCTACATTTAACATTATGAACCATGTTTTCTTCATACTGTAAAGATGAAAAACTTATTTTGGTTTCTGTTGCTGAAATGACTGAATTTCTCTGAAGGGTTGTTTAAATTAGATTTTCACCACTGTCATTCTCACTCTTGTCATATTTTGTGATTCACAAAACAGCTTGTCATATTGTGATATGCATAATATTTATACATTCTCCTGCAGGAAATGGAGATATGATTGTGCAACCCAATAAAACCCGTTCCTGCAAAGAATTATTTCATTTAGCTATGAATTTTGTGTGATGAGAAAACTTTTTAAACATCTTGATCAACGTCACATATTTCTAAACATTAATAGAATAGAAAGAGATTGTGCACAGAACAATTATACCACAATTTGAGATAAAACAACAGATATGCCTCAAAGGTGCTCATCAAAAGCATATTGTGTTATCATATATGTGATGATGAGACGAAATCAAACATAACATAAAGCATGTATCTACTGAGAAGATATAAACTTTAAAACAAGCCACTTGATTAGGCCATAAACCCAAGTATCCTTGGGCTGTCAATAAAAAAAATCTAAATTTAAAAACTTTTTTCATGAAAATATGTTGTTAGCAATTCCAGTGCGTGTGATTCTCCCAAACAAGTATTTATTTTCATGTCAAAACATAATTAGACTTCAGTCCAATCTACTTCTAATTTCTTGCAATATATTCGTAACTGAGTTGTATTCAGTTGGGTGCATTCATGACGAAGCAGCAATAACCTGCTGTCATATTTGCTTAATCCTTCTCATTGATTTTGATCTTGAAAATGGAAATGTGTGTATTATATTGATCTATTCAGAATGTAAATAAGGTTCATAAAATAACATGAAATGCAGGACATTTGAAAATGAAGTGATGCGTCACATGCATAAAGCATCTAGAAAGCAGACAGTGGAAAAACATGTTACATAAGCTATAATGAATCAAGCACCTCTTTTCTAGGCCATGAAATGCTCCACATTGATTAATTCCATGTACGCTTACCTCAGGTTGTGAATGTATTCACTCCTTTTCACTCGTCTTTATCAAAGTAAGACAAAAATATTCCGCTTTTGCTCCGTGTGTGGGTTTGGGAGCTTGAAACGGGATCCTGACAGATGTTAGTATCATGGTCATGGCTAAATCCTGCTTGTAGCAAACCCAGCATTCTGGATTAACCAGCACAACCAATGGCCACATCTGTCATGGCACAAAAATGGGTGCCCTTTCAGCATGTGTGATGTGTGTGTGTGTTTTTGTTTTTGTTTTTTTTTTTATGATTTTTGCATTTGCAAGACATGAGGTTTTTTGGAGGACATGCTCACTCAACAAATCAAAAAAGCAACTGGTGCTGTTGGGCTGAAAACATGTTTCACATACAGGGAAAGATAACAGCCCATTAATGAGGTAATGGGTCTTGGGGTTATTGATTTTATGTCGAGTAAACCCTCATGTTCCTGCTGCCTCAAAATACCTTTTGTGGCTCTACCATTTGCCACATTCTACAACATTTTGTTGTAGGCTGGTTTGCAAACTAGTTCATCAAGCTGAGATCTGTACATTGCTCTGGCTTTATAAACTTCCCGGCACATAACAAGCGTTTCTGTTTGTCTGATGATTTTGGAGCCATTTCTTGGCAGATGCTAAGAATCAGAAGACATCCAAACTAGACCTCTTTCCCTTGACTCTGGTTCTGTTTTGGATTTACAGAAGATGTTTGACCCAATTATCTGCAACGCTCTCATTTCATGTTGAATAGGAACGTGGAAAACATCCACTTGTCAGTCAGATGCATTTTAATACAAACTGATGAACACAGATAAGTGCTCAGACTGGTCTGTTGTCCATAACAACGGCAATGCGAAAAGTAGATGGATGACACGCTACAACGCTGGTGCACAGTTAGTCTCTTCATGCCAGCAAGCATGACACTTTGGATCTGGTCATTTAAAAAAATAATGAAACGCCCTCAGGGCTCTTAGAGCAGAAATGGCAAAGGACTCAATCTGCGGGCAGCTCTTTTTAGTGCACACGGCTTATTGCATATAGTTTCAGGCTTATTGCAAGCTACTGCTTTCACTGGCACTTTGAATATACACAAGATCACTGGTGACATGAGAGAGCCTGCTGTATTATATGTTCACTGTAAGAGGACTGTTGCACAATCCCCTTGTTCCACTAATACCTTGCTGGCACATACATTTTTTACACAGACATTGATCACAACAGAGGTTTTTAACAAAGACCTAAGAATACTGGATGGAGAGTGTTTTAATGAAATAAAATATTTTGCATGCCCCATTTTAACTGCTTGAATTATGAGAACAGACAGGCTTTTATTCTTAGTATGAATCACTAAGTAGATATTTGCATGTCATAAACCCGTCTAAGCAAGAGCCTGAATATTAATATTTATATATATATTCAATATAAATTTATAATTTTGACCCCTTTGAGAGTGACACAAACAAATAATTGTCACATTAAAAATCAACCACTATAATTAAAGTCCATTCTCATCATCGCTTCTCTTCTTCTTAGCATGTAAAAAAATGTCATGTCCCCTGATCTCTACTCCATTTAATTAATTCTATATTCATTGTATTCTATATATAATGTATGTTTACTATCCACTCTCCATCTTTACTGCTGCTGACATCCGTAATCCTCAGAATTCAGCATTAACAGACTAAAGCTACTGGAAATGGAAAATCCAATCCTTTGTTTTCCACCAACAATCAGAGACAGTGGTCATTTACATTAATAAAATGCTTTATACTTTATTTTATACTTATACTTTTCTAGGTTGCTTTTCAGTTTAAAAATGAAGAATTTTTGAGAGCATCTTTTGGACACAGGATTATGCAGTAGGATATAAGTAAGGACCATCATTCAGAAAAACCACTGTGATATCAATGATATCTGTCATGGTTTATTGCACTTCCCAAACAGAGAATGAGCTTCCTTAAAACCTCCTCTTAAAAGAAGAAGCATAGCAACACACATAAAGACATAAATATTGAACTATTTATGTCTTTATATTTGTTAATATAGATATGCTACACATCATTAGCTCAGATAGATTCTCCACAAGTCAAATGCAATGGTGACTCCATACCTTTGAAGCACTTGTGAAGTCCGAACAAAGACCGTTTTACCTAAACGTATTCCAGATTGTGAATGATGAAGTGGAAAAGAATTAAAGGGGAGTGAAAGTGAAATGTGAAGTCCATTGCAGACTGTTGGGCAACTTCTTCCTGTCTTATTCTTCTTGGTGTGGTTTGGGTGGGTTTGTTCTTTTCCTTCTTTCAATATGTTTGACCAGTTTGCTGGTGCATTTCCATCAAGTATTACAAAAAAAAAAAAAAAAAAAAAAAAAAAGAGGTTTGTGATGATCTCTGTGTCTTTCTTTCTTCCTCATTCCTTCATTCCAACAGATGATCAGATTCTGGATTACCACAGTGTGTACATCTACCAGTTGAATGTTTGCCTATTTTATATAGTCTTGTCTTCCTGTATCATGTATGTCCCAAAATTCTTGGCAAACTTTATGCATTTGTCTCTGCATAATTGCTTTACCTTCATCTTTACTTAATGGAATTGTCATATTTACTGTGTGCAAATTGATTGATTGTTTGGCCAGTATATCAGCATCCTTGTTTCCTTCAACCCCTACATGCAGAAATCCAAATCAACCAAACCGTCTTACCCTGCAGACTGTATATCAAACAGTGAATTTCAAATTGAAGCTCTTGTCAGCATGATTTTACAGATTTAACACTTGTAAGTGCTGCCCAACTATCAGAAGCATTAATTTGCTGTTGTCTTTTTTGGATGTGTTTGAGCCAACGAGTGAGCAAGCTAACCTTTTCTCTGGCTAGTAACAACAAAAAAAGAAGACTCTAACTGGAAAACTCAACTTTGATGGCTTATAAATTTAAAATAAATTTCTAAAGCTGCTGTAGCTACTAGTGAGTCCTCTCTGTTGGCCAAAACAAGCACCAGACGTCTACCCATCTGCTCTGTTGCCCTACTTTGTCTCTGGTCTGTTTTTTATTTGCATTTAAAAACAGCGAGATCTCAAACAAACTGGACAAACAAACTGAGATCGCATCAGAGGCTGAGTAGCCACACAAAGCATCTGTTATTGACATGTAGACCTGCCTGGATTTTTACACTCTGATCCAAATGCATTTTGATACTATGTTCCTTTACTTTGATAGACAGGTTAAGGGCTATAATTCAAGAAAAACTCCTGATACCAAAGCATTTTAGATGAATTATTGTGATATATTTCCTATGTGGACCTTGCTTTAAGACTAATAATAAACTAAATTAATTTGACACTTAACACTAAATAGCAGCGTTCTTTTCTACTTTATGTAGATTTATTTTACAACACCTTTACTCTCACTCCTTTTAATAGCATCACATCTTTTTGGTTTATATCATCACTATCATTGAATTTGTGTTTTTATCCAAAGTTGGTATCACAATTCCCGACAGTAAAAACTTCCCTAATTTAGCTCACTTTATAGCTATGCACCTTCAAACAAAGTGAGGGCTGAAGCAGATTATGTTAAGTGTTGTGGCTCTGGAGGAGGGTCCAGTTGTTGCCAGGAGCCACAGATTTCTCAGCCTGCTTTGAATGGGTTGTAGTGGTCTCTAGTGGACAATGTGCATACTGCAATTTTTTTTCTGTGCAGTATCCCTAAAGATTTGAGTCTGAAATATTGTATTGACAACAATATGGTCTGATAACTCAGGATTTATTTTAATTTCCTGTCTTAAAGGGTTTGTAAAGATGACTGAATTGAGGAAACATATTGATCTGGACTCTGTGGTAACTCTGATAAACTTCAACGCTAATGTCAGAACTGGTGAAGATATCAATCTCTTTGAAATTGCTCATGCTTTGCAGAAACCAAATAGGTTGGACTCTCTTTGTACTTGGCTCTCAACACCTTGTCTCTCTGAGGTCAGGACACAGATTAATACCAATAGGTTTTACATGATTTCCAGTCTGACCTTGTCAGTCTGTTGCAGCCATGTAATTTAATTTGTAAATGTATGCAGATAAATTAAATTGAAATGTAAATGTAAATGTATTGAATGCAATTGCTTGCCTATTTTATGTTGAGTCTGACTGCTATGCAATGTCCTAAAACTGAATATAATTTCAATATTGAATGTAATATAATGTAATGTTGAATTATATAATGATTTCATCCACTGCTGTTATTGTCCAGTAGCTGGATACCCTTTTCCTCTGTCAGCTCTGCATTGAGAACTTCACAAAACTGGAGAACTTATCAGAAAATGTACAATAATGTTTGTCCCCTGACGAATCAAAAAGATTCTTCTTGATAAATTCATATGAAAGATTTAAAGGTACAAAATGGAAGCAAAATCATATTTAAAGTCTAAACCATTGCATTAAAATTTGCAAACTGGACCTTTCTATTACTTTTAATTACCTTACCTACCTTTTAACTACATTATCTTATATATGTATATGTAAGGGAATAGTTTGACATTTTATACGTAGCCTGTTTGGAGCTGGTTTCCACATTTGATTGAAAAAGACAAAATTCTTCCAAAACTTTTTGCATAATGTGAATAAACTTTACTATTTACCCTGATTGCTCCAGTGTGATAACACAAAGGAAGATCATCTACAGTAATTATATTAGTTTGTAATTTTGTTACTGCAAAAAATGTGCTGTTTTTGGGGAGGTTTACCTGAAAAACAAAGAAAATGTATTTATTTTCTGTCACAACAAAACATAAAGGTTTTATTTATTTTTTAATTAGCAACAGAATTGTTGCTTATGACAACTTCCACATGGTACCATAGCAGTTCAAATGATATTGTTACAGCCACCATTTGCCAGATGTGCGACCAATTATCCACCGTCTAAATGGCCTTGTTGGAACATTGCCTGCCAATCAACACATGTTGAATTTGTTCATTTGTTTCTCTGCAATCATTTGAATGCTAACCCTGCTCGCCATTAGCTGTCTCAAGATATGTTCAGACCGAATGATGAGATTGAACGGAAAGTCGAGGGAAAGTAACACACTGTATTTTGCCTCAAACTGGTTGCCTTTTTTTTTTTTTACCCTTTTATTCCCATGATAGAAGGGAAGCAAATGAGAGGTTTCAACCTTCATAGTACTGTGCTCAATGTTTTATATTTGAATATAGCAGTTCAGCTATGTTTTAAAGTTGACTCTGTCAGAGCTAATTTGGTGCCATTAGTTTTATAATCTTCGTCAAATCAGGTCAAGGTCATCACCAGATGATCATTGTGTCAAATAAGATGAGCCACACATAGATGACTGACGTGTTTTGACAGACATACGTGCCTTTAAATGTGATGAGAGCTGACATCAAAAAGCCGCCCACTGCCACATTATGAAGACATCATCAGTGACAGGGCAACAGCAGCAGAAAGAGCCAGAAAGCTCTACCAGGGGCTGAATATTGTTGGAGGAAAGAAAAATAAATGGTACTTCCTCTGAACAGAGAGAGGCATTTTAAATAATAATCAAATGAATGGAATCCAGCTGCTTCAGTCTCTTGAGCCTGTCATGTCGGCTTGTTGTCATGGCCTCATGTGACACCTTTATAGGGGCCATCGTCTGTGTTATTAGTAAAAAGGACCTGTATTCTGCTGTATTTGTTAGTATGCAGATAAGTAAATGTGCAAATAAGCATGCAGCATGGGTCGTTTCCTTGTTTCCAAAGCCACTTTAATACTGATATATGGTGAAATGTTCATAACACTAGATGGCAGTGGTGCTCCACCCAGGCTTTTAAACCTTTTAGCCCCTGATTCAGTGGTTCTTAATAACCCAGCAGTGCTGAGCCGCCCTCAGCTGAAGCACAGGTCACATGTGAGGAGAATTGAGTGACTAAATACCTTGAAGTGGACTGGTTTACATCCACATACAAGAGAAAATAATATACAGAAAAGTGACAAAGTTGCATGATGAACGAGACATGAGACTGTTGTGTACTGTTGACTGTCATCTGTTTTCCAGCAGAGAGGGAAACACTATTAAAGTAAATAGCACTGGTGGCTTGTGTTGCATCTTGGCCTCCCACCCTCTTTTTCTTTTCTTTTTTTTTTATTTGATATTTTTGTGCCAAGTCTCTGCAGTCTTGCCAACAGTTGCCACCAACACAAAACCCACAGGACTTTCCATCCTTGATACAAAATTGCAATCAAGTCAGGTCCCCAGGGGAAAGTTGGGGTTCAGCGTCTCGGTTTGTGATGTTCTGTGGATGGCAACAAACTGTTGTGCTGCCTGCCAGGATGTCAAGCCAGGAGCATTAGAGAAGGAAAAGTGGAAAATTAACTGGTGCCAATTGCCAAAACACTCACGTGACTGCGACACATGGGAGCAATGGTAAGGATAGTAATGCATGAGAAACATTCCAGCAAATGCACTGACATGTGACACTCAATTACAGTATCACACAGACCTTCAATGTTTTTCTTCTTTGCTTTTGCAAAGTATGTAAAATATCCACTTGGCACACTGAAGGTCAGATATGAAAATAAAACAAATACAGTGAGTTTCAGCGCCGTTATCAAGAGGGAAAGGGTAATTCACCCTAACAATCACTTGCAAAACTCAATTTCAAAGAGCAAAGACTTTCTTTCTAAGCAACATTTTTGAACAAATGATCAGTAATCAGAGAGAAATTCACAACAGAGGAGCCAGAGATAACCAATTTTCCTAACAGCAGTAGCCTCATTAGACCAAAATGCGACACAGTTTAGTGGATATTTCTCTCTGTTGCCAGCAAAAAAAATCCCTGCTGTCCCGCTCTTTACATGTAATCACTTTTGCTTTCATTTTTTCCATTTAGTCACAAACAAGCTTAAGGAAGGACAAGAGGGTGACCACACATGACTCATAAGTTATTATTAATTAGCATATTCTAAAGGGAAAAACTAAACTAAAAACAGACCAAATGCAGCAAACCCCAAAACTACCAAACCAAAAGGTCTGGAGCAGCGGCCAGTAAGATCAGGTGAACTGAATCTCCTTGTCGATCCCCCAAGAACAGTTGAATCAAAGGAAAATGAACTTTGGAGGCCTAAATAAGTAAATGAGAGGGTTGTAGATACTTGAGGATGCTTCACATCTCATCCAAGAGGCATCTTCAGTTCTGACTGAGAGGTGAGGTGACCCAGGCTTTTAGCCTCCGTGACCTTGATAACAGCCCCACAAGTATCTACAAGTCCTTTTGTCCTAGATTCAACTTTTCTTTTCTTTCTGCTCACCATGACCTAGATGACTGGGACTGAGCCTGAAACATCCCTCATGACAGCTACCAATAAAAACTACAACTTTATAAAGTAATGATTTGTTTTTGTTTGTTTTGTTTTGTGTGATGATGATATGTTTATATATAATCATCATATTTATTGGGGCATAAATCTGAGCCTCAGTTAGATGTTGAGTTGACAGATTTTCTCTTGTTTATGGGATTTTTTCCCCACAAACATTTAAGGAATTTCATCTGTATATATATTGTGTACACACTGCTCAAACACATACACAGTCTAGTTGTCTTTGCACTGAGCAATAATAGAACAGTTTGTGTCCCAGTTCCCTATTGAACAGATTTTTGTGTAATTTCTCCATTTAGTATTAGCATTAGCATTAGTATTACGAAAATGTGTGGTTTCCTGTTCTGTTATTTTGCAATAAAATGATTTGCCAATGTTCTTGCATAGCAACCCCACTGCTAGCCTTGTAGTGGCACTGCTTAACTCCTGGCCTAAATTAACCAAATTAGGAGTGGTTTGTCCAACGTGTAGCTTAGTTTAAGTGGGTTGAATTTATTTATTTATTTTTTCTTTTACTTTAATTCTTGGTAGGTGTTTTATCACTCAGTGGGGGGTGTTTTAGCTGTGAGAAATTCCCAATATTTCCAACATGGAGTTACAATTTAATGCCTGATGTGAACAGCTGTCGCATTAAACACCAGCGACAATTTGGTTTATCTTTATGCAGCTGTGAGAAAGAAAAAGAAAGTGAAGACCCTCTTTAGTTTCTTTTGTGCATTGCATTGTGGACCAATAACGATAGAGCAAATACATTCAAACATCTGTGAGTGCACTTCATTATTTAAATTTTCATGTGTGAAAATACTGTAAAATCTGCGTAGAATTAGCTTATAGTGTGAAACTGGAACGCACTGCTAGATTCAGCCAGCAGTAGGCATCATAATACCTTCAAATGCTCTCAGTGTCAGACCTTCAAATGCCTTACTCATAGACGTTTCTGAGGCTTATAGCTGCCATGACTGAGACATTCAGCTTTACTGCTCTCTCACCACCCACCACACACACTCTGTGCCTGGATCTGAGGGTTCACGCCTGCAGTGTCTAAAGTGTGCCCACAGACAAGCTGAGCCTGCTGCAAACATGGCACAGACAAGCAGCCCAGGCTTTTTGTTCTTCTCCGTTGAGCCTGTTGCTGATTGTGTGAGTCCTCCCCTTTCATTGGTTTTCTCCTGACCTCCGACCTATTTTCACTCCGGAGCAGAGAGAAGGGCATCTGGACGCGGTGTTCCCGCTAAGAGCCACTCAAACACTGCAGCCTATGTAGGTCAGCAAATGGCCCTCAGTGTCACTTGCAAACCATAAACAGATCAAGAATGCGTGAGTGTGAGTGTGAGCGTGTGTGTGTGTGTGTGTGTGTGTGTGTGTGTGTGTGTGTGTGTGTGTGTGTGTGTGTTTGTGTGTGTCTGTGGCATAAGAGTTCAACTAACTAATTGCAGGGTTGATGTGCATTTAACAGGATGTCACTGCATTGGGGGGAAAAGTCCATCTGTTGCCAATGCTTCTTCATGCTTCATGCTTGTTTGGTTTTTCATATGGTTTGTATAATTATTTGTTTTTGACATGCATTACATGATGTTCATGCTAATAGGGGCTTATATTTTTACTGGATGCTGCTTAAAGCTCTTCTATTTATTCTTTGGTACCTATGAAACACTGAAATCTTCACTGAGGCAAAAAGAAACTTTAGAAACATTTATAGGTTCAAGCTGCGTTCAGATACTTATGACCTGTGGGAGGCATAAGGAAGCCAAAAACACTGACAGTAAATCTTGACATAGGTTTCCACTGGCCAATATTATAAAGTTTTACATTTCCATCAGAAATCATCTCATTCATTTCCTTTTTCTCTCCATTTAAATCCATTAACTTGTTTAAGTCCAGCAGGTGGTATTAAAATGCCTTGCCCTTGTTGCGTTAGTCTTCTATTCACCTATTTAAATGATCTCATTAGAGATTAAGAGAAAAACAACTTAAAAAAAATAAAATAACAAACTTGCAGTTGTGTGCCTCCATCAATTTGACTTTCAATCATTTGCATATAAAATATCAACGCTTCATAATTTTATCATTTGTGTTGAATAGCGTCATTAATAGTGTACAAATTCTTGAGTTATGGACAAAGACATGTTTGAAATTTGACCACAAAAAATATAATGAATCACAGAGAGGACAGATGGACAAATGGAGACAATAACGCCTCTAGTTTCAGGTGTTGTTTACATAAAAGCATAAAAAACTTTGTGCCACCAAACTTTGAAAATTTGGTGGCACAAGATGATTTTTTTCCTGCTCTCATATTGTGACCAGTTGTGACAGAGTGATCTAAGATGATCATTATTAGTACCAAAAAACAAATTATTTATTATTTACTTTGATTTATTAGTTACTAAATTTGTGCCAAATTACATTGCCCTTTCCAGGATATGGATATTGTCATTCTAAAGTGAAAATAGTTGCATAGAGTTTGCTGCTGAAATTGCCTGTAAACACTCAGAATATAATATACATGCCAAACACTGATTGACTGACTTAGAACAGATAAGAGGAGAAAAATATTTCCCTGTTTAGAGAACCAGCAGAAAAATAACTCACACATTAACCTACTGTTGCTTAAATAAGACAGTCCTAACAAGAGTTCAACATCAATATCACCCTTTCCAGTAAATGTTGAGAGGCAATAAACTGGTCACAAGCTGATCACAAAGACAGGATGTGTCTCCAGACATTAACTACACATCCTAACAGTGTGTGACAATATGTGGTATTTAGACCAATGCGGGTACAAAAACAGACAGAAACCAAAATAAATACAAAGTGATAAACCTCAATGCTTCGTGCAAGTGTACTTTCACAAGCTGCAGATAGTGTCGTTGATTCTCAGTGAGACGGAGAGTATTAGCAACTTTTACATCACAGGAAGTCATTTAACCCGCAGTTAATAGTGACTTTTAAAGAGGCCATTCAATGTACATCTTTGTGCCTGTCCCGTCCCATTTCGCCCCACAGCTCCACATTTACTTGACTCTGTCGATTGTGATTTACACTTCTTAATAACTGTGGGTGGCTCATTGATCAGCCTCTGCTCACAAACAACTGATGTCTCTCATGGTTTTGCTCTGCAGGGGAGATGTATCGGGTTCATGTGGTTTGACACAGATTTAGCGGGCAGCAGTGCCTGGAGGGGTGGGAGCATCAATGCGTCCATGCTTCAGCTAACATCAGAGAGTTCACAGAAACAAACTCTTCATGACCCCTGTG
>CM076649.1:1051388-1076388 GCA_038496675.1 Rachycentron canadum | reverse complement strand
CGTCACTGGTGACTTCAATCATACAAATTTAAAGACGTTTTCTGAAATTCAATCGGCATGTTCAGTTTGCTACAAGAGGAAAAAATACAACCTTGTTTACATCCAGGTTGTTTCTGCTGAGAGTGAGAGTTCTCCCTCTTAGCCTGAAGACCGTGTGGTGTTTTTCTGTCTCTTCTATGTTTCATTGAGGTCCATGAGGGACGTATGTGTGGAAATGACAGTAAACCTGAAGCTGAACCTCCCTTTGGAAATAATACAGGTTATACCAATGCAGGCAGTGAGCTAGTTTGCCAGACATGCAGATATATGCAGCATACATGAGAACTGATAAACACTGACTGTATTTCTATTTCCGTAAGGCTTGTAAAGGCTTAAAAGAAAAAGAAAGACACTGACCTCCACATTCTTGAACCACTGTAGTGTGTATTCCTCTTATTTTACACACAGACACACAAAGCTTGACCAACCTGCCATCCCTATGGCTACATCTATATTTTAAGATTAAAAATTTTAAAAAGTGCATTGTTTTAGAGAACTTTACTTTCACAAAGTAACAACGTCAACAGCAGCAATACACTCTACGAATGTTGCATTTCCAAGAAGATTATTTTAAAAATGCAATATATGGACCGTGGAGAAAATGCCCAAACCATTCTGAAGCTAAGAGCAAAACATCTGCAGCTCAATATAGTGTTATTATCAAATCTATAGTCCAGGTTTTATAAGTTATATAACAGCTTCATATTGTGTTACACACTGCCTGTTTGGTTGCACACATTTCTTTTCTCAACAAGGCATTAACATGTTCCCTTGCAGTGTCCTGGGAGCTACTTTCAGCTTACTTTACAGCTTACTTTCAATAATACATGAGTTTGACTGTGTGTGCCAGCAGAAGCAGATGATGCCTCAGGTTTTTATCCCATTTGGCTGTAATTGTAATATAAAGCTCCAAAACTTACCTTAAACTCCCATCACTGTGTTTCTCTTTGAAATGACACCAGACCCATCAGAGCTGCCTCTGACACTGCCCCTGCATTATTAGTTTTTATATGGTAAGTCACCAAACTAAAGTATGTAATATACTAGAGACCTTGGTTTAAATGTTTAAATAATCAGCAAAATTTTGTTTAGATACTGCAAAAGGCTTTGCAAATTTAATGTTGTGAAACCTTCAGGTTGCTGGCTGAAGACTATTTGAACTTCTCCTACGCACAAATAATTTACAGCGTTTACATACACTTTAAACAGTATTGTAAAGTTTTTGCAAAGAGGGAAAATCCAGCATGTATTGGTGGTATTATTACGTAAAAAATCCAGGCCTTAGAACTTCCTGCAGATGCAATAAACAAAAATAAAATAAAAACATGTAAGAATTAATTTGAGAATCTGAAATTTTGTGCCCAGTGGGGAGTGATGACACAGCTACGATTTTACAAATGTCTGACATTTTTGCTGCCTTGAGTTTCTAAAAAGTTTGTCTTTCATCCTGACAGTTTGTTTTTTCAACATTCCTCATGTAGCAATTTTATTATGACTGAACTCTCTGGTTTCACTACATTAGCTTCCTATGCTATGCTAGTTGTGCAGTACAACAGTTAAAAAAGACCAGACAATTTATTAGTTACACAGAAATTACGTGATAAAGTTGCTATCTTATATAGCATTTCTGCTTCTATTTAAGAAAAAACATACTAATCAAGTTTCATGTGGCAGAATTTATTAGAAACTTTTTTTTTTAAAATTCCTTGTTGAGTTCTGCAAATTATAATTGTGTAAATAAAATCACACATGTTTTTCCTGCTGTCTCAAATTAAAATGTCTGCCATGAACAAGGTTCCTTATCATCTGTGCATCGCAGTGTCTGATGCTCTCTCTCTCTCTCTCTCTCTCTCTCTCTCTCTCTTTCTCTCTTTCTCTTTCTGACAAATGTCTGTAGTTTACTGTAGTTTTCAGTGAAGCAGCATCCAATATAAGAACAGAAAAAACAAATCCCTAACAAATGCTACCTCACTCCGTTCCACTGTGCCACTAGCTATCTACCATTGACTTCCTTGTGTAACCATGAATATATGATATTTTATGAACTGGATACTGGATCCAGTTCAGAAAATCTGTTGCCCATTCATTGCAGGGAAAGCTGCTCACCCAGCACACACAGTAATCCATCCATGAGGGGAAGGCAATGCAAGATTGAGCCGCGCTCACAAGCATTTTTTTCATCTTTCGAATGAGGAGAAACTTGGAATATTTACAGGACCTTTGTGCTTTTCCTTGTAGCGGTGATAAAAATAAATGTTTTGGTGGTGGAGGAAGTTGTTAAAATTATTTTAGATGCCAAAACAAATAAAAACAACACTGTGTATTAACAACAAACGCAGTTCAGGATTTAGCTTTAGCTTGGGTGCTCATTTTGAGACAGTATTTTTTCACATACAAACTAATTGTAGAATGTCCCTTTAGACAGTGGCTTGCAGAAGTGCTTACAGTGAAGGACAGCGTTATTTATGGTGCTGGTAGTGCTTCATTCCTTGAGCAGCCTTGGAGGAAAGTTGATGCACAGCATTAACTACTCATTGGTCTGCCTTTTCGCCTTTCTCTCCCTCCTTCCTACCAGATCACTGTCTATATCCGGGCCAGCATCCTGAGTGGAGCGCGCTCTCATGTTCCAGATATTAAATTACTCATAAAATATTTGCTTGGCCTCCAGGCTCTGCTGCAGCTTGCTCCAAAACCTCCACTTAGCCCCTGAAACGTCTCCGAGTGCAGGCTTGTGTCACCTCTCTGAGGAAGGTCAATTTTTCCAATTTAGAAAAGGGGCATTACAGGCCATTTCGGATTGCATTAGCATCAGAGGTCTGCTCTTGTCACCTTTTTTCTTCTCCTTCCCGTCGTACCTTTCCTCCCTGCGTTCGGGCGGGGAAGACTCCTCTCCTAAAACAAGCAGTCTGAGAGGTTGAACATTGCATGATTCAGTAACAAGAAGAGGCCTGATCACTCACGCTGTGTGCACTTGACTGCACCAGAAAGTTCCATCAAGCTCAGTGAACCTTGAAGACATTTTAAAGATACAGCCACGGAGTTCAGGAGGGCAACATGAGAGTTAGAAACTGTCTAGACTGACGTGTTAGGACTGAACCTGATGGCTCCTGGGTATGTCACATTATTGTCCTTTTTGAAACTGGTTTAACCTCAGTTCAGAAGAGAATTAATTCTGAAATTAAACAATTAAGTTGAGGTTAAACATTGTGACAAACATTGTACACGACAGAGAAAGTGCTGTCAAAGGAAGTAAAAGTTACAATTCAAGGTATACAGAGCACTTTGAATTTAGTTTTTGAACTGAAATACTATGATCAAGAATGTTATATAGTATATTTGAAATGCTCATTCATAGAAAAATCTGTATTGATGATGTAACACTACACTCATTTGTTTCTAAGACAGCGTGATTAAGAAAATTATTACAATTTAATTCATTACCACTCTATGTTTGGACATGTTTTTTTTTTTTTTTAATTCTTGTGTTGCAGCTCTTAAACTTTTATTGATTTAAGATTTAATCAAAAATTTAAATAATTTTCAGTGAATTATTCAACAATGCTGGGAGACTTTGAGGGAAAGGACAGTGAGACAGTTCGGTTGCTTTCATCTGTCTTTTGTGTCAGATGAAAGCAACTGCCAAGATGTCAAGACTGGTGAAGACTGTAACTTCCACTGAAAGAAAGTGCCAGGCTGACTCCGAGGATCTGGACATGTAGCATTGACGTCACTGCAGTGTATAGTTTTGGTCACGCATAATGTGTAGCTCCATGGGCACACGCACCAACACAGAAAATGATGGATTTAATTCCCACAGGAACTGCATACACCAATAATCCAGTCAGTTTGGTAAATTACTCTTCAAAACTGCTTTAATTAAGTCGTGTAAATTTTAGTGCAATATATTTTCTATTACTTATGGAATATTTTGCCTCCAGGAAAGAAAACAAATATGCAGGCAAAGGAATGTTTCTTTCCAGGCTGTGGACACTGAATCATTTTATTAACACCTGCACCTACTTTTCTTGAATATTTCAAGATGTTTAAAATTGTATTTACAGATATTTACTCAATATTTAAATAATTATTCTCTTCTGATGCGTCTCAAGAGACCCAACAAACATCAACAAATAACAATGTGCAAACTAAATTTGTGCTTTAAAAATAAGTCTTGTGTACATTTTTTTTAAATAATTGCAATAATTCTGTTGAATTTAATCTGTTATTTCCTCAACTTGGAAGCACGTGAGAAGCAGATAAAGCAATGAAAAGCAGATGGAAAGATTCCGCTGACTTCAGACCTCAAGCATTCCCATATGGCCAGCAAAGGCCTCACAAGTGTAGCTGCGCCATCTCTTATAGATCTCAGCAGCAAAAAGGTGAGAATCCAGTCACCCGTGATTATTACCAGCTCACTCATGAAATCGCCAACCACTGGGCAGTGATGGAGCAAGGAGAGGCAGTCAGAGATCAGGAGCTGTTTTCTATCAGATTGAAGCTGAGCTTGTAACACAGGGTGATGCCTTTTTTCAGCCTTACCACCTGACAAACACTAGAGAAAAAAAAGATATATATATATATATTTTATATTATACAACTTAAACAGAAAATATACATTCAGATGTCAGACACCACTGTTATTTCTGTCTTCCACAGCCAATACTGTGCCACTTTAAATTCACACAGATGAAATATTTATAGTGCAGTGAGAAGCTTTTCTAGTGACTTCCATTTCCTTCAGCATTGTGTTCATTACATCCAGATTAGCTCCAGTGTTTTATCAGTGTGCAGCAGTCTTTAGGGCACACCAAGCTGAATCATGAGTGTTTGCGAGAACCACAAGTAAGTGAAAAAAAAATCCTCTGCAGCAATGACTGCAGAAAATTAATGTCTTCCCATATACAAATCAAATTTTATTAATGCATAAGTGAGTGTTCAGAATTTAGATGATCCAGACCATGAAGCTGACTTGACCTAAAATACGATTTAACAGCTCTCTGAACCACAGAAAATGGGAGTTTGTATTAAGCTCCCGCATTGCTGTATGAGAGTGTATCTGGAAACCCTTTACCAAAGACACATAAAAACTATAAGGCCCCTCTGAGGTTGGCTATCCGCACTATCCCAATACTACAGAAACATAGCGTATAAATCATTCAAATCATATCTGTGTTTTTGCTGCATGGCCGCAGGCTTCTATGGCTCACATCCTGGATAGAGTGCTTCCCAGAGTTTCTCGCACTGATGACTCTGTGTGAGGTTGGATTTATCAGGTTACATCTCTGTACAGAGACGTTCAGCGGAAAACAAAGGTACAATTTGAAATAGCAAAGCTTTCTTCCACTAAATAGCCAAATAAAACAGATGAAGCCTTAATAGCCTACATATGGTACATTTGGGCATCCTTCGCTCTTGGTGATCTGTTTGGGCCCCCGATGACACGGGGGGCTCTTTAACAGCTCACAAAACATAATTCATATTGTTTTAGCTTGATATTTCATGACTTCCCCTAATTTTATGAGGATCACCCATAAACTTGAGTTTGAACTGACGACATGTTTAAAAGTCTGACTGAAAATGATACATTACTTCTGTCTACCATTGGTTACAATGGATTTTCATAATGATGTATATTTGTTTGGTCCCCTGCACCACCCTGCCTAACCTCAAATAACTACTTTTGTTTTCATTATTCTGTTTAGAGGTTAATGAGAGTTTGTTAAAAGGAGGTTTAAAGTAGTGCAGTATGTATCAATATGAATTTTTTTGGGGGGGGAGTAAATATCCAGTTATATAGATATAGATATAGATATAGATATAGATATAGATATAGGTCTATATATAGACCAAAAAATCGTTACTTTTATCATGATTTTTTTTCACATACAGCAAGTGGATACATTATAAGTTAATAGTAAGAGGGAATTGTTAAGGCAACATTATTGTTGTAGTTTCATATTCATTCCTTCAGTACTTGACAACTATGCCCCTTGTGCATACCAATATTGTATATGTAATTTTTCCATATCTTTGTATATATTAATAGATTTAACAGTTTGGAAGAAAATATGAAACATTTAAATTAGAGAATTACAATAAATGTGGTGAGAAATGTTTGTAATTTGAGTTTATACAGGCTTCATTTACCTTTATGCTCATCAGGATATCATTTGCTCCTTTCCTCAATAGACACAACATAAAGTTGTTGACATATACATTTAATGGGTCACTTCATCATGTTACCATAAACATGGCCATTATCGTACAGTTGAGCCCAACGATGAGATAAGCCATGGTGCAAACCAGCTTTCCAGTATAATTTATGACCCACAAGTCAAGCCAGATTAGGCCTGATTGGATCGCTGGTGCCATATGTGACCTACAATCTGTGCTCCGCTTGTACCATGGGGGGGGGGGGTCAGTGATCTCCCTGGGCAAAGGTTGCCATGGGAACGACCTCTGGATGCTCCACTCTGCACTTTGCAGCCCTCACACATCTTAAGGCAGAATTATCCAGGATTTCTTTATGTCAGGCCCGTATTCTTCTGCTCTATTTCCCCACTCTCTTCTGTGCGGTTTTAGCTCCCTCTGTTTCCCCTCCACACACACATACACACACACACACACACACACACACACACACACACACACACACACACACACACACACACACACAGACATTTATATGCACTGGCATTTGGACACTTGCATGCACATTGACGGATACATGCTCATGTATAGCTGCAAACACACAGGACAACACCCCCCACCTCTATTATGTATGTGTTTATGTACACATACATAAACATGCATCACTCTTTGCATTCAGTTCACTCTCAGTCAAACCAAAGTGTTCTGCCAATATACTGGCTTGTTATATAAGGAAAATGTATGCTAGCTTATTCATTTCATTAAATACTTTATAACCAGATTTTTCACTTGTTTAGGCAAGTCATCTTCAGCATCATCAAATCAGCTGCGTCACCTGAAGATCCTTAAGACTCCAGAGAAACTCTGGTCGGTGGTGACAGATTAGTGCAAGTCTGCAAAGAAAATTTCTAGCCAGAAGCAATAGGCCTTGTAAAGTTGCCACATCTGTTCACACTGAAACTTCATGAGTAGATTCAACAGGATCTGTGATTTGCAGAGAAAATGCGCATCTCTGAATTTTAACCAGCTGTTTTTAGTGTGGCGTTTAGTTAAATGGGATGAGTGCAAACATTGAGCTACTACCACAGACCACAGGAGTAGTTCTTCGTCTGTCACACTGTTCATTTGGGTAACATTGTGAGACGGTCACAGTGTAAAAGCTATAGAGGTCAGATAAATAGTCTTTAAGAAAAACTAACTCATTTTCTTGGGTCTATTGAGATCAAATGTGAAAAAACACTCTAGGAGCAGAAAGGGGTCTTTTTGCAAAGTCATTATATTGCAGTGAACACGAGAGAAAATATAATTGAATCCCCCTGGAGATCTCCAATTCCTCTCCTTCCTTCCTCTCAGGGTTGAGGTTAAATACAAAGGAAATACAATAAAGAGGTAATATCCCTCAGAGCAGCAACCAAGTTAAATTAACCATTTTTATGCTTTCACACAGTGTAGGTATCTACATCTAGATCCCATGAAGTCATTAAACCACTGCAGGATTTTATTAGATCTCTATTGAACTGTGCATGTGTGAAATACCTTTACAGCAGTTTATACCTTTAAAAGCCAGTTCTTGTCTAAATTCACGCTTGAAATATAATGACATGATGATGTATAAATAATATTCTAATGCTGCAGTGTCAGAGAGACTAACTATTACTTGTAACAGTCACAGAATAAAAAGGGAATGACTGTTTTAATCTGAATCGCCACACAACTACAAACTATTTGAAGGATTTTGAAACATTGTGCCATTTAAAAGTGATAAAATTCCTGACTCTCATGCTCCTGTACAAACCAAGCTGGTCTGAAATATGCAAAAGCTTGACTTTCACCACAAGGTAGTTATAGTGAAAAAACACTGTTTAAAATATTGTACAGGAAGTAAAAAGCATGAAGGACGGCAACTTGGCTTTCAATAAACATTTTAATGCTGTGGCAAAGCATTCTGGAGAACAGTCCCCCTGCACACAAAGCATGAGTGAACCAAATTCACCATCCTTTTTGGGAACTGTGGCCTGGTGTAATCATACAAACACTTCCACTTGTGCTTGTGTGACAGGAGAAAAACAGCTCCTCTGTGAGGCTCTGCGTGGAGCAGTGGGGTCACCACGCTCAGTCTGCCCGAGGAGGCAGGCAGTTCTCAGAGAACGCTTCTGCACAATAAAGTTTATGGAAGAGAATCAGGTTGCCGCCCTGCATCTTTTTTTGCTTTCTGTGCAATCTCGTATTTCCATGGTCTGAGGACACTTTCGGTATAAACATGAAGCGTATGTATAAATATACAATTGAAGTGCCAGCATCTTTTTTTTTTTTTTTTTTTTTAAAGACTGTCATGTAAAAAAAATAACCTCCAATCAATGAAAACTTTATGGTTGAAATTTCCAAATACTAAAAAAAACAAGTAAAATTCCACATGAATTTTGAATAAAGTGATTCTCTGAACAACTCATGAATTATTATATTTTAATCAATAACCCATGCAAAGCGCTGATTACTAAATACATTCAGATGCTTCTTCAACAAATACATTTATTCATTATATTCATATTCATTATATTATTTATTTCATTATATTTTTGATGCATTATCTCGATGTATTTACATCTCAAATGAATTAATCTCATCACTCATTTGTTGTGATGTTATTCAGACCATAAGCAGCTGATTGTGGCATCTTTGTCATCACAGTATTGCAGTGTTATGAAAAGATGTGTTGTTCATATATGTTACTGTGAAACCACCTTCAGATATGACACCAGAAAAGTGTGACAGAAAATAGAAAAATGCTAAATATGTTGTAATAGTAACAATGCTAACACAATAACCAAGCTGGATTTGACCTGTAACTTATTTACTGTTTCGAGAATATCATCCTCAACATTTAATCCCTGCAAATAAAATCCTACCAGCCACCTGCAGATGGGAGGTACACAGTACCTCAGTCACTATAGTACTACAGGTGAGTAAACTTGACACTGGGCCATTCAGACACAGAGAACTGGCACGTACTCACAGTTCTGAGTGAAAGGTCAGAGTTCAGTGACTCAAAATACTACGAGGACTTTCTAATCCCACTTGGTTACTCATTTTAATGTTATTCACAGCAGACTGGATCACAGATTTCTGTTTGCCAAGCAGGTCAACATGGGTAGTGGCAGGTTTCAGAGGGCTTAACCGACAAACTCCACACCAGTTCCAGTAAGCCAGTCGAGCTGGGTCACGATGAAAGAGTCTGTGTCCACAACAAAAAAAAAAAGGTCCAGAGTGACAGGCAAAGAAAGAGGAATCCTCTTAGTGGTAATATCCTGTTGTGTACCTCCATCTGTTGCTCTGTGATGGCCGGCAGTCTAGATGGAGAGAGAAGAAGGAGCATCATTAAGAGTATTCTGTTTCCTTAAAAGCCAAAAGTGAAAATCAATGCAAAATTCTCTGTATCTACGTTAATACATTTATTATAGATAAATTTGTCTTTGAATGCCCAAAGCATATGTTTGGACTGCTATACATATATATTCAACAAAAAAAATGTATTGATCAGACTGGCTACTGACTGAGAGATTAATTGTTTTTTCTAAAGTTATTCCCATCACAAGTACGCAGAGCCCAAGGAAATGTTTTGTCAGATGTTTTGTTTTGCTTCCATCAATAGAACAAAAAAAAAAAAAAAAAAAAAAAAAAGACAAAGGAAAAAGTTACATTTTTAAAGGCTGGAAACAAATCCCCCCCATTTGTTCAAGAAATGCTATACAATGATGAACAAATTATCAAAATTGTTGAAAAATACCATTATTGTGATGATTGACTAGTCAATTATTTTACTTGAAATTTCACTTCTACCATTTATAATGTGTTTTGCAGGAATAAAAAGAAAGATGAATAAAAATAAAACAACCTGTTTGTTCTCTCCTGTGCACAATAAAAGCTGTGAAACTAAGAGTAAAAAAGCTCATACTGCAGGACATGTACTGAAATGTACTGTAGTGTATATACTGTGGCGCACAAGTGAAACCACTCATGATACGAGCAGCCGGAAGATTAGTAAGGTTGCCATACACGAACCAAAAAGTTCTCATTATCTTTATTTTGGTAACGAGCTTTTACTTTCGAAACCCCACCAATGTCCTTAGAGCGTCATGCTACAGTAGTATTTTTTTGGACTCAATTAAAGTTCACAGTTTATCCCAGAGAGAAAAAGAGTTCAGATCTGTGTGAATCCAAAGCTCCTTTTACAGTTCAAAACAGCGGAGGATAATTTCAAACAGTGTTTGAACTCTGTGCTTATCTAAGACCAGAACTCAACTCTTTCTGAATGTCTCCAAGAGCAATGTAACGTCCTAGCGATGAAGATATGAGCAGGTATTTATGAAAGGAATCATTTATGAAGATTTTTATAACCATATTCTAATCTATTCCTATTATAATATAACAAAACTATCTACATTGTGGCACAATGACTATAACACATGTAGATTACTGCTCAGTATGCGTTATGGGAAAATTTATCTGTGGTTCTGAAATACAAACCACAGCGACAACAGCACGCCGCATCGACACATGGCTGCTGATTTATGTGAAGAGTTCATATCAATTAGTAGAGAGCTGAGAGGGGATGTTAGCATCCAAAACCAAAGCCATGATTGATGACTGCCATTTTATCAAGGCATTCATTTCATCATGACTGTCAGCTGAATCACTTTTTACTGGGCCAATGTTTTATGGCAATAGTGCTTAGATTTATTATGATGATAAAAAGTGTTGTCTGCCCTCCGACAACACAGCGTGCACTGTTCAAACACATTTCTTTTTTACTATAATGAAAGCCGGCGGCTCACCGTAAACCAACAAAGACACTGATTTCAGTCCTCACCTCGACTCATTTGTCTGGGAAAACGCTAGTTAGTTTGTGAAAATTGTATAACTTAATTCTAATGAAGTGAAATGTAAAGGGCTTCAGTGCTAGCATCCCCTCTCAGGTCTCAGAAGTACACTAGTGAAAGTTCTGTAAAGTTCACTTAACAAGAAAGTAAATGAAATCCTGCCAAGGCTTTTGGTCTATTTAATTAAAGCCGGAGCAACTTAGTGGGATTGAATTAAATTTTTGGCAGGAGTAAACCAATACACTGGGAAGGTGGTGGTGAGTGGTTGGAGTGCAGTGGGGTGGAGTAGACTATTCATGAAAGATAAGAACTGAGCCCATCTTTTTTTTTTCTTTTTTTTTTTTTCCCAGCTCTATTCAAGAAATATTTTCTTTCCAAAACAACTCAGCATGTCTTTGTGTCCTCTGTGGTAGTGGCATTTCATTTAGAAAAGGAAAAGGTAGGCAGTGACAAGGTTTGCTTTATCGGCTAAGACAAATAAATAAATAAAACCTGGATTATCCAAGTCAGGTTTGGTTCCTCTGCTTGTCAGAGTTCAATCAGCCGGCTCTCCTCTGCCTGCCTGTGAAAATGTGGTCTCAGCTAAGGTTAATCCATGTGCAAAAGGTCTCTCTAGATTAGAGGAGTCCATAGTTCTTTCTCAGCGCAGGGTCAAGGAGCACACACCCACTTTTATGGAGAGCAGGTCGTTTTATTTCCTTACTCTTTATCCAGCTGCTGATGCTGGCCGAGTGCAATACTTCACCATAAGCCCTTTAGGACTCAAGGTGAAATTGATTCCAGCCCAGAGTGGCCGTTTTGAATGGGTTTAAGTTCAAACTAAATATTCCCGAGGATAGGTAATAGCTTATGAACTGGAGGAACTCATTCTCACCCTCATCAACTTCGTTTCATCCCTCTTGACAAAAAATAGCATGTCTTTAAAGATAATGGGGCTCAGTGGGTCTTTTTTGTTTGTTTTAATTTAAAGTTGAAATCCATCAAAGTAAATAATTATCAGATAATAATGAAATAATAATTAGAACAAAATCTAATAATATCATGTGAAATAATGTTGTCACAAATGACACCGCAGCTAAATCATTAATATTAATTTAAATGTGTCTTTACCAATACACATAGCTGTACATTGAGATTACTCTGCTATCATCATTACTTTTTGTTTACTTTATGTTTAGTTATGATGAGTTACCCTACAGCCATATTGCTTCTCTGACTGCATAATCAACTTCAAAATAAACCTCGAAATAAAATTTGCAAAAATATTCTTTTCACTTATTTTCACTTATTTGGAATTTAATTATAATTATTCATGAAAATGTATTTCTAACTTTTTATTAAAAGAAAGAAAAGACTTATCTTTGTTTTCAAATTTAATTTATAAAACTAATTTCTAGATGAGCATTTTCAATTTGCAAGATACCAAACTAATATTGCCTGCAAAAAAATGCTGAATTTGTAATTGAATGTTAATAAAAACTGGTGACCTTGAGGTAAATTCTGGTAAAGTATTGCTCTGAATAAGCTTTGTGGAAAAATTTCAGTATCTTCAATAGTGACATAACTATGACTGTTCATCTTTTAAACTCTGGGTGGCAGTGTTGAAGCAATGACACGTTACACGGCTTAGAGAAGGAAATCCACCTCTGATACTGACCAAAACATTTAAGTAATTCATTTCTTTTTAAATTATTTTATGATGCGGCACTGATTTTTGCTACATTATGAATTTTTTCAAAATATAATAAATGTTAATCTTTTTATGCTCACACTGAGCATTGTTTTGACTGTGTTTGAGGTGTTATATATACTTCAAGTCACAAATCCCTGTTTATTTTGTGTCTAGGTCTAAACATAAATATTATCTTTAATATAAACAACCATATCCATAATAATGATATTGGTATTGAATATGAATACATAGTTTATTTATACATATTCATTTATCTTCTCTTTTATCCCTATGGATTTAACATTGATTAAAAAGATAAAAATTTTCTGTGAAATCAGATTCATACAAACATTGCCAAAACACTAAAATTTTTAACACAGCTAAATAAAAAGGCCTGTCTTTTGGCTGTTTAAGACATATGTAAACTAAACACATCTGAAAAGAGACTGATGAATTCAATACATATTTAAATTAAATGCAACAATAATAGTAATATTGATAAAATATATGCCATACAAGGGGCTAGCATGAATAATGCCGAGCATTTTGATTGACGTTTTAAAGATCTCGATGAAATGGTATCAAATTGTGCTGGCAGTTGTTTAATTTTGATTATTGAAAATTATTGTAAATATCCAAAAACGTTAAGAAAAAAGCTAAATTTCTAATTACTTTATGTGCCTGATTATGTCAGGCACACAAAGTATGAAATGCAATGAAATGCATCTGTTTTGTGATGAATTTGCAGTAAATTCATAATGTGAATGTCAACATATAAATATATATGTGAAGAGATTAATTATGGCTATGGAGCTGCATTAATGCCGTAAATACCGTAAATGACGTAAATGCCGTAAATTTACATTATTGATGCATGAAATAATTTATTTATTTCACATTTACATTGACATATTATGTAAAAATATTATTCTGATAAATGAAAAAGAAAAAAGAAAAATGACAGTATGATAATTTTAAAAACGCTAACATGTTGAATGATTTCAAACAAATTGCTCTGCATTACTGCTGTTATGCAGTTTTGCTTTACAGCGTGCAGCTGGTCAGGATAATGTCCCCATGTTATGAACTCAGTAGTACTTAGCTGCATGCTGCAGTTTTTCAAGCATTGCTGAGCTAAAATCAATCTTTCCTTGATGCACCTTGGCTGCATTATTAGGAAGTCATTTAATAAGTCATTTGCTGCATGTATTATGAGCTATGCTTGTGTTTACTGTAGTCTGCTGCAACCAGCATTATTGTTAAACTGTGCTGTGTAGATTCTGCTGTGTAAGGGAACGTCACAGGTACAGGGCTGTATGCTCTGCTTTTGTTCATAGTCCCAGAAGAGCATGAGAAGATATATGCCACATTCAGACATCTCTGCTTTGCATTACATATATTTTATTACTATGCAGTCATTATAACATAGCGTGACAGAGGGGTCTCTGTGTGCAGCATTAGAGGAGTATTAATATCATTTTTTCAACATCTTTTACTTCTCTTCTGGCTCAAGTCAATGTTGAGATTGTATGGAACTCATTAGTATAAGCTAAAGCTGTCTTCTCAGTGCCTTGCCGTTTTGTTCCATCTGTGTTGTAGTCACCTGAACACGATCTGAAGTCAGCCAGTCAAGTGACCTGGAATCAATACAGTCAAACTCAGTGGAGGCAAATGAATCAGCCTGGCTCATTTAACCCACGAGAGTGCTGCAGCGGAGACACAGCGGTGCAGCACGTAATACGAAAGACATGTTTGATGACAAATAATTTATACTAAATTCTTGTTTCTCAGGCAGCTTTAGTGACTCAATACTTCATATCCATGAGGCAACCCTCCCCATGCATGTTTACTTGTTCCTTACTGTAAATCTTCATGAACACATCTGCAAGCCAGTTGTTTTTTTTTTTTTTTTTTTTTGATGTTCATCACTTACATTGTACAAAAAGCAATTTGACATTTTTGTCTGTATTAGACTGTATTGCATTTTTTTTTATCATACACTTTTTTTGTAATATACTTGCTCTCTGGGTGTATTTCCATGTGTGCCATCCCTTTGTATAAAACAAAGGAGTAATGCTGCTTCAGTGTATCCCAATGGCATCTGTCTTCATGCCTGTCAACGTACCATATAAAAACCAGTCTGTGTTTTATTCTTTACCCAACTTGTATAAAGATACTGCAATTTTACTACCAGCTTCTGGCACAGGAAATAGGTTTTATGCTACTCTCAGGAAATTTCAAAAATATGGCAATGGCTGGCAAGATGCACAATAAATTCATATGTCATTTAATGCCAAATAACACTGTCAACTTGGACCTGCTGAGAGAGCAAGTAATCCCATTAAAACAGCAGAAAACTCATAAAAGAATTAATGTGTTATGATTATTAATATGCGTATTTATTTTACATATAGGCTTTTTTATTTATTGTTAGAAAATGATTGCCAATAATGTTACCGCCAGACTCCACTGTGCCAACTCAGTTCACCACAGGGCAGACACAGCTCAAGTTTAATAATTTTGGTTTAGATTAATAGTGACATGTTTTGAAGTTTTGAAGAACTCTGAGCCAACATCACATCAACCGATTATGGTTTATGATGATTCATGCACAGGAAGGAAAGTTTTGAATTCTGGAGGAAGTTACATTTCACTCACTTGGTTCTTTGGCTTTGTTATTGGAAAGTAACTGCTGTTCACGTCTACCTAATTGACAGCACTTAAATCACATGATGTCTTCCATGTGGTACATGGCTGCCTTATACAACAAGCTGAATAAACTGAATATCTGAATAGATATAAATCACCTCCTGCTTTACTGATCAAATGTATATAAAACTCATCACGTAGCCATAATACAGAGAAGAATCAGAAGAATCACAGTTTCGGTTCTATTTCATAAAATCACACCCCCAACACGTTTAGTTTTTAAATTCCTTTGAAGCACTCAAGTGACTGTTTGGAAATGGCTGAAGGTAAACTCAGCATCTATTAAAACTATAATATTCAATCACAAGGTAACTGCTTCTCATAGCTTCAGACGCTTTTATATTAGACTGTACTATCTAACAGAATTAATACAGTACCATAACCATGACCAGTTCCCATAGCTTGTCATAATGGCCCACAGTCTTCAGAAAGCTGGGGGAAGCACACTAACACTTTCATGCTCTGCTGTTTATGGGATCAGGACCATAGATCAGGACATTTAGTTCAAGCTCTAAAATTGATTCATTGTGAAAAAGGAGAAAAAGGTAGTAATTTGTATATAAAAAGCTATAAAGGTAAAAGCTATAAAATCAATCAAATATAATGTTTTGTGTATAGTATGTTTTTTAACCCACTGCTGTGGGTGGCTGTGCAAAGGTACCTGTTTATATATATTATTTCCTTTGTTGCTATTAGGAATGATGCATCTGGGTACTAAACAGCTATGCTACAGGAAAAACAAACAAACAAAAAAAAAAAGAAAAGAAAAAGTAAAAACTGATCAAACTATCAAAATAAACTAATATCAATCATGAATCAATGAATCAACGATTGTAAACACTGTATATGAACAACACATCGAAATATAGCAGTAGTAGTAATTTGTATCGGTATGAAATTAAAATAGAAACAATAACATTCACTACTACTAATGTTATAATGATCGATATTATTATATTATTATGCATCAGTGGTCCCAGAAAAAAAAATAATAATACACGGACTGATAGAGAGCTTTGCGGAAAACTGCGAGAGGGCGATGAAATGAGCTAAAACATATTGGGGAGGAAAACAGAAAAGAAAATACTGAACTTACTTTGAATGTTCTTCAGTGTTCATCACCTGTTACAGTGTCTGAAGTCCTTTAATGGCCCATAGGAGGTTCACTGTGAACCTCGCAGACACCTTTAAGTATTGTCTGACAAAAGAATGGTATTTCCCCTTTCGAGCGGTGTGGCAGTGGGAATAAGTTGCTCCATCTTTTATAAATGCCCTACATGGTCCCAAAACACTTAATTATCGCTAGGTAAGGCAGTGCGGACTGTCCCTCTCTGTGTGATTGACAGCGGGGTAAATTGAAGTGGCTTTGAAGGGGATGAGGGATCCTCTCGGCGGTCGGCTGCGTCGATAATAACCGCTATTTCAAACCTTCTACCTTTCACATTATTCGCAAAGCAGGTGCTTTCTGTTGCACAGTGGACAGGCGGGATTTATGTGGCGCTGAGACGCGCGGCCGTGCGTCTGTGGCGCCCGGTGCTCCCCTCCGTCTGTGGTTTTTTTGGTTTCGCCCAAACTTGGTTCAGATTTGAGTTCGTTTTCTCTCCTGTCTGGGATCGCTCTGCTGGAGGTGAAGGACCGCCTGTCCCCTCTCTGCCTTTGCTGTCAATGGCTTTCGGGACGTATTTTATTTGAATGTCTGGGCCCTTGAAGTGACCAATAATGGATATTCTATGGATATTATGGACCATACCGGCCGTAATAGCAGTTGAAGGTAAGCTAACGTCTCCATCCCAACGGTTACAGCCGCATCCTCTCGCCGGCTTTGAGTTTGAGACAAAGCGCGTGGATGGACGATTGCGCTTTTTAATTAAAACAAACAAACAAAACAAAACACTGACGACAAACACACCAACGTTTCCCTTTATTTATTGTCCGTTAGCGTGCTTCACCGGGGCGTTTTTTTTTATTTTATTTTTTTATTTTTTGGGTGCTCAGATGTAGCTTGGAGTTAGCGCGAAACAGCAGCAAATGGTTGATGCTGGGACACAAAAAAAACGTGCTCCCGCATCCCAGCAGGTCAACGGATGCTGTTAATTGCGGATTAATTTGCGGGGGTTTCGGTGCTAGGCACGGCTAGCTACAGCGGGTGAGAAAAGACATGCTCGCTCTCCGTTAGATAGGTCGGCGTCCTGTGCGGGGAGGTGTGTCACAGTTGTCAAACAGTTGCGGTTTAAATGCGTGAAAACGCAAACGAGGACGTGTTTCTTAAACCCCCCGTCAGAGGCTGAATGTGCAAACACACATGTCAACATCGCGCAGTTGAACTTGTTGTGGGCTCTGCTCGGCCCCCACGCAGTCAGGAGGACGCAAAGCTTGGCTAAGCAGCAGTCGGCAGCAGGCAACATGGTCAAACGCACAATGAAACAGGTTGAACGGTGAAAATAATCTTTTCTAATGTGTGCTTACAGTAGGATGGCAGTGACACCGGGAAGCAACTGCACAGTGCTCTCGCCATACTTGTTGCTGCAGTTTTCTTATCTACAACATCTCTGGCACTCAGGGGGACTATATTGTTGTGCCATTGCCCTCCAATCATAATTTGGAGATCATAAAAGCCAATTGTCATTGTTGTCTTTAATGCAGAGGCCTTTCAGTCCGAGCTTGATAGTATAATTTGCAAGTGGATTTTGTGTAGCTAGACTCACAGTTTTCCCAGTGACAGACATTTGCCACATTGAAGAATGTGTCAGCCCAGTCATATATTTATTCAGGCTATTTTAAGGATGCTGTCAGAAAACAAACATGTCTTCTTCCTCTGGTTAGTTTAACTAAACCTCATAATTACAGGTGGAGTCCAGAAACTATGGAAAAACTCAACTAAATCTAACCACAGGTTGAAACAACAACAACAACAAAAGGAAACACAAGAATAAAATACTTTGTTGCCTGTATGGAGTAAAACCGTTTGTAGTCTACATGTACAATAATGCACCAAATTTATATAGCAATGTTGCTGAACCTGTCAGGGCCCATGTAGGACTGGCACAGACTTTGACAAATGTCATGCGTATTTATGCAGACTATTGCTGACTGCTCCTGTTTATAGTTTCAACATGTCCAAGATGTGAAAGGAGTGAGACGAGAAGAAACTCAGTCTTCAAGGACTACATTACATTACCCGTGGCAGCTTTAACATTTGTGTCATACCTTCTTAGTTCTCTTTAATGTTTGACCGTTCCAGGACGACATTATTGTGTAGTGAAATTACATGTGCGGTCCAGTTTTTGCAGTAAAACCACACCACTTAAATACACCAAACCTTTTAGAACACACATTTCATTTAATTCATGAATTTTTTTTTCAATTTTATTTAAATATATTAGAATGATATATAATTATATAATTTTCAGTGTAATGTCCTGCATCTTAGTTTTTTGATTAATATAATATTATATTATTACTTAATATGTATTATTATTCACTGAATGTAATATTGTTTAAGAATGTTATAATATTTAGTATTATTATACCGTGAACGTTTAGATGCGTTGTGTAAAAATATGTACTACTGCATATCGCCATCCTATATATGTATACAAGTTAGGGTTAGTTTTCAATATCAATTTTTTTTTTTTAATTACTGAAATCACGGTAGCTGTTATTAAAGGTTATTTATTTTTTTATTTTTATTCTTGCTCCTCTGTCCAAGAGCGAGGGAACCACAGGATGTGAAAAATGCCAAAAATAACAACAGATTCACACTAGAGAGAATTCCACTTCCCCTTGTTTTCTCTTTCTCTCTAAAATACAAACATGGCCATGGTTACAGTTTGTCGACATGTAAAATCTACTGTGAAGCGTATCTGTAAGCTGAGAGCATACAGTGCCTCAAATACCTCTTGGCACAGCTCCTCGAATAGTTATTTCAGTGCATTGAAATACACATATTGCTCGAAAAAGAAAGGTGCTGTTGATGTTTAAATGTTATGCTACAAACATGATACGTGACGCGGTACATGTTGGAGTACCTTACGGGCCTGTGCTGCTTCACTTTTTGATTTTGGAGACCAGCTAGTCCCGTCGCCAACTCAACACAGCCCCCCCCCTCCATTTTACCCTGTGAATCACCCTAGCCGACTGTCCAATGAAGTTGCAAGGATGGTTTACGTATGAGAAACGAAGAGTTGAAAAAGAGGTCACTGCAGCTCTAATCTGTAAAAAAGAAAAAAAAAAAAACGAAAAACACCCACATCCCAGCATGCATCAGAAAAGAGCCCTTCAGCGGATCGTTTTGACACATTTAGTGCCGGGACAGTACATTTCTTCTATTGTTGTTTGTGTTTAATAGAGAGTGACATCTTTTTATACTTCTGTTTCTTATTGACGAACGTTATCATTAATTATTCGTCAATTGGCGAAATATATATCTATACGTATTGTGACCAAAAAAAATAATTCTGCATAAATCGATTGGGGGGTATACACGAAATCACAGCAGCCACTTTCCGGGGAGTTCCTGAACCTGTTTTTCTGCAGAGCAAACATATGAAAGGGCGACTTGCTATACAAATAATCAATGAATCAGGCAGGGGCCATGCTGGAGCGGATTAGAGGATTAAAACGGAGGCCAAACCTAAAGAAGTCTTGGATGTGCCCGAGTAACCATTTCGTGAATAGTGTGTCAACACAGCAAACCATGTAAAGTCGGAAGTACAGTAAATAGGCCTATTACTAAAGTCTGACTTTGACCTGTGACCTATTTCCCTGCAGTATATTATCTCTCTCAAGATTATTCCACCAACTCCACTCTCTCATCAGTATTGCCATGTTGGACAAGTAAAAATGGCATCCATTCAGTTGTGCCTTTTTTTTTTTTTCTCCTTAATTTCATTTGCCCAGTAGAATGTGAAACAACTCTAAATTGTTGATTAGTGTTAATGTAAGCTGCCATTGATGCCACGTCTTATTGGTTCCGTTAACAGGAACAGACAAGGCTCTTTTCGAAAATTAATGGAGGTACTACTGCCAAGGAAATTAGCTTAGCTATGTCAAACATGTCTATGAAAACACACTGTGGATTTATCCCTTCATTAGTTTACCCATTCATTGTCATCAGTACTCAGATGACAGCCATACTAACAATAGCACTCGTATAATTTTGTTGAGTGGAAATTCTCAGATTCATCCCTGCCTATAAAATTGTAGTAGGCTGCATTGTTCTGAGGAGATGAAATTTACTAGACGGATCATTTAGCTTTTCTGAGTTGTGCCCCCAACCCCCTTCTGTTGTGGTATTACAGTTTGTGCTGTGCAAACACAGCAAATGTTTTCGGGGATGATTGGTGTTGCTATGATGCAAGAGCAACCTCCTCCAGACTTGTATGTAAGTTGTTGCTGGGGTCAGCAGGATGATAGATCACTTCGATACGTCGTTTTCTCTCTCCGGTTTCTTTGAAGGAAACATAATGGGTCAGAAACCACAGTAGAGGATGGTGAAGTGGGGTAGAATGAGATCACAGCGTGGAGTCTTTAAAAAATGTCTCGCAGATTTGATTGCATTTCAATATGCACTGCATTCCTTCAGCGCTCTGTTGAGCACCAGAGCCCACTTATTTGAAAGTTGGCAAACGCTGGCCAAATTGATGTTTTACATTTTTCAGTATTTTTTTGTTTTCTTTTAATTTATGAAATTACATTACATTACATTTGTATTTTGTAGAAACCTTTCTGTAGCGTTTTCTTTAAGGTGGCCTGACAGCTCAATGCACCGTATGATTGTTAATGTTTATAAAATCCTGCCAAGTTTGGTAAAGATGCTTTCATATGTAAATCCATTGGCTGTTTTTGACCGGAATTGTTTTGTAAGGCATAGACATGTGAGTGTAACATGGAAGCATTATGTTTTGTGGAAGAGTAACAAAAGATAGACGGAGGCGGGCTCAGAAATGGGATTAGATAAAGGTAAAACGAGCGACCGTATACAATCCAGTGTTTTCTCAGTCCACCCAATGAGCAGATGCAGGGAGCTGGCCTGCACGCCAACCGCCACAGTAGGCTTTCACAAAGAATCTGTCTCTATTCAAGCCCTAATCCATGCTGCCGAGGGCCCAGGCATTGTCACTTTGCATGCAAAATTTCAATTAGTGCTGGTACCAGTTGTTTCACTTTAAGGGGGGGTGTCACATTTCAGAGTCATCTATGGCTACCTTTAGGGTGAGATCAAGGCAGCAGTATCACTGCTTTGCTTAAGAAAATTTAGTGCTCTTTGCACCGCATAAGGTTACTGACATTGGTGCTGCTTTGCTTCCTTGCGGCTATTGTACGGGTGAAGCCCAAGACCTTGGACACATTGCAAGTGGTTGGAATTTACTGTAATACATATACAGTTTATTATGTAAAAGTTAAACAGTAAGAAAAATATTGGAGGATGTTTCCTTTAAGGCGGATTTGTTAAAACCTTCACACGGGGGATTTTGTCCCGGCTGCCTCTCCAAGCAAAATAGTTGCACATGTTGCTCCTGGCTGCAGTTGGTTCAACTAATTTAACTAAAGTTTCAGTTGAAGACATGATGGACTGCTTGACAGTTTCCATACTTTCAGCTGTTTGACTGCGGTTCACTGTCACAAGCCAGCTCTTCATTCCCTCCTGCCTTCAACTGCTCCAATCCACACATACTTGCCCTCTATGCGTCATGCTAAAGTGACATTTTTGTTTGTGGAACATTTTTTGATGAAGCAACTGAAGTTTATGAAATTCAATTGAGGTTAGGAAAGTTAGGAAATCAACAGCTCATGTTGGTAGAGTGTGCTGCTCTTTATTCTTAACATCATTACACTAGACTAACACTGAGCAAGGAGCAAATAACATACTCACCAAACTAGAAATCTTCAGGGCATTCTTATGAGTGGCATTATAAGTGTGTGGATTTCGTTTACTGAAGATGCAGCAAACTGATGTGGGATATTGGTACAATATTCCATTGTACACTTGAAAAATCTGCATATCCACTCAACACTTGACTTTCAGTCTGGTTGTTGCCGCCACACAACTCCCACAGATCTCCGAGCTCGGATCATGTATCACACTTGAGTCATGTTTGCTTGCGTTCACTGCCGTGACTGTACAACAATACAGTAAGGAGTGGAAGCGTCTAAGGATCAGTTACTTGAGTTCTGAATTTAACTACCACACAGGGTAGTACTACATTATACTTTTAAAAACAAAATATAACCTACTGAATTACAACTTCAGAAGGCAAGCCAACATCCAACTGATTCACACAGCACCTCGTGACTTAATACTTAACATTACTACAAAGGTGCGTCTTTTCAATGCTCTTTTCAGTAAGCCGTTCTTGCTATGCTTGTGTTTTCTACATGCTCTCAAGTAATATTAAGTAATATTCATAAACCATGGGTATGCTGCATTTAGAGTGACTTTTTTTTTTTTTCCCTACTTTTTGTATTTTCATCTCCTTAAAAAAAGTGAAGGTGCTTTTCTGTCTGTTGCAGTTGTAATCACATTCAGTGTGTAGAGACCTGCTATTCAGATATGACTGCTACATGAGAAACTGAAAATATTTTCATGTCTTTTGATATGCAGCGTAATGCTGAAAAAGCATTGGTTCCTTTAAAAGTAAATATGACATGCATTAGACTCCCTACCTGCATTTTAACCTTCAAGAAAGTGGCACAAGAAAAAAAGGGCAAACAGGAAAAAAAACAGCTCTGGGTTCAGCCAGTGCAATTCCTGATGTATTCCTTGTATCACCCAACTCTAATTAGTCAGACGCCTGCACGGTTTTGATTTAAAGCGCACTCAGTATTAAATGAACCCTGATTATTTTGCTTCGAAGTGTTGTGTATTTATGCGGCATGTGCTGTATTGTGTTAACAATTAGAGGTTGCACTGCGGAAGTTCATAGCTTTAGGAAATACGTGATAGGTAAATGGAGCAGACACAGAATAGAGTGAATCACACTGTACTTAAGTGCCAAAAGGAAGCATTTGTATAGTTTATTTTTTCAATCACCAATCAAACAGAAGCCTAAAGTTTACAGGAGCCTTGGCTTTATAAGCCTATATATATATATATATGTATGTATGTATGTATGTATGTATATATATATATGTATGTATGTGCACTGTATATTGACATGAGACCTTTAATCTATAATCTCATCCAATCTTAAACACTTAGAGATAAAAAAGATGTACCCACACACTTTCAATCAATATTAAGTTTGGAGATACCAAATTAATGCATGTGTAGGATGCACGTGACTCTGCACGGATTTAAAAACGCACTGATTTGACTTTTAAATAACTTTGTTTCTCTGAAATTCATGTTTTCTATCCCTGTGGAAGATCATATCAAATAGTACTTCAGTTTCAAAACATGCTATTGAATAGGATTTTTATTTAACTAAGTTCTTATATAACACTATAGGTACTGTGTGCTATCAATGGGTAAAAGTTGCATTATCTAGATGTATTATTTAGTGAGGATGAGGTGAATTATGTGTCTAGAGATTTGTTTTTCTTGCAGTGCTTTAAGGATAGGTGTGCCCTTTGATCGGAGGGCTATAATTGTTTCAGTCTGTAGTTGGGGAAACAATGTGGTCGAAAAGTGAAAGAGTATGACTAAGACTATTATAACAGTGTTGCGGTGCAAAATATAGTGTTGCTAATCCCAACAGTTCAAGAAGGGACAAAGATTTAAGTCAGCATTGTAGAAAGGGCGGCAGTTTTCTTCCTCACATTATGAATGTATAGTACCCAATCAAGTTTGCAGGCAGATGCTATGAATTCATTCAGGAACTTAAACTGTTTTGCTGAATTATTCCACAGTCTGTGTGGAATAAAGTTTGATTCAACAAAGTTTGCATATGGTGTTTTCTTGTCAGTAGAAGAGACTATGTTGGATACACAAACACACGTGCGCGCGCGCATACATACATAGTAATGGAAGAAACTTGCTTTACCTCCATGTAACCTCTCTGATATTTCACACAGGAATCTAGATCAAGGATGTTCTTATATCCTGCTATCTTAATTAGCACATGTTAATTGGCAATGCACAGTCTCTTGGTAAGTCATATTTATTAGGGAGAGCCTGATTCATCCCAACCCGTTGGGAGTAGAAATCATTAGGGGACAGTGAAATGTATTTCCAGACATTATTCATAACAGGAAACGTGTGTGCACTCACAATCAAAACGGCCCTGCAACACCTAGGCCTAATTTGCAGGATGAATTCTTTGCGCAGTCTGTCTGACAGAAGCTTCAACCATGATGTGGACTTGGTGTACTTTACGTCTCTGTCGGTGTATACTTTCCGTTTTTATCCAGGCATTAAAGTTGTTGCTCGTAATTCTGAAAATGATGACTGAGTTAGCTCGGAAAGTGGAGATAAACTGATCAATGTGACCCTGGTGCCTGTCACATCCTTCATCTGAGCGTTGAGTCATACACATTAACAATATGGCGATTATAATTTTCAATCCAGTAAAGCCAGCCACGGAGCCAGGAGGAGGAGGAGGGGGGGGGGGGG
>CM076649.1:969556-1051001 GCA_038496675.1 Rachycentron canadum | reverse complement strand
GAGGAGGAGGAAGAGGAGGAGGAGGGAGAGTGTACCCTGAGAGAGGTCAGACCTCGTTTCAGAGAGCCCCATCCACACACACCCCAGGTACTGTGACACTGCCTTTATGAGTGCGCCGGGAGAACACAAACCCACCGGATTAGTGTCTGGCTCTCAATGTCCCCGGGAGCAGAGCCCATCGGCCGAAACAAAGCGGGGCTGATTGCGTTGTCATCTGCATCACAAAGGGAAGCCTTTTCTACCTGAACCATTGCCTTTGCGCCACGCTGCACATCACATCTATCAGCGACTCTGGACCCACGTGACATCTGCCTTTTGTTTTTGTTTTTTTCTTTTTTTTTTTCCCCCTTTGGTCCATCTCTGTCTCCCCCGCTCCTATTTTCTCTCTTTCCTCTTTCTCTGGCCCACACCGTCTGTCCACCATGGCTCATATCAACAGCAGGACCCCCTCCCCCCCTCCGGTCTCAGTGGAAACTACCTTCTTAGTCTGCGCCAGCAATGGCCGATTTCTGCTCTTGCCGGTAGTTATGTGCTCAGTGCGGTGTGCATCATCATCTCTCGCTGCAAAGAGCCACTAACACATTCATTGTCTTTCCTCGTTTCCCCTCTGGCTCTTGCTGGCTAGCTGTATCTCAGCTCAGCCAACACGCAGACGCATTGGAGAAAAAGCCCAGTCCCCCGCTGTCAGACCCTAACAGGTCTATCGGTCTCACTCGGACAGAGAGAGCACCCCAGCCGAGGTGCTGCCAGTAAGCAGATGTGTTTTATCTGATTAGTGTACCGCTCAGGCAGGCTCTGCTCTTCTATAACTGATGATTGTTGTCTTGTGTTGGTGACCCAGCCAGTTCCAGCAGCCATAACAGAGATAGATCAAGCTCCTCTCTTCGGATTATCTTCTTATGCTTATGTACAGGCGAGTTTACGATAAGCCTTATGTTGGCTTTTATAAGCTTTGCATCATCATCAAAGAAATGACTTTTTGAAGTGCTCATCTTATTTTAATATTCTCTGATCGTGCTCTACTCTTTATCCCAAGAATTAAAATTTTCTTATTTGGGGGGAAACAAAGATGTTAGAAGTATGTCAGGCATGATAACTGATGCTGAAAGGTACACTTTTTTTTTTTTTAATCTCCCATTTAATGCGTTTTATGAATAAATTCAATAGATAAAACAGACTATGACATTTAAAAAGCAGAGGGAGGGATGGAAAGGGAGAGAATGACTTTTTGTGTCCTAAAGTGTGATAGTTGGTGTCTATTCACAAGTGATTGCATTAGCTTAGAGAATAGGGAATTCTCACTAGGCAATTAAGTGATTTGGCCTTTGGCTGCGACTTGTCTGGTTTTACAGAGCTGAAGCTCATTGTGTGTTTTCACAGATTAATTTAGGAATCACATTCAATCAAAACCTTGTAAACCCTACAGTGAGAGACAGTAGAACTTGAAAAACCCATTAAAATAAGTACATAAATTAAATATGCAGTCATGGCAGAAAGAGCCAGAAAGTCATATATGCTGTGTAAAAGACAGGAAGTGCAGTATGGAGAGCTAAGAGGTGAGGAATCCCAAAGGCAAGGGTCATCACAGCAGCAGGGTAAACACACTTCTTAGTGCATAATCGCCTGTAGTCCAATTACAGAGGACTGAAAGGCCACAATGGCTAATTGTCAACAGCAAGGTTGCAATTTCATTTTGACTTAATGGGTGGAACCAGTGAAGGTACTACAATTATATTCTTCACCAGTGGTGTATTCTTAATGGGATTATTTAAGTGTGTCATACACTGCATTTACATAATCATTTGATATGTAACATAACATCCTGACCTGAATAGTGTGTTGAGAAAAGGGCACATCAGCTCGAAAAGGCATTTTTATTTATATAATAAGGGAACATGGTATATTTAAAATAGATACAATTCTTACTTTGAATTAAGGATTGAATAATATTAAACCAATTCTTGAAGCATCTTTTAAGGGTAAAGTTTATAGAAGAAATCATCTATATGAAATAATTAGAAGGGATGTGTCCCTGCCTGAAGCATCCAGCCCAGATCAACAGTGTTATAGTCATAAGCATTTGATGGATTTCTGCATACCAGGGGGTGACAGGTGGAGCACACAGTCAACTTGACTCTGCTTTTATTTTGAGAATTTATTTGATTTCAAACAGTCATGATTTTTTTTTCTTTTTTCTCTGACCTGATATCACTCTCATCAGTCTACCTCGGCTTGAAGTCAATAATCTTCAAAATCAATAATCTAGATTCTGCTAAGATCAGTCCCTTCTCATTGTGTTTATATAGCCCTATCAATTGACAATTCACCATGGCCGTTTCATGTGCAGTAAAGCAGATGATAAATGCACCATTTGGGCAGAGAAAGATTAGGTGAATTTACATAATCACTTGTCTGAAAGTGGATCCAGTGTGGGGAGCAATCAGCAGCATTTGCCGCACTTACACTTTGTAAGAGCTCCTGTTAATGCAATAACATCTTGCCACCCCCCACCCCCTTCCAACTAACAATTCATTGTTATTTTATTCTAATTTCAACCCTTGTTAAAGATTTCCAGCAGGAAATACTATCTCTAAAACACATGCCCACAGATGTACAGTTGCCAAAGAAAGACCAATACACATCCTTTGGGGTCAATAAAACAATGTCTGGAATCACAATACAGCCATGAGGTAACGTGGCTTACAAAACGGGAGCCAGGTATATAAGAAGATGGTGAAATGATGACTGTTTTCCATGCCTCTCCTCTGACGGAGCCGTTTGGGTAGAAATCACAATGGATCATTTGGGAAGGCAGCTGGAAAATCCATAGAGAATCTCAGGAGACCTGCTGTGCCTGTGAAATCAATACAGAGATCCAGCTGAGACCATTAAATGAAATGAATGTCATATGATAGGGTTAAACATGTAGAATATTATTATTCATACAGTCCAAATAGGTTTTTCATCTGCAGATAATACAAGTAGGCATGGACGTCAATAAAGACAGCACAGATTGTCTAGTGTTTCACACTCCCACTATACATACAAGCAATCCATCATGTTTCTGACCTATTTTAAGCTGGAGTGTGTGACTGACAAAGTTCAATAAATTAAAGCTTTACTTTATTTGGTCAGTGTTTCAATGTAGAAGTAGCAGCAGATAAAGTAGCAGTCAGTTTGTGAGAACTCTACAGAAAAACTGCCACAGCTTTGGCATTGGACTGTGTGAATCACTTATTAATCACATGCAAGGTTAAAAATTATTAGTTTTAAAATACTGCATATATTGTACAATGTGGCTTCAAGCAATGATTTTTTTATTATCAATTTAATCTTTAATTAGTTGTCTTAATTAATCAACCACTTTTGTCTATAACATCAGAAAATAGCAAAAAAAAATTTTATAATTTAATAATTAACTAATGTAAGAAGCTTAGTGTGCTTATGCTTATTTCTTCAAGTCTGTGATGTAGCTTAGAAAAATGTAGTTTTGGAAATGCTTCTGTTTTACAGTTTACTTGTATAGCAATCTGTTTCTGTTTTTCCACTCTATTGTTGGTTTATACTCCATAATGGCTATTTGACTGAGCAAAACCTTTAAGCCATTACATGTGCAAAAACACAAGTTTCGTAAATGAATGTACATATGAGAAACATGCTATTTTGTGGCATGGCTTTTTATCCGAAGTGCCATGAAGCACCATAAGTGAACACATACATTTGTGGTATGGGTGGCCTCAGCAGGGATGGAACCCCAAAACCAGGTACAGTTACTAACATGCTATGCTCACTGCGGCACCGCCCCAGTCTGATTACACCTCTTCTGAGTGCTCTGCAATCTGCTTTCCCTTAGAAATGGTTTGACACTTTGTAGTGGTCAGGCAGGCACACTACATACATGTAGCGCCTGTGTGAGTTGATGGGTCTGCTGTCAGGAGGCCTGCCTGTTGGAGTTATTGAAAAAGCATGTTTGGGATTAGCCGTCTGTCCTCATCTGCGTGATGCTCTGGCAGGGGTGTGTATCCAGGCTCTCTTGGCCTGCCATGGCGCTGAGTGATGGAACAGATAGAGTTGGAGCTCAGATCTCCAGACTCTGCTGACACACAACCTCTCACTCTACAAAACGCCCTCACACACATGTAAATGTCTCCTCTCTGTGGCTCAATATATTCATGCTGCCAGTTAAGAGGAATAAATGGAGACAGATAATTTAAAACCTTGCTCCAGAAGTCCCTTGGGCACACTGAATTGAACAGCTTTAACACAAAGAGAAAGGCAATTGTTGTTTTGACTTAGCCTCATTTTGCCACACTGAGCAAAATGGAGAAGCTTTGGGTCATTTTACTATGTGACTTAACTTTTCTTCCCTGCATAAGAACCGGTGAAACAGCACATTACGCAAAAAATGATTTTCCTTTGATCTTAGAGCCTACAGTAATATGTCCTATTTTGGAGAAATAGAAATTGAGACCCATAATAGTGTTTAGTGGTTTTTCTTGTTACAGGCAGATTTTTTGGCATGAGCATGTACTAATCTCTATTTCACAGATACTAGCATGCTCATTTTCTGTCTCCAATTCTTTTGTACATGTCTCACACACACACTCTCTCTTTCACACACACACTCTCTCTCTCTCACACACACACAAATGTATGAACACTTATGTCTACACTGCTTCAAATTCAACACCTGCAGGGTCGGGCCGTCAGGCTTTTTTGGAATTATGGCATTAACATGGAAACCAGAGGCCTGAAGCTGGATTAGTTGTGAGGAGGTGTGAACACAAGGTCAGGGCAAAGATGGCCTTTCAGCTAATATTTTTTGTTCATACTTTCACCCCCGTTTGTCTTATCACAGAATTAGAACTTTCTGACAGACAAACATGCGGTCACAAAAAAAAACACGTTTTTTTTTTTTCTCACTCTCCTCTTTTTTGATTCTTTGACAGATTTACACACATCTTATTCCTGTACATACTCGAGCCTGAGGCAGGTGTTTTGAGGAGCCTGAAGTTTCGCTCTGAGTGAAAATTATTGCACCTGGCGGCTTCTGAACTTTTTTTGCTGGAAACCAAGTTGTTTCTGTTAACACAATTTCTGAAGTTGGCTGCGATGGCTCTGCACAGCACAGGCTAGATCTGCTTTGACTGTTAAAGATTAGAACTACAAGCTGTCAATGAACCAAACATTTTATAATTATTGGCTTTCGAAACTGAAATCCATTGCTCCCTGCACATGCAACCACTGAAAACATGACAAAAATTACCATATTTGCAAAGTTGAAAATGTCAATGATGGACCATGCATCATGAATGCAAAAATACTATTTACTAAAGTGATGAAATTAGATGGCATTTGGATTGTAAACCAGGCAGGTGCAACCTGACAAACTCAATCAACATTTTTTTTCAAACGAACAGCCCCTCAAACTACAGTAAATATGCAGTTTTTGATGTTTCAGTGCACTCTAACTTCCATACAGATGGATATAATGATATGTTTGTTTGAATACATTAATTAGTTTGAAATGAGTAACAATGAGTCAGCAGCCAGGTCATTTAGGTACTGATGAACACATATTGCCAATAACGGAGCAGATGCTTTAATTTGACAGCCCTGGGAGCCCTGTACACGCTCTCATTATAAATGGATACGGAATTCAATACTACAGTAAAATGGAGAAAACACAAGCTGCTGCACACAATATAGCACACGCACTTTAGTCTGAACACATGCACACGCCTCAGTGTCATCAGTGTTATAGTATGACAGTAATGGCAGTCATCTTCTCACGTTATGGGCTGTCATCGTGTTGGCTTAAACAAGCTAGGTCAGTGCACAGATCCAGATTTTTGATGTGCTTAGATACATTTGAGGTGTTTCCTTCCCTCATGCAAAATGCTCTGGGACACTGTTATTGCATATTAGCTTTTGGTTGTTTTGGTTTGTCCCCAACGATTTGCATCAAGTATGAAATATCTCCTTACACCAGTATTGTTGTGCGTTTATTTTTTATTTTTTTCCCCTCCCAATGTTGTTGCACCCGCACTTACCACCGTCATTCGATGTGTTGCTGTCGATGATTATTGTGCCTGCCATTCTTCTCTTTGGGTTTGATTTCAGACTTAATATTCTGCCACCCCCAGTACTTTCAATACCACCATCACATTTCCAGAATTATGGTATTTAGTTTGGTAGTTTTTTTTTTTTTTTAAATTATATACCTGTTACTGAAGTATCAGTTTTTTGGGACGTCCCTGGTACTGATGGATTTACTGCCCCTCCACAGTTAATGAAGTAGTCCAATTAGTTTCAGTTATTCATCAACCAATGGTTATTTAAGCATTTCAGGAAGTGACAAATTCAGCATGAACAGGCCACAAGGAAACAGTACTTATCAAGGTTTTTGCCTTTCAGTTGGGGCAAGGCACTGGGACTACCAATTCACTGCACCTAATCCTTCAGCTGACAAAAGAAGTGTGCTAAACTCTTACTCATTGTCGCTTACACTCATGTTAGGTAGCTGGAGGGCACTTCTCAACAGCTCACTCTTACAGCCTTGCATGCCCCATTTCAAAACACCACATTTACTGCCATCTTTACCTCCTTTGTCCTGCTGCAGGCTGGTTCTGTAGAAACGGCGTCACCCTCACTATTTTTTCTTTGACCATCCGCCACCTGTCTCGCACGTGCTAATGTGAAACATTAACAGCCTAAGAGTCTGAATAGAAACGCACCACTTCGTTGAAATACATTACCTGTCACTCTGTCTCTGGATTAGGACTTCACCGGTGCCAAATGATTTAAGAGCCTTTTGCTAGGTTGTCAGGAGAGACATGATTGTGCTTGTGGCCATAAAGAAACATATGTGCTTGGGTTTTTTTTTTTTTTTTTTTTTTTTTTGCGTCAGGCAGGCAGCACCAGATGTGTGCTGTGAATGGTGCTGGGTTTTTTTTTCTCACTTGAGCGTGTGTCAGACGCCGTGTACAGCTGCACAGAGGAAGGGTTAAGTCCGTCTCACATTGAGTGAGGAGGAGGTGAGAACCAGTAGGTCTAATTGAAGTGGTTAATGGGATGTCTGAAACTATCATTCTACCCGACGCAGTATGTGGAGTCCTTAATCATTGAACTAAATCTAATAAAACTGCCCGTATTTGAAGACACCTTATTGGCCAAAAACAGGGGACTTTGAAAGATGCAAACATTGCTTGATGAATAATGTCTTACTTGAGTTATACGGCGCATTGTGGAGTATAGGCTGCAGCTGTCTGTCTTTGTTTTATCATCCTCCCCAGCACAAAACGTCTTTGTTGCTTTCTCAAGGCAACTTTTTGTCCAAGCGCAAATGTCCATGTTAGTCAGATATATCCTCTTAACTAGAAATTTTCCTCATGAAAAATCAGCTCTGACATAATTGAATTAGCTGCCATTAAAGTCTTATAGCCTCCGTAATCTAATGGTATTAAATCTTTTTTCTTGCAGTATTTTTCCGGGGAAATTCCCAAAAGGAGTAAATCTGAATTGAAAACTATGTAGAAAAAACAATTACCGCACATGTTTTCACTAAAAAGTGCTAAAGACATGGATATATAACTAAAATATATATTTTTTTGCTGTTTTACCAGCCTCAGTTGGCCTCAGCTTTGTCCTAACCACATCCCTCCCAATCCTCATTCCTCTGAACCTGGCTTTAGTCCCGGTGTAGTCCGAACCTTCCTCCCCGGCTCTATCTCTATTCCTCCCAATGCAGCCACAGCCCAGATCAGCACTCGGCTCTCAGCTCCAACGAAAATCATATTTGATGTGAAGAGTTGATGCACTGTGCAAACACTGAAGCATTTCAAGGTCTTTTACAAGGAACTTGTACTGATGTAGCTGTGCCGCACCTACTTGAGCTGTTGGGGGATCTGTGTCTTGCTCAAGGGCATCTCAGCGGGAATAGGGAAGAAAAGAGCTCTTTGTTCATTTAACTCAACTGGTTTTTCTAGTAATTTGTTAACCACTAACTTGTTTGAGTTGAGGACTGTGAATGTGGGAGAGACGGGGGAGCTGGAGAATAGGTGTATGTGTGGGTGGTGGAGGTACTCAACATCTTTGGCACAGTGAATTGCTCCTTTGGGATGTAGCCTGGACAAGGTGCAAGGTTGTGTCAGAAGCAAAGTGTTGGGTTTAGCGAACAGACATCCATTATACCGAGTCTTTGCAGCTGCATCACATATTTCTCAGCAACCATAGCTGGTGCTGTCATGTACGTCCGTTGGGGAATTTACCCTTTGCGAAACATCATGGCTAAGTGTGTGTGTGTGTGAGTGTGTGTGTGTGTGTGTGTGTGTGTGTGTGTGTGTGTGTGTATATATTGAGAGAGAGAAAGAGGGGAGATACCTGAAATATAAAAGGCAGTTTTGTGGTGGTAGGAAAGAGAATAATAAAGTGAATTTACACACGGCAGAGACGACTCTTGTCAAGTATGATGCAAAATATGTCTAGTTACATGACGTGTGTTTAAAACACCGCTGGGTGTCTTTTTGGAGTGAAAGAACACTTTATGTAGACTATGAAATTCATAGAAATTATAGTGATAGCTGTCAATGCCCTTGAAGCACCCCACTCTAAAATGTCACGAGAATCTTTTCACAGACACCATGCACAGTAGGTGGGAAAAGCAAATGATGATTAAACACTAAAAGAGTGTCGATGGCATTAATCAAGTTTTGCATTGAGCCCTAATCACCCAGTCGCAATTAAAACTCTTAACACTCTGGCTAGACAGTGTTTTAACCTCATAGCGTCCAGCTCTCAGACAGTGCTGCAGAGGATATGAGCTCTCGTTTCTGGAGAACACTTAAAGATAACAGGCCTTTTTTTTTTTTTTCTTTCCATCAGTTTTTTTTTGCTCTATAATCAGTTTCAAATGAGAGTCGGGCCTTTGGCAGACTTCTTATGGCGGCTGTTTGATTCAGCCAGAAAGCCTCTTGCGAAGTGGATGAATAGTCAGTGAGAGTTCATTCATACAATCTCAGCTACATGCAGCAGACGATCCCTGTTTGAGTTATTATCTTTTCTATTTGTGCTACTTTCAATTTCAATAATTATCTTAAATTCTCCAAGCAGTATATGGAGGATTTGAATTTGGCTTTAAAGTCTAGCTTGATGCTTATCTGTTGAAATCAAATCACTTCATAGCAAACAGCCAATCTCATCCTGTTGCAGGCAAGGGTATTTTTTATTTTCTCTGACATTATTTTTCTGTTGTCAGCCATATCACGCAGGAGAAGGTGCAATACAAGAAGTGGCTTTCTGCCATTGCTGGTATTCAACATACAGCACGGTTCACATGTTGTGATCGCCATTCAGACACAAAATAACACCCCCATCATGTAGTTTTTTTTTTTTCCATCTTCCACTCCCTCACTTTTAATCTCCTGTATACTGATTGACTGATTCAGTTGAAGTTTCTGTTATCACCAGCTCCACATGTTTATTCCTCCCTCCTATACTATTTTACTGAATTATAAAGCAATCAAAATCAAGGCTGATTAGTTAGCTATGGGCAAAAACAAAAATATACAAATAAACTTCAAAATAAATTCAAATATCATTTGAGAAGTATCCCATTTCATCATTCGATATATTGAAATATTGTTTTGCGTGTTAAAGGAATTTTCTGTATCATATCAGATTTTTTGTATTTTGTATTTGAATGTCAAAATCAGAATTTCTCATAATTCCTGTGACTTTTCTATATTGTCAATCCTTAAAAAATTACTATAGATTTTCATCCATTTTTTTTTTTTTTTTTAAAGCAGTGATTTTGTTGCTCAATTCTATCCCCTACTTATGTGTGGCTTTACAGCCCCAACCGTAGTTTACACGGCTGAGTAGGAGTCGGATATGATTTTCAACGAAGGCCATCTGCACAGAGGATCTCTCGCTCGTGAGAGCGGCATATGCTTCAGTATGTAGATAACCCGGGCTGGTAAACACGCTTGTTCCCCATGTGAATTAACCTGCCGTGACACGCTCCCTGTTGTCCTCCATCTTGGTTGCATCTATCTAGTGATAGTGAAGGGTTAACATTTGAAGACTAACCCCACCCCACACACACACACACACACACACACTCCTTGTCCTCCTTAAGACACACACAGAGCAGATCTAGCAGTAGAACATGAGTCAGTAGTTCCTTTCAGCTCCCTGGCCAGTAGACTCTTGCATATACTTGATTCAGGTCTGGGGTCGCTGAGGGACTCACTGCAAACAATAATCACATATTTTTGTTGGACTGCAAGATCCAGAATTGACTATAACCAACTGCCTTTTGCTTGTCAGCAGCAGTTTTTAATGTGCTGATTATTGAAGCCAGGCTTGGCAGGATGGAGTCCGAGCAATACATTAGACAGACATGATGAAGCTTGGTACGAGAACTGTAGCAAGGAAAATCATACCTAATCTCCTAATTAAGACAGCAGAAAGTCAGCATGTAATTTTCTGTCCTTAGGCACGTGCTTCCTTTATTACCTAATGGCGGTCAGCATCAGGAGATGGGCTCAGCTGGGTGAGGTGTGCATTCCTTATATGTAGGTTCATCACACTTTGTCATGATCAGCAGATCATCTCCTTCTCTCTACAATTAGTTCGGAGACTTAAGCAGATTATCTACATGTATTACACAGCTGAGCAAGTTTAAACATTCAGCACCCTCAGTGGAGAATATTTCAGCAGTGCTACTTTGCATTTTTATTTGTCTTAGTAAAGTAAGTATGTTGGGTAGCTACATGCAAGGCAGAGGGGGGGCAAGGGACTGTGAGTGTATCTTCATTTTTGAGCACTTCAGGATGATCTGGTCTGTACGACTGTGTGCAAGAGATGTTTTTTTAAATGCTCTGCTTTTTGCTGTGCCACGATGGATGGATGAATAGATAGATAGATAGATAGATAGATAGATAGATAGATGACGGGGGAGAAAGGCAAAAAGGGTAGATTAGCATTCAGAGGGTTGTCATATCCCTCGGCAATAGCACAGAAACCACAAGGGAAGATATAACTCTATAATTTCTCCTCTTTTCTTTGTTCTCTTTTCCTTTTGTTCTTTTTTTTTTTTTTTTTTTTAAATACAGTAAGTGACACGTCTGCTTGGGTTAACATAAGGAACTCTGCCCTTGTTTTCCAGTGAAGAGCTCCTTTCATGTCAGCTACAAGAAGATCGGCAGGGGATTTGACCGGCTCTGCTTAATCATTGCCTCACATCATGCTCTTCTTGGAACAGATATGCACACTTAGACTGATGCGTTTATGATTCTCTGAAAGAAATGTCCAGATTACTCCAGAGATTGAATCTGTAAGCCACAGTATCCATATAGGGGCCCAGTATTTTTTTTCCTCCTCTAGTCAGAGCGGAGATGGTGGCTTTGTGCTGATTTCCACACTCTTCAGGGAAGGAAGAGATCAAGTGTAGTGGCTCTGCTCAGGAGACTTGTTGTCCCAGGCAGCTAATCAACAAGTCATTCAGCCAGCTAAACAGCAATTCAGCTATCTAACTAAGAAAATAGACAAGCAACCATCTCACTATTATCTCCCAGGCAGCTCTTCAGTAAGGCAAACCATCCTCCTGCAAAATTTGTATTATGCAAACCAATATGACAATATCATATATGTACTGAATATAAAATCTATAAAATCATACTGTATACGCTATGCTAAAAATTAGATAGTGGAGTGGATTATTTCCACGTTGTAGCACTGCTTATTATTATTATTATACCCCCTGCTATCACAACTCTGCTAAAACACTCTTTTTATTCAGCCATAAAATGACTGAATGAGATGAACATGGATTGCTCTGTTATTCATTTAACAATTGAGGGCAATCATGCTTTTATAGAATAATTGCTCATTCAACCTGGTTTAAGCGACTGATAAATTCAAGGTCCTTGATTTCATTTTGTGTCTTTATTGTGAAATAAACACAGACCCAGAGAGAGACCCCGTGGGAAGCAGAACACTGACTCCACTCAAGTCTGATTGCTAAACAAATGTCACAGGCCAACCACCAAATAGATAGGTATTATTTAGAGCGTGGTGTTGCTGATCTGGCTCAACGGGCACACTTGATAAACAGGCTACCTGTCTGAGGCAGCCTACACGCTGGAGAACTTCCAGGTTTGGAATTTGTACCAATACAGCTTGAACTAAAGGTACATTTTCTAAAGCCTGTAATGGTAGCACATTGATGGAAGAATCAATCGCTCCCAGTCAGCACTGCTTCTGGCTGGAGCCCTCTGAACACAATGATTGTCGATATAGTAGTGACCAGTAGTGTCTGTATTGTCTCTGTTCTCAGTGACCTGAGGAGGGGGTCGTATGGAGCTGATAGTATGTCTTGGGATCTGCCTTGAACATTTTCTGCTCTTAACAATTAAATTGGTTCTAATTAAAAGTTTGATGGTAGGGGTAAGTTAATTATTATCTTCAGTCAGCGCTGATGGATGAGCTTAGAGCTTATGTACCACATGTCAGTTACCTTAATGACTCTCAGCCTTTTTTCTGACAGTAATGCAGTCAAGGATTTGATGAGTCTTGGTGTCAAGGTTTTGCAAAAAAGACACATTTCAGGTTAAAGCTGAAGTAGAGCCCTGCGATGAGCCACTGCTAAAAATAGCCCCAGTTGGTCCAGCCAAGAAATACTATTTCCCTCCAGTGAAAAGAACCTCGGTTGCAACATGCTCTGTCTCTTTCTTTGTTCCTCCTTCAGCACTGTGCAGGGAGCAGATGTGAGGACAAGGATGGTGCTGATGGTGCCACACGCTGACATTTGCCAGCAACTGTAAACAGTTTTTCTCTCTGTAAAGATGATGCAAAGAGTACTATGCAAGGATTAGAGTTAGGATTAGTGTCTCATGCAGTTTATGTCAAATGTGTAGTGAGTAGACTGGACTAACCACAAATATGACCAGTGAGAGCAAAGGTGACGACACGTTTTTAGCTTCAGTTTCCCCACGATGCCTGCAGCTCACTGAAAATATGCACAGTCATGTTTCCAGGGGTTTCTAAAACATCTGACCTGCAGCACTGTTCTACACATTTGGTCTAATATTGACTTCATCTAAAATGAACATTAGTTGAGTACCTTGCTGTTTCTGAATGATCTCTCCCCCCCTTTTACACGCTGCTTGGTGTAATAGCCAGTATCCACAGAATGAAAGCATTTAACTCCAATCAATGGGATTTATGGCTGCTTTAAAAGGCAAAGGTGTCTTTTCTCTCTTGAAAGTGCTGTTTTGGCAGTCATCCAGCTTAGATCGGACCAATAGCTATGTATGATGAATTGTTATTATCTTGGCTGCCTGCTTAGGATTCACACTTCTCTCCAAGTTTGAAAGGGCTGCAATATCTTCCTGCATTAAGCAGTAGTGAAGCGGATTTAAGCAAAGGTTTACCTGCCAAATATATGTCACGTCTTAGTCCACAAGGATGAAACCAGACAAATATAAACCAAACAAATGCAGTTACAGTGAGGGATTTATTGGACAACTTGTACACATCTCATCCTTACTTTCCCAAGTGTTTCTCCTTCGTGCATGCCTCTAGAAAAGTAATGTTCATGTAGCAATTACACTGAGTCCCCCCCCATCCTTTTTTTTTTTTCTACAGATTAGCTCACACAAGCAGAATAAATTGGGAGCAAGTGTCAAGGAGCGAGAACTGTCTGGGTTAACAACAATTCTCTCAGGCCGTGCTTGTGTGTGGGAGAGAAGGAAGGAATATACATCAAGGTTAACGCCAACAAGATGGAGAGAGTTGTTTTATCAACTTCAGGAGCGCATTTCTAGGCATTTACTGCTGACTTTGATGTTCCCGAGTTCATAGCTGTTAGTTAGTGATCTATTGTACTGTCCTTTAGATCTGAGCCATTGGCAGCGACAACTTATTTGATCAGGTGACTAATGTTTCCAATGGGACTAATATTTCTAAACTCCGCTCAGAGGCAGCATTACAAGCCATTTACATTATGTATATGGGTGGGAGGAAAACTGACCTTGATTCTGAATGTATTCATAAATTCTAAAAAGTCAGGTCTTGTAAATTCATAACATGGTAGTTTATCTGCTAAACTATGACGCTGCTTAAATTTTCAATAATGGTACGTGCTTCAATGCATGTATGATTTAATTATCTCCAAAAGAAGGACATAACTCATAAACTATGCTGCTTTTAATGTGGTCATTCATTTCAAATGACAGAGTCAAATGACTGTGATGGTAGTCATTTGAAATGAATGGGAACAAAACGGCTCCAAAGGCAAGTGGAAACCTCTTATCCAACAAAACATAAACACACTCGCACAAAACAAAATGGGAGAAGCTTATTAAATCAGTGATAGATTTAAAAACAAACAACACAATTCGTGACCCCAATGAACCGCAATCAAATTGGAGGACATACGGTACATTGGTTTGGGTTCTGACCTTTAACCTAGTGTCAGCTGACTTGAATCGGCGGGAATGAGAGGTGGAAGAGAGTGAAGTTGGTCAGATGACCCAGAGAGCTGTAGGAGTTGGGACGCTATTATTAGCTTCACATCACTCTGAGGCTCAATACCATACTGTGTCCTCCTGTAACTGTGTTGTGTAGATGTTTGATGGAAAATACACATAGCTGGGATACAGTCCAAGCTGGGATATTGGACTCCCGAATATGAGATTTCATTATCTGATAAGGAAAGATTGTATTTTTTTCCCTGGCAAATGTATTTATTGTGCTCGGGAAGTAAATTGAAAATGGTATGCTTACAACCTACAGTAAATGAGCTCGCAATTTACAATATGGTCAATCATCTGTTTTTCTTTCTTTTGACTGCTGCGGACTGCCATTGAAAACAGTCTTCTCTCTAGATGAATTTTTATTGTTTTTCCCCATTGTTCTATTGGTATTGTTAGAAAACATATGAGAGGATTAAAACCTACATTTGCATTGGTCTGTATTGGGTATACACACACACACAGGTACAGATGGTGGAAGAAAAAGAGAATCCTCTCCTCAAAGAAGGGCCACTAAATCTGCAACCAAGTGCCCACTTTATTATGACCCATGGTAATTTTGTTACACTAATGACAGACAATTTTATGCATGAGCTGCACTCACTTTAAGTACAGCCTTCTTCATAGCATGAAATTGTTAATAGGTCAACAATGGGAAAAAAAAACAACTCCTTCTTGTCTATGTGTGTAATCTTCTTGCAAACTACTGCTGTTTTTCCTACAGTAAGAGCTTGAATAAGTGAGCAGTAATGTGTTACTGCATGCTGCTTTTTTCAGTATCAGGAAGTGATTCAATTGATGCTGAATTATGTTTGCGTTGCATGTGATGTGTTTTGTTCAAGAGGGTTCATTTGGTGCTCTGTAAAGAGATTTGCCCCACTGCTCAAGAATGTCCTATTGTTATTGATAGGAATGCTCATTCTGAATGAATCATTGTGAATTTGAAATACAAAAGAAAAAAAAAAGCGCAATACGTTAATAGATATTTGCCATAATTGCAGCTCAAACTACAGTATTAGATTGTATAAGAAGGTAAAATAGTGCTAAAACACTAATTTATTTATTTTTTTTGAATGTCAGGATTGATTTTGAAAAGGGAGTGGGGTCCGGTGCTGTCTATAGACTGTGCTTGGGAGCTCATTTGCCTAATCTTGGGAACTAGAGTGGAAGCTGTGTATAATGAGGACTAAGGCTTGTCTGGGATGGCGATGTGGGGTTGTGGGGAGGGTGGGGGGGGGGTGGGAGGCGAGCCTGAAAGACATGAAGGTATTAATCGGACAAAGGGGCAACTGAGAAGTTTATGCAGAGGGAGAACGCCTGTGGAATGGTCAAGCATTTTTGCATTTTGACTGCCTTTGTGCAAGTGCAAATCAAAAGAGGGAGAGGGAAAGAGCCAGAGAAAGGACAGAATGTAGGGATGCTTTCAAGTTTTCCAGAGAGCTCCTCTTGAAAACATTTTGTCCACGTTCAAGCAGCAGGGAGAGGCTGTGACGCCGCAGACCAAGCCATGTGCGAACGTTCGTGAAGGATGAATGCTTTGGAGCGTGTTTCCGCTTCGTTGTACTTAAAAAGGAAGAAACAGTTAAAACTGCCATAATTACAGAGAGCCTGGTTATTCTGTCCATGCTCAACTGCAAACTTTCAGGAGTTAAAACAAATGGCTTTTGAATTTAGAGAAGATAAATAAGAAATATTTAATTCCCAAAATGCTTTGATCCATCTAGAAATATTTGCTTATTTTATGTGGTTAAAGCATCAAAGCTGCATGAGAAGATTTCTTCGCATGGTTTATTCAATAATGTTTCAGCAGGAATCTGATATAATATATTGATCTTTCAGTTGATAATCTAAAATCAGAATTACATTACGCTAGATGTCAGACAATTTTTTTTTAATAGAAATTTTGATGTTTTCTTTGCTGAAGTAGATATTTAATCATCTTCCTTGAATCTTCATTTTCACTACAGTAATGCAAACACCAAGATATTCGGGCATGATACAAATTACTATCTGCAATGTACTTTAATTCTTTGTTATAACTAACTAACTAATAAACCTCCTTAATAAGATTTTGTTTGATGCTAGTTAAATAGAGCCTCCAAATTGTCCATTTCTCATTTTAAACACAAGACTTACATTCCCTCAAATCTCCAGCATCAGGCTCAAGCTGTTTTGTCTCAGTGAGTTATGCAGGCTATTTGCCCGTGTGTACATCTGCTTGTGTATAATTAAACACCATTTCCCACTTAGAGATGTCTCAAGGGCCATAATAGCCTCCACAAACATACAAACACACAAATGCGCATTCTTGTGTGTATTGACATGTGCCTGACACTATCTACACCAAGACCACTGTCAACCTAATTTTGTAATGATACGGGCATTATCCAGTGTAATCTTGCAGTAAATTAATTACAACCCACAATCCCTCATTCCCCTCTGTACTCCCCCAGGAGCTGACCACATTTGCACTTTCATTCAAGCGGGCTGGTTGTCAGTGACAACCATGAACATGGAAAACAGCCTACATTTTAAGACCTGGTGAGGGTACTGAGCATTTAAAATCTCATATCATACCTTTGGTTACATAGTGGCATAGACTCAGTCTTGAATAGCCACGCTGCTTAATATGGACGCCTATAAAGAATTCAGAATTAAGGAGTCACAGGGAAAACCTCCAACCATGTGACCTTGGTGAGGGAAAAACTTCATCAAATATTCAGTTTGCGGTTCGTTTGCATAAAATCTGCCAAAGGTGTGAATGCATTACTGTGTTGCGTCCTGCTGCCAAGGTCAGTGTACATTTCAAAGTAGCCCACAACTTTCTGGAAATTAATTCACCCTCATAAATAACAATTAATGGCAGGGAAGTTTGACTTTGCTGTAATTAGTTCGAAATGATGCCCTTAGAAGATATAGGCTGTTGTTTAAACATGACATTGGAAATCTTATTAAAGCTTAAGGGTGAAAGTGCTTTTTAATTGATGTAAATGTAATCATTGTCAGTTTGTGTATTCATCAGAAATTTGGATTTGAAGGTTTGAGAGAATGGGAACCTGCATTGTCCTTCACTATACCAAGGGACAACTTTAAATTAAGTTGAAAATGTTATTTTCTGTAACCTTTTGGGCACAGAGAGGATGGAATAAATCTGATACATTTCCCTAGATTTATGTTCTGTCCTTATGTGTTTATATTCCTTGATGCCTTAAGTTAGCCGTGCTAAAATGGGAGAAAGCATACAGTCATGGTTTTGTTACTCAGCCTCGGGGCATTGTAATGGCTATCTGCATGCACCAGGCTGACAGAAAGCCCTCCTCCTAGTCGGACAAGTAATCCAAGATTAAAATGTATATACACCCATTATCAAGAAAGAGCAAGAGAACAGGCCAGGCACCCCGAGCGCTGAGTACACACACAGTCACACACAGTGGGGACACAAGGTCGCAGCACTGGGCTGGCAAAATGTGCTCAACGTATGCAGGCACACACCCCAGCAGAGTGAATACACAGGGAAATTAATGCGTACGCACACTCTCTCTCAGAGATAAGCTGTGGCAGCACGTCGTCAGGGGAATTTGGCCATCCATATCATCAAAAAAAGACGGCTCCATTAAATTTTAAGCCCCTCAAGAGCTGCAGCTTATAGACTATGACATTATATGTTTAATTTCTGGAATTTATTTGCAGCAAGGAAAGCGATCCAAAAAAAAGAAAGTGTTCGCTGTAACTTTTCAAGTATTCAAATAACTGACGCTATTGCAAAAGAAAGATAACACAAGCAGAGCTTTAGCTACCTACATGACACTCTCACTTTAGAGAGCTGCATGCTTTGCATACACAAGCTGTCTGACAGTCTGGCTAAAAGAATCTCCGGAAATAATTGACACAGGGAACAGAGCCAGACGGGCTGAGTTTGACAGGGGGAGAAAAAAAAGACAACTTGAAAAGTTTACCCAGGATATCACATTGTTAGTCAGGAACGCATTATAAGAGAGTACACTGTGATCTCTTTGACTTCAGTTTTTCTCTTGATGAAAAGTTTTGCATGTCAGACCAGGCAGTAGTTTCAGGAGGAAACTTCTGTGAAGGGGGTCTTGGAGTGATGAGGTGTTAATTCTCTGAAGTCTTCTTCTTACTGAGCAACCCAGATTCCTGCTGCTGCAGGAGAGTATTTGTCCTCAAAAAAAATTAAAGCATTTCCAAAGAATTAAATAAGCAATGGCAGATTTAACAAAGACAGATTTAGTGCATTATTTTTTTTTTTTCTGTCAGCCTGACATTGTAAAAAAAGAGCTGATGTTTTGAAATAGCTGTATTCTGACCGAGCGGGACATAGCTGCCCAGACACAACCCTAGTGTTCTGTCGAGCCTGTACAGTCCCAGACACATTTTTGCAGATGTGGTTAATTATGTACTGCTTTGGACAATTAGTAAATGAGTCTGACAGTAACCTCCATGCATTAATCACAGTAAATTACACAGAGGAAGGCGCAGCACAGAGGTTCAATTAACCTTTTAGCCTTCGTCTGAATGTGGTGGATGGGGTTGGTTATTCAGCGAAGGCCCTAACACTCTCCCAGGTCACGGGGGAGAGAGGCGCCCGGTGCCACAGAGGACTTGTCGGAGACGCACAGTCAGTTCGTCCCACTCCCTCCCAACACTTGTCCTCGCCAGGCCCAGTCCCCGCCCTTGGGAATCGTTGAGCTGTCTGGAAATCAAGGCGACCTTTGTGTCTTGCGGTTTTCTCACAGCTGCGGAGGCATTTATTTCCAAAAGAGTTGTGCCAGAATCCCCCTATTTACTTAGTTTAATTTAGCTGATGGTTGAAGCTGACCTCGCGATAACCACCAGCACAACCTGGCAAACTCTCCGGAGAATTCGGAAGCCGGCGTCGGGGACTCGCGACGCCAATCTAGACCGATCTAAGACATCTTTAACTTGTGGTACATGAAAATATGAAAGACTGCGCTGTCACTGGTTTGGCTGGTTGAGAGTGTCTCAATAGCAAAGGTTTCAAATGGTTCTGTGGATTCTCAAACATAGCAAAAGACACAGAATACATGATTCATACAGAACGCCAGTTTGGTCAGAGATGTGGTCTTTCAATTAGTATATCTCTAGTTTGGTTCCCTGATGGTGATGTGGCTTTAAAAATGAGTGACATTATTCCTTAACAACTATCACCTCATTGCCCTATAGAGCAAGGCACTGATACCCTGGTTCCATGAGACTAAATAACTCACGAACGCCTCACTTCCCCAACTGGCTCTTAAATCACAATGTTTTCCCAGTCTGTCTGCTTAGTTAACATTTACCTTCAAAAACATATCTCAAACTTTTTATGCTACCCTGGGCAATCCTACATGTCTTGATATACTACTCTTGCTTTCCTCCGCTTTGTCACGGAAGGAATGCAAGTGCTGGGCATCCGACCAGAGACATAACTGGAGAATATCAAATTAGCACTTTGTATTCTTGTATTTTACAACCTGCCCTGAGCAAATGCAGAAGTGTTGACAAAGATGAAGAGAGAAAGAGAGAGACATATTTTCCTTTCTCTGTCTGCCATGAGAAACAGACAACAGATACTGACAAATGAAGAGCCAGAGACAGAGGAGGCATACAGACAGATAAATGAGGAGGAAATACTCTCTGCTGCTGTTGACTCAGTTCCCAGAGACAAGCCGGCACAGTGCTGCCTCTGTCCTGCCTCGTCCAGGCCAGTTTGTGCTTGTGGCTTGATGCTGATGTTTCAGGATTGATTTGACTGCATTCAGCAGTGAGGCACCCCGCACAAACAATGAAACAGGCATGCGACCCTAACACGCTGCCCTCTTGTTTCCGACTGCCCAGTGCCCCTGTGAGAACCAGTGGTCACATGACTTGGCGAGTTGTGAGGGAAGGGAAAGGGACTCTGGGGCCGCATCCCCCCTCACCCCCCCACCCCACCCCTCCTAACTCCTTGTGGTTCCCCCCCAAAATCCCTGCTCTCCTTGGCCCACAGTTCTCTGTCTCTCACACAAACACATGCTAAACCACTTTGTGCTTAATGCCTCGCTGTTGTGCCAACACACATGCAACTCTAGTCAGGGACACACACATCAACTCAACACACGGACACATGCACTAACCCTACATACACACTCACTCGTGCATACACCTATATGTGTAAACACATACATACACACTCCACCCATAACTTCGAAGTGCGCGGCCACCCACATGCACAACAGGCATGACCGACAATAAAACACAACCTCGGGCCTGCAGATGCCTAAAAGAACACGACCCTTTGTCATCCATACTGGGACCTTTTCTTCCGGGGGAGGAGTGCTATTCAAGGTCGAAACACGATTTTAGCCTTTAAACCTCTCTCCCAAAACATTAAAGGGCCTCACACAGACACACACACACACACACACATTAAGCCTTACTTCCCCTTCTTTTATCCTCCGTATGCCTTTATATCTTCCACGCTGCACAACAAGTGCCTAATAAGTCACGCCACCCTAAAGGCCTGGTCTTTATTTTTCGTGACAAAATTTCATCCGACCAGAGAACAAGTTAAAATAGGTCACATCTGCACTAAAAAAGGGTTAAAGATCTACAATTTCTTTTAGCATTGTAGTCCACAAAGATGTGAAAGCACTTGATTGATTGACTTGTTAAAACTGCCCCAGGCAATTCCAAAGGTTCGTGGTCCTCCAGAATTTCAGCTTCAATCCCCTGCTATCATGTAACATGATGTCATAGTACTGTACTTTTGCAACCCAACCCGTCTGTGATGGCTTTTACCAAATGACTGCTCAGTCACTGCTGTTAAGAAGACGGAGGACGCGTAACACATTTTATTTAAGAAAGACAAACCTCAGTTATGGCTCAGTGTGCTTTCTTTGTGTTACAGTGTGAGTTTATGATTCGAGTTGATAAAATTAGAGTTAAAGAAAATACATAAAATGGAACCGAGTGCAGCTTTTTAATGACCTTTTTTTTTTTTTTTTTGCAGTACACAACTAGCAGCCACCCCCCACCACTCTTGTTGCCGCTCGGCTGGAATTCCTCGCGGATCACTGCCCGCGCCCTCTTTATTCCCATTCTGTGCCTCCTCCGACACCTGGCCATTCCCCCCCCCCCCTCCCTCCAGTCCTCTCTGCCCTCTCCCTGCTCTCCCCTCTAGTCCCTCATTAATCGGTCCTGATATTGATGGAAGCTGAATGCTGGCAAATGACTGCCTGTGAAGGCCCTTCATGCACCCTCTTCTCACCCTGCCTGCGACCACATCCAGGCTTGATTAGCATGCCAACCGTTCACCACGCCTGTGAATCAGTCCCTCTGTGCTTCAGCTGGCTCAATCCTTCACTCTATCTATCTGTCTGTTCTATCTGTTTATCACTTTTTCCCTCTGTCTCAGTTCCCATGTCTGCACTTCTTTAGGTTTTTAGGACTCTCCTGGCAGCATTATTGTTTCACTTTTGTGCCTGTCTTCAGTGCTCCTCTCTGCCACCTGTTGATGCCTTTCTATCAGGCAGCTTTGTAAGGTCCCAGTAAAAAAGTTCTCTGAGTGAAAAGACGTGAGCGCATACACACATGCTGTCTGCTGCTCTTTCACACACTAATGGCATTTGAAATCCAGAGTAACTGTCTCTGTAGATCTAAATAATCTTGATTGTTAGCAGACAATATTTCTGTTCTGTGTTGAAGCTCCGTGATCATGATCAGCACATGCTCCTCCAATGAAAGGACTCAGCTAGTTTATACTAGTGAAGCTGAGTAACATTATGCACACATACTTGTGATGTTTGCTATATAAACGGACGCATATTTCATAGCATGAAGGCACTGACAACCTCAAAAGCAGTCGGATTTCAAAGGCCATAGAACAGCAGATTTTGCGCATATTCCCTTTTTATCTGCTAAGGCTATGGCTCCCTGCAGTAATGTGTGGTCCGTCCCCATCAATGAAACTGCATGTTTTTGAGTGAAACTGTTATGGAATGACTTCATGAAGCAAGGCGCTTACAGATACAGCTAGTTTCCGGAGACCAAGAGCGAAACAAGTTAATCAGATAAGGTTTAATAAACTGTCTGTGCTTTAGGAAAAGAGTCAAGGCAGTGTTTTTTGTTTTGAACTGCTGAATGAGATTTGAGTTTGGATTTAACACTACAGCCAAAACAAAACCAGGTGGGACAACCTCTCAGATTTAGCCTTTGCTGTTGACTGCAATGCAGCCCAGATGGTACTGTTTAGAGAGGGAATCAAACTCTGTGCCATTTCAGAGACTTTTCTACCTGGACAGTGAGACGGCACCGGAGCTTTATCTCCCCTATGATAACCAGCTTCCTTCATGAATCCCTCCTTGCTCCTACAGCACTACGTTATCTTGACTATGGGGAATGGAGTCATCGTTTCCTGTTAATGACATGCTGCCCATCACACCTCAGCACCCTGCTGACCAGTTGCCATAGCAGCAAGCAGCTGCAGCCGAGCGTTTGCTTCTTTGATTTTGATCCACGCCAGGCAAATCACTCAAACAGACAAATATTCCCCTCCCCTCCCTCCCTCCCTCCCTCTCCTGAGCAGCGCTATCTGCTGCTATCACTCTCCTCCAGCTCTGTTTGGACGTCTTCCTCCTGTGCTCACCTGTCAGACGCGGCCCTTCAGCGCTGAAATATGCCTTTTTGTCTTTTCCCTGTTGGAATGAAACCATAAAGTCACTCACAGCCAGAAGTTTGCAGTCCCTTTAACGGCCGCTCACCCGAAAGCAATCTGTCTTTGATCTGTGTCACGAGTAAACACAGTGATAGGAGTTAAACCCAAGGTCGAACAGACGCTGAAAACACTTATGCGTTTTAGCTGTTTGGGAGATAAGGGAAACAAAGTGCTCTGTCAGGCTAAGTGGCTGTAATGGCTACAAAACAAACAGAGCGATGACTTGCTGCTTCAGAGCAAAGAAGGACTTCACATTCCACAGAGAAACACAAAGCATCTCTGGACTAACTTGAGCCAGACACTGTTTGTTTACCTTGCAGGTTGTACGGCAAACATTTATCAGCGTTAACAGGAGAAGGGCTAAGTCTGGTCTACACCTCCCTGTCCCCGACATAATGCCGCGTGGCATCTAGACCAAAGCGACTTGTTTTGCCTGTTGCTGCAAAGGGCAGCTCCCCATTAGGTAAAATCCATACTTTGTTGTGTCAGATAACATTTTGATTTCAAAACCAAACAATTCGAGCCAAGAACTCCTCACTTTTTATTGTTCCTGTCATCCACTTTCCTCCCAATGTCTAATACTATTTCTTTGTTTACACTAACCTCACATTTAGACAAATATTAAAGTGCCCTTGAGAAACACACTGAACCCCATTACTACTCTTTTGATTGCTGCCTCTGAACCCAAACAAGTGGTTATTTCTCTGTAGATTTGTGTGTAGGTGACACATGCTTAAAGACTCAGAACAGTTTTGCTGCCCTATCCATAAAATATTGATGGCTCTGCTTGTAAAGGTGTTATGGGTTTGCTAAACAAGTACTCAAGTTAATTATTATAATTTAAAATGATTCATAAAATGTATCAGCATGTTCTTGTGCACTCGGTAATTTAACTGACTGTCAGTTTTATAAAATGGTAAATGACCTCATTTTGAGCGTGGAGACTTTAGATTTCTTTAAAAATGCACTTTGAACAATTCCATTTCAGATGAAGGGTGCAGCCTGTAAAGTTGTGAAGACAGACACAGGTCATGGAAACGAGCCCTGTGTTTTTTTTTCTCTCTCAAATAAACAGAGTCTGTGAGGCCGTGCTGTCCTGTTTTCTTTAACTCTCTTCTATCTTTTCTCTCCCTCTCACTTTTTCTCTTCCTACTCTCATTTGGTTTCTGTCTTCGACTCATTCTCACTTGACCACCATGAAACCATTAGCTCTCTGTTTGTGCTCCACTGGTATCCAATATCTCCCAGTGTATGTTAGTGTGACTAACACAAGGTCCTTAAGGTGCCTTAATGGTTGGCCAACACAATTTCCATTGTGCTGTGCAGCCAGTGATTAAGAGGATGTTGATTGCAGGGGCTTTAGGGGTGCCTGTACTGTAAGTGATATTTGGGTTATTCTGAGGCCTGTTGTTGCTCTGTGTCTTGTGTGATTGGATGCAGTAATGGTCCCAGCAGTGCAGCAGTCAGACAGGCATATGGCCGAGGTACTGGCTTCCACTGCCTCCCATTCTCTGCTTTATAGACCTCCAGGGGGCCGTGACCCCACCGTAACTCTGCCAAAGCCAGAGGGAGAGGAGCTAGCTCACAGGCCTGGAATCCACCAATGTGCCTTACCTCCCATGTGAGCCCCTCCACCTCCCTCCCTCCTCTCACCTTGTGCTGCTGTGATATGTGTGGTCCCCATCAAGAGAGACAGGGTGGGGACAGACAGCGGTGGTGATAGTTAAACAGTCACGGCTGTTAGGAGGTACACTCGCCTCCTCCTCGGGTCAGAGGATGGAGGGGACGGGAGCTGAAAACGGGGCATCTTGTTGATGGAGTAAAGCAATGTCAAGGGGTGGCAGGAAGGAAATGTATGAGCTTGAGTGGAGATGGGATAAAGGAGGTGAGAAGAGGTGGGGGAGTAGTGAAGGGGAAGAAAAACCAGGCAGGTCGGAGGAGAAAGGAGAAGGGGAGATAAGTTAGGAAAAGAGGAGTGAGACACGGTGTCTGTGGTTTACTGTACTGTTACTGCGAATAAATCATTACTCCTCTTTTACCATTCCTACATGACTGCAGGCGTCGTAAAACACAGGTAAAGATACCCATAAATACACATTATTACACCCTTACATCTAGCCTCCCTCTCTTCAGATGATAATACCGTATCATCCGTAACGACACTATTTCACTGCAACTCAGCCGCATAGAGCATCTTCCCTTTTCCGTGCCTACCTCATCGCTTTTTAATGCGCATACATAATTTAATGCCTCTTGTCTTAAGTATTATTCTGCCCCTAACATCAAGCGACGGAGAAGTGAGAAAGTATGCTGGCTAAGTACACCACGCCATTGATCAACTAGCACGAACTCTGGGAGGTAGATGGGCTGGAGTGTGCGTGAGTGAGTTGTGTGTTTATGTGCGTGCGTGTGTGTGTGTGTGTGGTGGGTAGAGGAGGGCTAGAGGCTGTGATATCTGCCCAGACAGAGAAACAACTCTGATATCTGATGACTCTCTTGGCAGACAGGCTGGATCGACTGGCAAGAGATCAGCTCTCCTAGTTTGACCCTGTGATGCTCTCACACATCAATAACACTGTTCGAAGTCCTCTGCATGACAAATAAGCAGGACGTGTTATACCTGGAAACAGGAGAAAACCAGTCATCAGCTGAGGGGAAAAAATTGGTTTATAGTCAGCTGTTGGTTGAATGACTAATTTGATGTATTTTGTGGAGGCACTGTCAATCATTACCAATGCACCGCCAGCTGAATTGAAAAAAAAAAAAATGCACGCCAGGGTTGTTTTTCTTTGCTTACACGATGACAGTAATGTTGAAAAAGATGAGTACAGTTGCTGACAGTTTATACTGCAGAGGTGCTTGAACATGTGGAATTCCTAAAAGCAGCATTCCAACTTTCAATTTTATCTGTGTGCGTAACAGTCCAGCACCAATCTTCAAAACACTTCGCAGAGACGTTGACAGTGAAGCCAGTGAATGTTTTAAATCTTCTGTCTGTGGCGTTGACAGAACTGGTGCACCAATCACAACAACACTCTTTGTTCTTATTCAGCCATTTAATCTCAGGACTAAAATAAAGGTAAATAACATACTGTATTTCTTATTGGAATCTCTGGGAAAATAGTCTTGTGACTGTAATGCATTAATACCAAGTAAAGAACGAGAGAAACTTAGCTCAGTTAGGTAACACCACATACACATACAGTCACACAGTTAACAATGAACGCACTTCATAATAGCTTGCCAATACCAGGTGTGTATGAATAGGGATGTGTCAGAGCATGAGTGTGATTATGGGAAATAGTGTCTGTGTCTGCACAGAGCAAGGTCAACAAGCTGTTGGTCTTTGTTCATTCGGTTGCACCCAGTGCACGAGCTACCAAAAGAGAGGCCCGAGAAACCTGATGTTCCTGAAGATGTAATTAAAACGTTTTATGTTTTTCACGACTGCATCAGTGAAGCTGTAAATTTTTATCACAGCTTGATTTTTCTGAAAGCTGGTGATTTTAGTTTCTTTGCAAACAGGGAGCCTTGCTTGTAATTGTAACTCAGCACTGAGACAAATACACATAGTTTTGCAGCAAGGAGCCACTACTCATTTGTTTTGACGTCGTGAAACATTTACAGCTCCAGATGAGTCACATTTATCTTTAAACACAAAGAAGTCTAAGGATCTTGTCACTCTCTCCCCTAGTACTTGACCCAGAAACCAAACCTGAGGGAGAAAAAAAAGAGGGCTCTGTGTGTATGCATTTTTTTCAGACAGATTTGTTTGATATATGATGACATGCAAAACTAATTTGTCAAGCTCATACTGAGGTCTTCAGTTGTCATTTGTGGCAGTGGGATGTTGGAAAGTCTGTGAAGAGCGTTGATACGTCTCAAATAGAGCAACAGAAATTCAAGCTTCCCAGGGCTTTAATGCAGCTAAATGCATAAGTGTGGTTTAAATAGAGTAACTGAAGTTGAGCTTTTAAGGGCTTAAATTAGCTAAGTCAAATGTCATTGTGATAGTTTGCAGGTCACACAGACTTATACTGCTTCTCATCTTTTGTCTTTTTGAACAGAAAAGACTGAATATCTCGTTTTGTCTTTTTTTTTTTTTTTTTTTTTTTTTCATTCAGAGGTTGTTGGTTATGTTTGATTGGATTACATAACACTACTACTTTTGGAGATATTGAAGTAGTAATGGAAAGGAAATATTTCCCTGTAATTAACAAAGGAAGGAAAGTGGAAAGAGCTGTCTTGTCATTTCCATTTTGTGAGTTCTTGGTCAGGCAGGCGGCTGCAGGGTGCTGTACGACGCCATTTCTTTCCTTTTGAATGTTTCTCCACTAGAGTCCAACTTGTACAGTTTACCGCATCACTGATTTGCCTACACATAGTGGGGCTTCATGAATGTCTCCCTGAAAACCGCCTGTTACCGTCCACACTGAAGGTTTCGATAAAAAACAGTCTACATTCACAGTTCACCATTTAGCAGACCCACGATGAAAAACAACCCCAATATATTTGTGGTGTGAGTGTTTGTGGTGGTGAATATCTCCAGTTATAATATTTATGATTTTTCTTGGAAAATGTTGAAACCACATTGACAAACATACTTGATAGGGTTACATTTCTTTCCCAGTGAGAGGTCTTGGGCTCAGACATCAAGCTGTGCTGTCTATACCAGTATGTCACACACACACACAGTCGTCCTGTACATTGATCATTTAAGGCCTTGCTGTTATTACTGAACAGGTAGGGATTCACAGTCACACTTAAACACTGATGGACATGTTTCTGAATGATGATCTTTAGTCTCAGACGCAGCAGTTGAAACGCAGCTGTTCCTGGAGGCAACACTGCTTGCAGGTCAACAGTTCAACCCTATCACCAAACTTCAGATGATAAGGACCCAGAGCCTCTGCACAGGAATTTACAGCCGGTTTTAAAGGCAGAGGAAAGACTATTTAAAAGGATATAGAAGAGGTCATAAATGGATTTGTTTATCAGACTTTAATGACTCGCCTTGGCCCACATTACGTGGGAGGATGTAGATATCAAACAGGGTGAATCAGCCAAACAAGGACAGGCAATAAAAAGAGATGACTATCTTTTACACAAACTTGCAAAAACACTAATGTGTGGACAAATCCTTTTCAAACCAAAGTTGAACTCTCGGGGTGCTGAAAAACGGCAAGGACGTGGTGTCGCCCACCTCCTCTGCGAACCCGCAGTTTGCCAGAGCTGCCAATCAAAACCGTTGGCATGGAGATAGCTGCTCCCTCGACTACCACAGACATCATCTCATGTAGGACAAATTAGGCGGGGAAATGGGTCCCTTTGCTCCCATACTTCCAGTTGAGTATGTTTTAAGCTGGGGGGAACATCTTGTCTTTTGGACTAATACAAGCATATCATGGTCATACTGCTCCTACAGGGGCCCCTAGCTTAGTTATTACCAAGCCTAATCAAGGACCAGAGAGAGGGAGAGAGAGACTAAGAAAATGAAAACTATAGACAAGAGCGAGCGACAGAAGAAAATCCCTCATGTGAAGCCAGGGACCACACATCCGTGAAATAAAGGATTCCTTCACGCTCTTACATGAGCTATGTACATTTTTTAATCATCCACTTTTAACTAATGGCTTGTAGGCAAGGCGTGGGAGGATTGCGATGATTATTTCTATCAAGTCAATTAGTAGTGGCATCTGAAAAGCTGTCACTTTGATGAAAAGTGATTTGTACACCCCTGTCTAACTTTGCTGCAGGTATTTCCACTGTGCTCACAGAGCACTTAAAATGATTGGATGGATGGATGAATGTCACTTGCGCGCCCTTTTTTTTTTTTTTTTTTTTTTTTTTCTTCTTTCATTTTTTTTTTTTTTTTTTTTTAAATCGTACATTTTCTCTTCAGCTGCTGCTTATAAAAATGTGGGACCCACTTTTACAGAATTTTCCACCGCAAAATTTAAAATGTACTGATCTGTTAAACAGGTCTCAGTGGGTTGTCAGGGATTTGGGAAATATGGAAAGCATACTTATAAATCCTGCAGCCTGTGTTATTAGCCAGGTTTCTTTCACACAGCTTATGATTGGCCAGGTGACTGTTCCCGCTCGCAATTTATTGCTTAGACTGATGTGTCTCTGCCATGAAATATGGTGTCACTCCAAGCTAACTACACTTTAATGGTGAAACTATACTAATGATGCATCTACAGGTGTGGCTAATAGCAAAAACACATCTTGAATCTTGATGCATGGAAAGAAAAGCTATGCTTTGAAATGATTCCCATGGCAGTAGTGTGTTGTAATTCGAGGCGAGATAAGAGAGTGAAAGTTACTAAAAAGAATGACTCTGTTAATGTTAGATTTCTGAAAACACAACAATGTGTGGAGTTAGTTTGCAGAAGAGTAGAATCATTATATTTTACGGAGCTACTGTTTTAGCAGAGCTCTCTGATCAGAAAACTGATCTTTCTCTCAGTACTGTTTTGTATCTCACAACAAATAGATGACGAAAAGACACTCCCTAACTTTTCCAACACCAGTTTTAAGAAAGAGACTTTTTGAAGGTAGGAAATAATTACAGGCTTGTCCAAGTGCATGCTAACTAAAGACTAATGGGTCTGACTCACTCTGAAAGACACGTAATAAACAGACTTAAACTCGCCAGCCCAGCGAGATTTAGGCTATAAAAAACCCACAATGCAGCAGTTTCTGTAGGCTACATTAATGTTTTCTCCATTCACAAAGAATATCTGCAGTTGTGAATAAATTATATAAAAACAAAAAAAAAAAACATGATGCAGCCACCATTATCTGGTTATTGAATGTTTTGGACAACAGATCAGAATTCATCAAATAAATCCCTCAGATCCAGAGTTAAAAGCACTTTCAGTCCAATCAGAAAACCTGAACGTTTTTCAGTCATACATCAAATGGTAGATTTTGTTTCTCTTATGTTTGTTTTTGGCGATTGCCCCTTGGCCTTGCTGACAAGTTAAGTTACACTGACTGATAACACAGCTCGGCTGTGTAGGGATTACTGTCGTACATCCTGCGTGAGGCCCCTGGGAACGCCATGCTGTATCATTCTGTCAACAGTTAGTGCTCTGAGAGTGCTCCACTTTCTGTGCGTTCACGTTTGTGTGTGTGGTACCATATGTCAGACTGCACCATCCTCTGCCAAAATCAACTACCCAGCTTCCCCTCCTCGTCTCTCCTTGCCTCAGAAAACACGCCACTCTGCAGCGTTGATGAGGTGGGGCTGAACTTTGAGCCCTTCCTCATCATTTCCGCGAAAACACCTACATCATCTTCCCAACTCCAAACCTGTCTGTTCAGGACCCAACAATAACCTCCACACCACGTAAATCTCCCTGACAGAGTGATGCCTCACCAGTGACACACTGGATGGCTCCCTGGATAACCAGGACTGTGTGCCAGTCTGCTTAGGAGTCATGAAAACTAATTTGGGGGGGTTGGGGTTTGGGCCAATGCCACATGGTCCACAAAGCCCCTGTTTCATTGTAAAAGTGGGATTAAGAATTAATTTAACATACAGGGATATACTGCTATGTGACAGTGGTGGGAGCTCTACTGTACCTTAATGGGCCCAGCTTGTGCTGACAGATAAGTTGAGCTGAGCTGCTCTGGACCAGGGGCTCCTTCCACTTTTTTTACCTCTAAATGAAACAGACTGTTATTCTTTCCAACAGGCCATACAGTAGCCCTGTCCATCATTACATCTATGAATCACGTCTCTGCACTTGCACTGGCTCCCTCAGGGGTATATCATTGCTTTGCCCCCTTAATCTGGGCAGATTTCCGTGCTGGGTCCACTGTACAGTATAGGGTTCTGTTTTTAGCACAATGAACAGCTTGCTCGTGTTACTCTGCAACTGCACTGCATACCACAAACTTCCCACATTTGCCATCAGACACTGTGGTTTCAGGTGTTTGGTGAAATGCAAGTAAATGCGCACGCAGTGGTTAAACTGAACCTTACACAGTATGGCTTTTACAGGGAGAACGTTGAGTTGCTTTTTAACCCTCCTCGCTGACATTATCAAAGCAATGGAAAGCACCATATGTGGTTTTTGTCAATGTTAAATTGAATGTTTAGGGATTTGTTCCATAGAGAGGAGAGGCAACACTTCCGCTGGCGAGAAAGATAAAAAGAAGTCATGCCTCCGAGCCGCTTCCCGCTGTTTTGGAGGTCAATTGCTTCTTCAAGATACCCTCATTAAACTGCAGGCCCTAAATATAGGCTACTTTGTTAGAAAATCAGTATATTCTCTTTGATTCTGGTTTGAACCTCTTCCACGTCAAAGTCATTTATATGCAGAGTCTTTCCTCAATGGTGATGCAATAAGTTGCAAAGCAATTTGTCAAATTGGGTTTTTCATGCAGAGAGAAAGCGAGCCAAGGAGAAATATTTCAAGATAGACATTTAACAATATAATTAAGCTCCAGAACGCATCAACATGTATGTGCTTGTGATAGAAAGACAAGGAAATGTCAATTTGATGGAAATGCTGCACTTGCTGCGCTCTCTTCCCGGGGAAGAAGGTGTATAGAGCTGGAAGGTGTGGTTCAGTGGAGGGACTACTCATGGCAATAGAAAAAGTTTCCGTCCATCACTCAGGCTCCAGAAATCTTTCTGTTGGCTCTAACTAATTGGCCGTCCATCTGTCAAATCCTGATTTAAGTGCCCTTTGGACAAAGCAGTGAACGGTCAGTCACCATTGCAAGCCAACTGCAAATATTGAGAAACAGGTTGGGCAAAAAAAAAAAAAAAAGAGCTAAGAACACAGAGACCAAAAGCTAACTGGTGCAGAGACAGTAAATGGATAAATATATTTTACACACAGTGGATGATATGAATACACAGCGTGGTAATTTTGCACAGAGATACCTTCAATATCCTCTCTGGTTCTCATTTATTAATACTGGAGCACAATTGCTTTGCAGATAACTTTGAGTGTGAAGTCTTTGTATTTGCATGTATGAGATGTATATTTTCTTACTCGCTGTGGTTGTTTGAGCTGAACTGTGTTTTCTGTGAACAGCTCTTCTCCAGAGCCCTCATTGAAAATGCCGTTGCTTTCTTTAGAAAGTTGAGATGCGGCATTGACCCCTCTTAGAGAGGAAGAGTGTTGTTGTAGTTTGGAGGCACTCCCCTCCTCTACCACCCTGCCCACCCCCACCCCCGCCTGTCACTTCAGACAGCCTCTCACTGGAGAGCTCTCTCTCAGATCAGCACTAAACTCTCTCCTTAGTCTCAGGAAGTGTTGGAGGAAGCACTCTCAGCCTAGAAGGCTTTTCTTAGACTCCTAGGCCTCATTGCATATTCATAGCCCCCTCCAGTTGAGGGTATCAGGTTTAGAAATAGAAAAAAATAGACAATCCAGGTTTTAATTATTTACTGTCATATTGTTAATATTCTCTGTAATTATATATATATTATATATAAAAAACATGTTAAGCTTTGTCTGTAACTTTTTAATAATTGAAAACGTCTCTCCGTCCGTGTAGTCGGAGCCGTACTGCTGCTGACTTTGACTGCCATCGTGGAGGTCATTTTCCCATGAGCACGGTTAAACAGTGAAAACACTTTTATGCGTCACTCTCCATGGCCACACAAATAATGCAAAGACACTTACCGCTGTAAGTGGGAAATTATGAGACTGCAATTTGTCATCGGATCTCAGAGCACTTGATGTGTCCTACTGGACGTCACATGCTGATGGTGTGAAAATCCATTACACTACAAACAGGGCTGCACAGCATCAGACATTAAGCCTAAGTGTGAGAAAACTGCATTTATTAAACTCCATTTTTTTTTTTTATAAATTTTTTGAATAAATCATGGAAACAAATGATTGTCTCTCTGAAGGAAGACGCCACTGTAGCAGGAACAAGGTTGTGCTGCATTGAAGGCAGCTCATAAAATGGGAAAAATTTGAGAAAATGCAAATGAGCTGCTGATTATATACCTCTGTGTGAGCAAAAGGATTTGATCTCCACCAGTCCTTGAGCCCTAAAACAAAGATAATCGCTTTTACATGCACTGAGTCCACCTTCAGGTGCTCTGTAAGTTGGAAAAACTGCAAAATGATACACTTTCATTAATCCTCCTTAATTTATATGGTTGACAGACTGATTACACCTGGTATCCTACATTAACCACTTTGTTTGTATAAAGTACCAGGTGTAATGAATCTGTTTTTGCTGTTTCTGCCCTGATGGAGACCCTGTGAGGTCCAAGTCTTTAAATCTCTATTGAGTGATCTATTAAAGGGTTTTAATATAACTCATCTCCTCCCATAAGGTTGCCTTGCTGAGATCTGTTTTTTGTATATTCGACTGTTGACACTTCCCTCAGGCCTGCATCTCCTCTTTCACATAGTTAATTGTGACCAACCCATAGACACAGTAGATGTGGAGTGGAGTGGGTCAGCTCATCAGGACACTCAGGCCTTTTTTCTCAGAGGACCTTACCTCTTGCTCTATGAGCGGGACTAATTCAAACGCTCACATCATAAACAAGCGCCCTCAAGAAGAAAACAAAAAGAAGTGATTCCTGCGGTGGGATCCAGGCGAGAACCTCTGCACCCTGTCCTCCTCCTGATTAATAGCCACCGGGTCTTGCTGAGCAGCCATGCTCCGCCACGGCCGGTGGGGTTCACACTGAGAACGAGGCAGGGCTGACAGTGGTGAGCTATGTGCTGCTCCGCCCTGCGGGAGGTAATGAATTGGCGTGGCTGGCGGGACTGAAGTGTAGACAGCAGGAGGAAGAAAAGTGATCAGTCTTTCATGGTGAGGTACCTCTTGTCCAGCATGCGGGCCACTGATAGCAGGAGAGGAACGGAGCCTTAAAGAGAGGGGAAGGGAGAAGGAGGAGAACGAGGTGAGAAAATGGGTGGAGGATGAGAGAAAGAGAAGATAAAGAGGAGGATTGGACAAGGGTGGGGAGTCACCCAGTCTGTGTTAACATTCCTGGGGAAATTCGCTCCCTGTTCCCCCCACAACACTCCCTAAACCACCACAGAGGGGGTTCATTATTCTCACTGTACTCCTCCACTAATTATCGTTATCATTATGGGGGATAATTACCATTTCACTGCCTAACACCCATGTAGGCTGCTCGGCTCTGAGTCATACACAAGGTTATCAATAGCTGCTCAATTGCAGTCTCATCTGCCTAATTATACGATTTGGGCTTTGTGATAACTGAATAGGATGTGAAATCTAGTATTATGCCTTGTGAGTGCAGGCAAGATGCAGAAAGTCAGCAGAAGGCCTTGAAATAAAGCGGAGCCTGTTAATTAAAAGCTGTGGCTTTCACTGGAATATAAATCAGAGGAAATCCAGGGTTATGAAACAACTGGAAGTGTCTGAAATATCCTGCAACCTGGTGCAGAGCTGAGCACGTGGCGAGAGTGGAATAAAATCCAGTGAGATGTGACGGCAGATTCTCTGTCTTTGATTTCCTCCACTCATTACCTGGAGGAAGAACATTTACATGTTATCTGATTTCATGGGCTCTGTTCTGTTTCTCCACTTGGATCCACTTGTAAGTAACCTAAACTATTAGAACCAGTTCAATCAGCACATATAATATGAATGAGCAGTCTCTGCAGTACGCAGTTGTTCACAAGACCTGTATTGCAATTGCGGGCTGTGACTTATGCTAAGCTTAGTAGCCGTGTTTGTGGAGTGTTGGGGAGTGGGGATTTCTAAATCCCTCTGTGGCATTTTGGGGTTGCAGCTGACGCCTCGAACCTGATGAATGCTCTCTCCATCTGCTGCAGCTCAACACTGCAGCACGCAAGACGGATGCAGGCCCAATCAACAGGAGAAATTCATTAGACCTGTCAGGGATGGAAAGGAGAGCGTGAGGGCATGGGCACGGAGGGTACAGAAAGAGAGGGAAAGAAGGTGACACCACGAGGGGTTCAGTAAGCGTGTGACAGACAGTTGGGTCAGGCTGGTGGAGTGTGTGCCACTGAGGACCTCATGACTGACAAGAGGCACATTGTCTTTGACCCCAATTACCAGAGGTGTTTCTTTCCATGGCATGTCGGGTGGCCCCCTCTCTGTTCCATGGAGATTTGCTTTTCCAGCCTGTTGTTTTCCCATACAGAGTTATCTGAGTGATGGCTTTGTTCTGCCGACCGGGATGTGTCCACTAACTACTAACTATCAAACTTGAACACTCCACACTATCAGTGTGGGTTTCAATAGCAGGCCGACAGCTCATGTTTATTGATCAGTCATTTTTTTATAACCTAGAAAAGTTTATGAACTCATCAAGAATGTGATGAAAACTCTCTGAGGCTCATTAAACATTGACATTGTGCCAGGATTTTTACTAAATTAAAAATCATTTCAGTGATTCGTTGATTGTTGCTGCTTTATTTTCTGCTCGCCCATTAACCAATGATTTAGTTAAACAACCATGATAACTGTTTAGATAATAACCTAATAATGCACTAATTACATCAAAAGCTCAGATAGCCTGTATATACAAATTGCCCCTTTTTATAATACTAAGAATAATATAATATAATAATATAGAAACACATGCTCATATTCTGCTTTAGGCTATTTATTTGTTTCTTTTCTTTCATTTTTGAAGCTTGAAACTTGAAGTGTCACAAAAGGTGTCACCATTTTGGCTCTGGGAACTTTCAATGGAAATTTTTCACTAAAATCAATTTAAAAAAAAACAAAACATATATTCTACCTCTCAGAACATTACTATTACTGAAGTGTTTGCCTGTAGATGATCTGACCAGCTTCTGTCTTTAATTCTCTCCTCAGAGACCCTCATGGACTCCACCACAGCCACGGCGGAGCTCGGCTGGACCGTCTACCCTGTGTTAGGGTCAAATGAGAACAGCGTAAGTGACATGCTCCAGTTTCAGCTCTGCGTCTGATAATAAAAGCTCTAATTAAGTCATTATTTAGGTAATAATATAATTGCAAGTCATATGAGGGCATTTTTCGTAGTGACAAAGGAGAGGTGTGAGGCAGTCCTCTTCTTTGTTTGAGGTACAGCTAATGTGTAAATTTGCTCAGCCGCCCTTAAGAACTTTATTTCTCTTGGCCAGTGTTTCTGTTTCTCACTCTAAGGTCAAAGATCAGTGAATGAGCCTGTCTGCCCCCCAGTGTGAGCTAAATCATTTACCCCAAAAGCTTGGGGACAGAAAAAAATCCTACTGCGCAGTTAGATAAAGAGAATCTGAATACAAAAATGTTATTATTGTTAAATATTATTATATTATAATACTTTCCCTATAAAGCCTACATTTGTAGATGTTTGAAGAAGAAAACCTTGAATTTCAGAAGCAGCTACTACAACATTTTCTTTTTTTTTCTTTTTTCTTTTTGCCACAAAGAGAGACTCAAACATTTTAACTCCTACTTTTAAATATTCACTTTCTTTTGAGTTCTGCCTCCATAAATGATTCAGGTTTTGTACATTTTAGCCCGATCTGAACTTTCTGGTTCATGACAAATGCTGTATGAATGAACAATCCTACATACTTGCAGCTAAAAATGTTTGCTCATAGGTCAGGCCAGAAGCTATGTGTTATATGGGCCTTGTTGGTGTTTGATGCACAGTATTTCCACATGGTTTGCCAGGGCATTGGTTCCTCCTAACCACATGCAAGCCAGGCCCACTTAAAGCCAGCCAAAACCAGAGGCTCAGTCTCCTTCACTTCTTTCCCCACCATAAGATTTAGACTTCTTAGCTTGGGTCCAAAAGAGAGAAAAAATGTTGTAGACTTATTTGCTGGTGCATTTCAAAAAACCACTGCCGATTTTATTCAATTATTTATGCTTCTGTGGTTTGTATAAAAGATGGTTTGAATTATACTCTATCATGCTGCGTCTTGTTGCACTAAAAATGAAGGAGGGAATAAACTAAAAAAGAAAATGGCAGCATAGAAAGCTGGCCTTTAACAGTTCCATGATACAACTTCAAAGTTGTTCAGCAATAATTTAGGATAACTTTATCTCTCCCAACCTGAGGTCACGTTGTCTCCTCTCTGCTAATTCTTACAATCAATACCAAGGCACAAAGACGCCTGCTTTCCTCTTCTCTCGCCAGCTCTGGATCCAATCTACACAGACCGAGCTTACGCACACGCATATCGACTCCAAAGACAGTTTACATCACATCTTCCTTTCATCTTTGCAAAATGTTAGACTCAGCAAAACATTCACTCAACCCATGTTTCATAAATAGGCTTAATACTAAGTGGAAACTTCAGACTTAGAGGTTAAACACAAACATTACAGTTGCAAACTGTAGTTAGTGTTGTAGAAATGCCCCACACTGGCCAAAGTGAGGTTAAATGAGGGTCCAAACATCAAAATAAAGACCGCTAAGCTCTTCAAGAAATATCTTCGTTCCAGCAACATGTGGTTTACTGTATGATTCTGTGGTAGTTTTCTCTTCCAAATCAAATATCTCCACATTCAGTCTTCCTGAAGGGATTATCTATGATGACGTTTGAGTGTAGGCTCTTATTTTCTGCTTTGGGCCTCAGAAAATTCCATGCTCCTTTCTGAAAACCTCCTCGTGCAGTTGCGATGTATCCCTCTCTCGAAGCATAGTGAAATGCGAACAAGTCCCTAAGCCCCCCGGGTTTAGTCAGGTATAGGTTGGCCTTATCAGCGTGGGCACTGAAGTTTTATGATGGTATGGCTGAGCTTGTCAAGAGCACAGCCTGCTGGAAAGTGAAGAGTGAGAGCGATGAAGATAGCTTGTCCCTTATGGCCCGGGGCAACAGGTGTGGAAAACGGAGCTCGCTGTCCCGCTCAGTATAACAGCAAGAGGTGCTTTACAGAAGCTATTGTCTTACACACATATATGCATGGCTTCATGGGCTTAGCTGGTGGATCAGTAACATCCAGCAGAGCGCCGCAACCAGCAGTTGGCTTTCACTACTCTGTATGGCTTCATGAAATATATCCTAACTTGACATGTGATACTCTGCGGCACAATGGAAACGCAAACAAGTAACAGCTTGATATTAAGTCAAAAATGTTATGGCAGTTGGTGTTATTCCACTCTTCAAATTTACAGGTTATTTTAATAATTCCTATCAAATTATTAATGTAAGCAGATATAAAATCCACCTCCTCCGGTAGATTTTTCATACGTTACACTTGTGCTTCGGTAAACCTTATTTTATCTCTGTCTCTGTGTATAGTTTGGCAGTTCCCTGTTTTTAATTATGTAAAGTGACAGCCAAACCTATGTTGTCCCTGAGCCAGACAAGCAAGACATCTTCATTACTCTTCATAGCCATTCAGAAAACATTCAGCTCCAGTGCAGTATTTACAAAACCAGAGTTTGTCCCACGGCGCTTCAGGAAGTTTACTGACTTTTGACTAATGTTGTCAGATTCTGGCGAGAAAGCACACGTATCATATGCCTCACTCCACCCACAGATGCAAACTGCTGCAGCCAGTGAAGCCGGACTATCATGTGGATGTATCTCAGGGTGTCTTTGTGAAGACTTAACCCCGAGTGTGCAAATGCCCAGAGGCACACAACAACAACAAAATAACAATGTGCATTCTTCTTTTACATATTATCCATCAGCAGGAACACTGAAAGTAATAGTAGTTTAAGAGGAAGAATCCTGTTGCTTCTTATTCAAACTTATATTCCAAAGCAACTCATGTGCCTCCTTGGAGATGTTGACCCATTGGGAATCTGCTTTGCAACATGGAGGTAATATACAGCCAGCTAGCACAGTGGGGTTAAGTGGTCAGTGTTTTCTCCTCAAGTGGAGCTGAGAGACGTGCGAACATCAGGTCAGACACCCTGACCCGCTTGCTGCTACGCCGCAGTGCCGACAACAGCAGCCTTTCAGAAACAGGCTCCTGGCTGCAGGGAGCACACAGAGCCACTGAGGTCTCCTGCATAGGCAGCAAACATAATGAGGTGGTGTCTGTGAGTGTGTGTTATCATTATGGATGTGTCATAAGCAAGATATATCTAGTGTCACTTGGGGACACACCGCAGTGGAGTTTTGCAGGAAGGCAAGATGCAGCGTGTGTTTCTGAAATGTCTGTGAAGCAAATCAGTTCCTTATGATTTATCAAAGACGCTGTTTATTGTATTAAAATTCCTTTGGAATAAGATTGAGGTTGTTTACATATAATTGTGGGCATGTGCAGCAGGCCAACATGGCGTACTTCTTTTTCACGTTTCAATTTGCTGAACCTATTTTGTTGCATGGGTTCACAGGAATTCGAAGTGACCACTAACTTGCTGCGATTCACAATTAGTCTTTGAAATGATGTTTTTAGGAGTTACGCAAAGAAATATGCAAACAAAATCCACATGTAATTTTGTGGAATTTGGGGTAAAAAGATGGAATTGTTCTTCTAGTTTCACATGTTGTGTATTAGTAGTGGACAGTGGTAATTGGACTTGACTGCAGCAGACAGTTCTACTTAAGTCTGTGTGTGAGTCTCTCCACCTTATGAAGCCTGGCCTCCTGCAGGATTTGGCTCCCATGGCCGCTCTCGTAGTAATTGAATGCAGAGAGTGGGTGTCATTTGTCCTCTGTCCCTCCAGGGAATGGCACTCCTGCTCTGACAGATTTCCCACAACTGCAAATGGGGCGACTGCGCCCCGGGAGTTTTCCGCTGGATCTCTCTCTCCATGCTTTTGTGTGAATAATTTATTTACTTCTGTCAGTGATAGAGCACTCATGTGCAGTGTCGGCCTGGATCGTGAAGCTAGTTCAGGTTAATTCAAACACTGTAATGACAAGCTGTGACAAATACACACTTCATGTTACGTCAAAACAATGAAACTGTTAAATCTTGGCGTGCTCTGACAGGACGTTCTCACTGCGACTTGACTGATGTGTCACTTTATTCTGACCAGCTGAAGGTTGTAGAACAGACTCTTTCCCACTCTAGTTGTCTTGTGCTTTATGTATAACGTATTTATGGAAGTTGTGTTTAACACTGCTTTGTCATTGTCTGTCAAGAAGGAGCCTGCTTTTGGTCAACGAAAGGCGGTAATAAAATATAAAAGCTATAAAGTGACATCTTAAATCATAGTTGGCCACCGTGATGGGAGCTGTAATGGATGTAATTCTTTGTTTTTGGGGTTGACTTTTCCTCAGTCAGAATACCAGTTTTACAAACCTTCAAACAGCTTTGAGTGACTGTAATGACCATCAATAACTCCTCCCCTTGCGCTCGCCAGACAGATCAATTTATCAGGATTTTCACTGGGTGTTGACAACTAGTGTCCACGAGGAGTGTAGCTGTGGTCAACTTGTTGCAGCCAACAAACTTGTTGACCGTCTGTGCGCTGGCTGAGCTTTCCCTCGTTGCGCAGATGTGCAGGAAATGGAGAAATCTGACAACACTATTGTGTGGCTTCCAGTGTGAATAAGTGCATAAGAGCCCTGTGGTCCCAGCAGAGCAATATAACGGGTGACACATCAACAACCATGAGTGTGTGCAGACTGTTGGCTGATGTTTGCATGACTGTCCTTTTTAGAAGTGGATATCCTTCAAGAAAGCCTTTTCAAGGCTTCTCCCTCTGTTCTTCATTTAGGCTTAACAGTTGGAAGTTGTTGATTTTATCTTTTGAGTCAATGTAGCTGCTGTTAATCCCTTTAAGGCTGTAACTGTAATTATATTCAGCACAAACACCTGATGTATTTGCCCTTGAACACCACACTGAACCTTTCTTTGCTTGCTCAGTGTAAACTAATTTGGATTAAAATGTCAGGTAAACGGATGAGATGGAAGTATAAAACAGCAGCAGTGTATAGTAGCATCGTATGTGCTTACGGAGGAGGTTGGTAATTAGTAGCTACAAAGAGGTCCAAAGAGATATGAGACCCTGGACTAATGTTATGGTGTGAGTTGGTGAATGAAGCAAAGAGCTCTCTTTGTTGAATGGTCTCAGCTGCAGGGGCAACTCCAGTCTATAATTCAGCCTTGACAGTGCGTTCCGCTTGGCTTTACAGATAAAGCAGAGACCTACTGTCACGGAGACGTATGGATTGCAGGTCAGCTGAACTTTTCTCTCTCTCTCGCTCGCTCTCTCTCGCTTGCTCTCTACTCGAGTGGCAGAGGAGATATTGATTCTCAGTGAACGTCACTGAACTGTAACACCTCATAACTCCAGAGGAGGAGAGCAGCAGCTGACATGTTGTAGTCTCTACCACCCTTGCCACAGTCTATACAGTATATTCACTTCAGGCAGGGTTTCTGTGCAGGGCGTTTGTCTCTCAGTATCACTGCTCTAGCATTATATAAATTACAGGCGCTATAGCTTCACCAGTGGGTGAACTCGGGGCTGGTGTGGGAAAGTAGCAGAGATAGTGTGAAAATAGTTGTTTTGGGAACAGAACAAGGGCAGCAGCTCTAACAGCGCTTCATCTAAACAGCAGGCGTACATCTTTCTTTAGCAATAATTGTGCTATAAACGGGGAAAAATTGTCAAGGTCAAAACTTTTATTTTAAAACTGACCTTTTGGTATCATTCACGCAACACTCACATTTGCTAATACAGCAAGAATCGCTACAGGTATGTTGACAGTTCATTGAAAATGATATAGTTGAAGCATCAAATATCACATGCTAGGATTCCCAGTGTTTGCTTTAGTCGGCTTGGGATAATGGATGGGCTACACCCAGCAGGTTAAGCCAAACGCTGAAAGTTATTTACCAACAGTGTTCGACCCAGAGTTATTAGATCCAGGACCCAGACGAGAGCAATTAAAACATAAAACAGAGTGCTTTTGTTTGGAGCCAGCCGTGCGTTTGTGTGTGTGTTTCACACCGTTGCTTTTTCAGCGTTAGGGTATGTTTTTGTGAGCGAAGTTTCTCCGAGGAAGGAAGCACATCCAGTGTACCGTGAAAAATCCTTTGCTTGTTGTTGTTGTTTACCTTGAAGTCTTATAGTCTTGGCGTTTTATAATGTTGAGAAAATATTTCACAAATGCAAATGAGCTCTTGATAATGTTTGTTATGCCTTTGGTTATGAAGAGAATGTCTTTGATCATTTGGGTCTTAAACATCTATTTATTTTATGTTCTATTAATGCTCTATTCAATGCACTTGGCCCCGATGGCAGTTGACTTCCACACTCAGAGAGCCAGAAAAACAACATTTTGCCAAACGTAACAGGATCTCAGAAGAATAAGCTCGAGTTTCTGTTTCCATCATCTGAGAGCAGCTCGTCCCCCCCAGCTAATCCATATTGACGTCCACCACCAGCGTTACCTACACCTTCTGCACTAAAAACACATGACCACCATTTTGCAGCACTCTCGGTAAAGAACCAGGAGAGAAAGGGGGGGGGGGGGGGGAAGCTGTGAAAATGAAGACGTTTCTTCTAATTTCACACTCTGCACTTGATCGTTAGGCTCTTATTATGCCCCATTTGCTTCACTCCACTGACTGTGATGAAAGCGGGCCAAAGAGGCCATGACAGGACAAAAAGGGGCCCTCCATCAAAACACATTTTGTTTGGGGTCTTTTTTAGCACCGCCTCACCCCCTTCCCCCCACCAGCACTGCTGACACTTTCCCCTGCAGTTTCCCCTGTCTGCATCCCTCATTAGCGGCAACCCCCACCTGTCTCCACATTCATTTTTATTAAACTGCGATTGTCCAACGCTCTGCGCCCAGTGGAAGCGGGGACTGTCCGCTCTTGTTTAATTGGCCCAAAGCTTCCCCACAGCCCCGCAACAAGTGGGAAGGTCAATAGCTGCTCATGACCTGAGATGATGATGTCTGCCACTGCAGGCCTGAAGATCGACATGTCCTTAAACCACACCGCCGAGGATCACTCGCTTGTGTTATCATGAAGCCACAGTTGCTTTATTGAAGTTGTTGAATAGAAAGCCTTGACCACAATGCATCACTTCAATATATATATAGCTCTTTGGTATTTGGTATGATCGAATTTTAGATTGACAGAACTAAGTTCGGAGCGTTCGGAGCGTTCGTAGCTGCGAGGAGCTGGGCCAAAGCGTAATCAGGTCAATGAATCTGAAATCTGCTTTTTCAACAGTGATTGTTTTGTGTGCACACACTTATTTACAAATAAATGTCAACAGATTTTATTTATGGAAATAGTTTGACTCATTAGGCGTGTTTGGAAAATAAAATGGCATCTAACATTCAGATAAACAAAGTCCTATTTTTGGCTTTTTGTTAAATTGGATCCTCTTTTCTCTCATAATTATTATTATTTTTTTTTTTTGGCTGCACATCATTCTTTCTGTTGAGATTGGCTCCTGTGCTGGTTTGGGTTTGGGTCAAGCTGGGCATCACACTAGCTGTGATTAATTAGGACATGGGAATTAAGAACTAAAGCTGTTCTAATTAGTCAGAGGGTGTTTGATAGAATGCTGTTTTGCAACAAGAGGGGTGACTTTCTTCTCCCAACCCGTCAAAATCTGTCAAAATCCTCACTAAGCGAGCACTAATTTGAGAAATTATATCAGCTGTGAAGTGAAGAGTGAAGGGGAGGGGAGATAGTTGGAAGTAGAAGCAGTAGAGGGTGCAGCTGATGCAGACTGGCTCTTGGGGGTTGAGAACAAGATTTTTCTTTGGCTGAGATGCCGAGGTCAAGGTCACGACCTGCTCAGTGGTTGGAGCGCATGGTGTTTTAAAGCGGGTTTGATCCATAGCCAAGGGGCAGGAAACCGTAGAGGTTGCATCTGGAGTCTGTACAGTCGGAGCGAGCGCTCAAATTGGTGTGCAATATGTGAACTTTGAAGTGGAGCAGCATACCCAGAAAACCTGGAGTGAAATTTGCCCCTTGATTATTCTTTATATGATTACCTGTGTAATATGATTATGCCAGTTTAGTGTGACTTTTGATTGTGGAAAATTCATGTCATGTTTCCTCACTGCTTCGCCGCAATGAAAGGAGCTTTCATTACAATGTCAATAACCCATTAGAGTATGTGCTATGAATGTGTCCTATTAAAATACAATAAAAAAGTAGGACACGCTATCACATAAACCAGAGCCTCTCTGTTTTGTTCAAGTGACTTAATGTCAGGTCTAGAGTTTCTTTTAAAGCATTACAGCATGTGAATAGTTTCTTCAATGAGAGGGCAGGAACAGAGAGAGTAAACATCAAAGCTGTCTGCCTCTACAAAGCAGGGTTTATATTCTTTAACATCCCCAAATGAAGAGATTTTTCCTCTAAATTGGAGTTTTTTAAATAGATACTCAAATGAACTACATTTAACCTTTTAATTGCAGCTTCACATTTTGACAATATTCAAAAATGAAAGCAAACTGATTGATGGTATGAGCCACGCAGGGTCTTAAGTGACAGCTTCATAATGCCCAGCTCCCTTCGTTGGATTTACTTGTCAGAATAAACCTTATACAGGTAACTGGTGACATCCAGCTCATACTCTCTCCTAAAATTGTTCTGGAAACTCTTCCCACACTTTAAAAAATGTACCACTTTGATATCTAAAAGTCATACACCAAATATAATGAACCCTAAAACTTTTTCTTGTTAACTACGGGACTGTTATTGTTATGGAAAATGATTTCATTTATTTAAAGTAAAGTTCAGAGAAAGTCATCTGTGAGTAGCCTTGTTAATATGCCAGTATTACCTCAACAACTGGGAGGAAGTCCTGGAGAGGCTGTCGCTCATTTGCTTCTTTAGACTAGTCTAATGCATCCATTTAACAGTCATTAGAGATATTATGTTTCTTTGCACCATGTAATCAATTTAATCAAAACATTGCCTTAAGCTTAGCCAGTAATCAACGTATCATAAAATGCACATGAAAACAGTCTTGTTATGGAATTTATGGCAGTTTATATTAATCAGAGCCATGCGGAGCGTTTACTGCTTTACAGCTGAATTGCACTTAATTGAATGAATCAATTTAAATTGCACGCCTCAATTACCGAATGTTTTTTTTTTTTTCTTTCACAAAATTCTTTATTTAATGCAAACTTCTTTTTCATCGTAGTAAGACAGGAGAATATTAACTCTGTGTTTCTGTCTGTTCTTGACCAACAGTGGGAGGAGGTGAGTGGTTATGATGAAAACATGAACACCATCCGGACGTACCAGGTCTGCAATGTTTTTGACAACAATCAGAACAACTGGGTACGGACCAAGTACATCCGGCGCCGTGGCGCGCAGCGGATCCACGTGGAGATGAAGTTCTCGGTGAGGGACTGCAGTAGCATCCCCAACGTGCCGGGCTCCTGCAAAGAGACGTTTAATCTGTATTACTACGAATCAGACGCTGACACAGCCACCAAAAGCTCCCCGCTCTGGATGGAGAACCCCTGGATCAAGGTGGACACCATCGCTGCAGACGAGAGCTTCTCCCAGGTGGATCTTGGAGGCAGAGTGATGAAGATCAACACCGAGGTGCGAAGCTTCGGCCCTGTGTCGCGAAATGGCTTCTACCTGGCCTTCCAGGACTATGGCGGCTGCATGTCGCTCATCGCTGTCCGCGTCTTCTACCGGAAGTGTCCTCGTATCATCACTAACGGGGCATTGTTCCAGGAGACGCTTTCGGGGGCAGAGAGCACCTCTCTTGTTGCCGCGAGAGGTGTGTGTATCCCTAATGCGGAGGAGGTGGATGTTCCCATTAAACTGTACTGCAACGGGGACGGAGAATGGATGGTTCCCATTGGGCGCTGCATGTGCAAGGCCGGGAACGAGGCTGTGGAGAATGGGACTGTTTGTCGAGGTATGTTTTGCGCCTATACTTTCATCGTAATCTGTTAAGCCTAATGAATCAGTCTGTTCTGTCATCATCACAGAGTAATTCACCCACTGAAGCACACAATCCATAAAATGTTTACATGGTGGTGCACTCGCCACTGTGAGCTGTTCCAGGGATCATTCCCATTCAGTTGATTGTGAATAATGGTCATGTAATAGGAAATATGATGGAAGATATAAATTCTGTCCATAGATTATTCAACTGAAGCCATATTTCCATAGAAACCTCCTGTTTTTTTTTTTTTTTTTATTATTTTCCATCTGAAATAGACTGTGAAATATGGCAATTCATATGTTAATTCTGGCTGGAGTTTAATCTGAAAATACACTGCTGCCTTTTGAAGTTGGGACTACAGAGCATGTTTAGCTTGGTTCCTCTGAGCTGCCATAAAAAGATCAGCATACCTCATCGCAGGCGCTCGGTCGCAAGTCACAACAGTCTGTAAGAGAAGAAATTATTTATTACATTTCCTCCTATGGACCGTGTAGTACATCAACAACTGAATCTCAAGTCTATTATGAAAAGATTTAACAGTAATCCCTGTATCTGTATCACGGTCAATCAATGCAAATTTCTGAGTACAGTGTGTATAGGGTCTTTTTTTTATTTTTACTTTTATTTTTTTTAAAGATGCTCCCCAGAGAGAAGCACCTATCTGTGCACAGTAGTCAAGTTTGACAGAGATTCAAAGAGAATAAGACCTGCAATTTTGAATCTGTAAAAATTCAGTTCTAATGTCAAGGCTCTCAGAAAAGGGACCCAAAAGCACAGCTCAGGAGTCTGATGTCAAATTCAACAGTCTTCAGTTAGAAAGAAAAGAACCATGATACAACATAGAAAGGGTCTGGCTGTGGCAATATGTATAAAAAAAAAATCACACAGGGTCAAAAAAAGTGATCAGGATCAAAACAGGCAGTCAAAGAACACGGTTCTGGGATACTATGGCACATGGCTCAAAGACTGTCTGTCAGGAAAAAAAAAAATGACAGCTAATCTTTTGTTGGTAGATTGCCTCCTTCCATCTATGAGGACAAAGAGGATATTTTTCAAAATTGCCTGTATTTTCCTATCAATTGGAATCCCTCACTGGAAAATTGATCTGGCTTTTCAAAACATCAATGTACCCAACATTTACCTGTGCCATGCCCTACCCGCAATCTGGCAGGTGGTATTTGGTCAACGTGCTTAGAGATCTTGATCATTTGAAACAGCATCACACAGTGCAACCTGCAGAGTGGAGCCGTGCTGCTCCGGCCCAGCACAACAAACCACCCACCTGCGTTTCAGATCGGCACGTCGCTGGCTCTCTTATGTGCGCCTGTAATTACAACACCCCCACCCTCACCCCCCAGTGTCTGTGTGCTGGAAGCAGGGGAAACGCGATGGGTGCTGCCTCACAAACACTGCCAAGCCCGCTTGGTGACTACTAATGAAGACAGGCACCAGCTCTTCCTGAAGGAATACAGACCAATAAGAGAGACGTAACGTTAGCTGCCCTGCCGTATAGCGAGCCACTCCTGACTCCACATACACGCATAATTACACAAATCTGCATGTTTTTTGACCTACATGTAATTCACTGCATGTGGTGGATTGAAGCATCTCAGGGGTGTCTCTGTCATGGTGTTTTTTTGTGCTTAACGGGATTATACAATTAAATGCCGTCCACTCAACGGGGGAAAGCGAGTTGATCCAGCGCCATGACTGAGACTTTGTGTCTGGGAAAAAAAATGTAGCACTGCTGACCCATGCTCCTGTTTATTCCTCCTTACCTGCAGTCAGAGAAATGGCTTTGTTACCCATGGTCCACTGCCAGAGCTTCACAGCCCACCTACTTGCCTCTTCATCAGCTCTCAGGCTGCAGTGGTGAAAGTTATAGATTGGGGCACTGCAGAGCTCCACACACTGTATAGATCCTGACAGTGACAGGAACCATATATGTGTGCACAGACTTTCATCTCCATCACTCCCTGCTCATGTGATGCAGTCGCTGCATATTAAAGCTTTATGAGAAAGATGCATTATCTGGGAATATTATGGCTCCATACAATAGTTATGAGCTTCAGCACGAACAATAGGGAAGAGAATAAAACCATTAGACTTAAAAAGGATATTATTCTGTGGTCCATCCGTTGTTCAAAAGCCTGTTTTTGAAGGAAAACTGCCACCAGTTGCTCTCCAGTCATCTTCCTAAGCAGTGAAAGCTGATACCGGTGTTTGAAACTGTGGTCAGCCGCCACCGCATTTCAACTGCCAGAAGTTGGATAATGAATTGATCCAAGAAAGATGCGCCTTTGCCTGCCGATATTACGGGGTAATGAATTGATTTGTGAGAGGTGCCCTCGGAGGGTTTGTAAGATATCCCCTTTCATAGCTGGATTACGGAGCCACAGAGACGACGTAAAAGCAGCCAAGATAAAAGAGACTATTTGTTCTGTCGTATTAATAACAAAACCAAATACTTTGTTCCAACATCTCTGCAACTAAACGTGTAATTACAGATGTAACAATTAAATCCTTGGCTGGGATCCCTAGCAAATAATTACACTGTCATGAAATCTGTCAAAATATTGACAGTAGAGAGTGGGGGTGGGCTTACATCAAATTGCTGAGGCCATTTTCTCTACGATTGTCTTACAAGTGAGATTATGTTTCCTCTAAGATGTGCTTGGAGAGAAGGAGCCACACCAGAAAACATCCCTGAAAAGAGAGATCTGGTTTCCCCCTCCGAGCCTGGAGGAGATGGTGCACCAGAGAGACACACAAGGTCCTGTTTGCCCTTGCTGTTCACTTTAGAATAAAAAGCATTCCCTTCAGTGGGGCACAAGGAAAGCCATGTTCATGGATGGAACTGCAAACTCCCTCAACAATGCCCATGTGTGCTTTTTTTTTTTTTTCCTCACACTGTAATCTGATCATCTAACCCCACGCTATTGTGAGTTCAAGGGTCTCGACCTGTGGGAGCGTGGCTCACGTCATGGTGCGGTGAAGATTCAGATGGAGAATGTCTGTCACAGCGATAACAGCAGCTTGATTCATGACTCGGTCGTGTTGTTTTGTTAATGACTCTGTTTTGAGGGGGGAAAAAGGGAAAGCATCATAAAAACAAGCAGCGTAGTTTGTGTAGCCCCATGGCCCTTGCTTTGCAGGGAGAAGCGTCAACACATAACATCACATGGCGTGACGGTGGATAAAATAAATGTCACATATTCTGCATGCTCTCCTACTTGTGTGGTGGAAATAATGGTGTGTTCTTTTCATGGCAAAACCAAGTAGGTTTCCTGAGACAGAGACATTCTTAGAGTTCTTAGAGTAGAAAGAAACGGGGGACATTTAAATATATCACACAAACATGAATTCTGCATTTTGCATACACTGTTTTTTACCTTTGATATTCAAGTAACATTTCTACTGCATTTGTTTTACACAGGCGTACGTGCCTACACACTTGCAGGCACTGACACTATGCCAAGATTCAGATATGTTGTATAACAGACAGAACAATTTCCTCTGAACATGCACAACACAGAGAGCCAGCAAGTCACGTGAATGATAAGCATTTTCAGGTCACTGTGTGGAGAATTTGGAACAACACTAGGAGCTTATTTTCACATCAGTGTCTTGGTGAGGTCTGCATCAGTGGTGAGGTAGTAGCTGCTTGGAAGCGTGGTTCCTCCAGTTGCACCAGAGCAATTAGATTAAGGAGGAAAGGCTTCAGTAATTCTTCAGCTAAATGTGGTTGTAGATAAAGAGAGTTAGGGGGATCGAGTGCAGAGGTAGGTGCCGGGCAGACATGATTGGATAGACATGATTGCATGGAAAAGCAGAGGGGAGGGGGCGAAAGCAGGAAATGAGTCCCCCTAACCCACTGTCAGAATCCCAATTATTGCAGTCTCTTCGTCTGGAGAGGGTTTAAGGGTGGAAATCAGCGTAGCACAGACAAATCCACGCTGCCGCCTTTATTTCCCAGGGTGCCCCTGTCTTTAATGGCAGCTCTAATTGACTAACAGCACACGTGGGGAACAGCCACGCTGATGACTGGATGACTGGATGACTGTCCTCTGTGCTGGAACAAGACACAAAGCAAAACAAAACAAACACACCCCCTCAAGGCTTTTGCTGCATTGTGCATTGAGCAAACAAAGATGAAGGAAGGTTTGCATTGGGCTGCAGTAACACAGAGAGAGCGCGAGGGAGAAAATCGGAAAGAAAGAGAGGGAGAGAGAGAGAGACCAGAATATCAACAGTCTGCCTACGGAATAGGCATTCACACAATATTATGTTAAAGTAAAAACCACGCTTATTCTCTCAGATTGATGGCTGCTTCGGCTGCTGTTATGAGCTGTTTAGTTAAGCACATGGAATACAAATTAGCGCCTGAACAGATGTTTATTACTGCAGCATTTGCCTGTTAAATGGCATCATAGACAACACGACTTAATTTCCATCAGTGATCGTTTCATTTAGACCCAATAAAGGGCCTGTGATGTGTATTTGATAGAGGTAGCCTCTTTGGTCCGCACCCGGCGTAGGATGTAGGAGCAGCGGGAGGTGAACAGTGCGAAGTCTAAAGACATGTCATTCTGTCCACAGAGGCCCCAGGGAACATTCAGGAGCCTTTATTCCCTCTTCCCCGCTGCGATGGGATTTCAGTACGGCCAGGTGCTTTTACTCCTGTCTGCCAGTCTTCTTTTTTTTTTCTTATCTGTTCTGCACCCTGCACGCATCCATACAGCAGGAGTGAGAGGGAGAAAACGGGGGTGGGGGAGTGTTTGAGAGCCTCTAATGAGAAGAGCGAGAGTCTAATGAGAGGAAAAACTCAGAATTAAACACACATCCAGCCCTTCTAATATACATTACAGCATAGTGAGCGCACAAATCAAATTACAGTAGGCAGTCATGTGTACACACGGGAACACATACCCACACACATACACTTCATCATCCTTATTTTCACAGCACATTCATCATATGCGGAAGTGATAACGTGACCTGCGATCCCTGTGAATCTCCCTGAACTCAAAGATCATGGCCCGTTAAGCCGGTAAACCTTTTCCACATGTTTTTGCACATGTCAGGCTCCGCTCCATATGCCCCTCTGTCATACCCCTCATTATCCCACCCCATCTTTTGAATCTCAAATTCAGACAGTATGACCTTTCATAATCCCAGTTTTTTTTTTTACATTTTTATTCTTTTTGCATTATTGGTCATCACATTGACTGTAGAGGCTTCCCTCTGGTCTGGTTCTTGTTTATAACACCTATCGCTGTCTCTCCCTGAGCCCAGAGATACCAGAGACCTTGATGACCACAGACAGTTTTCTGGTGTTTCTCCATGAGAGTTAAGCTGGGTGACAACACCCTGAGACCTTATGGTTTTGTTCATGATAAATTGGCCTTGGACAGACTGTCCTGACACTGAGGAAATGAGAGCTGAACACTGTATAGAGATCCTTCCATATGTGCCTCTCGTTTCTCATCAGGGACAAGGCCGAGGCTTTGTCAAAACATCCCCATGTGCTCTCTCTCTCTCTCTCTCTCTCTCTCTCTCTCTCTCTCTCCCTCTCTCTCTCCCTCTCTCTCCCTCTCTCCCTCTCTCTCAGATGTCCTCGACTCGTGTCCTGTTAGAGGATTCAAGCTTTCTCGGCCAAGGGAGACTGATGGATCAAGCATCTGTCTGGATAAAACAGGAGAAACAATCGGGCTCACTGTTAAAGACAGGAATCTCCCTTGAGTATCAGTGACCTTGTTTTCTAGTGATGTATTAGAACTCGGTCAACATTGAGAGAAGATTGTGGCGTCTTGTGTTGTATGCCGCTGACCTACATCAGAGCTATTCTTAAAAAAAAAAAAAAAGTGAGTGGAGAGAAAGCTTATCCATTCCTGACATCTATGTGCCACATGTATTTTGTAGTGTCTGAGAGATGAGCGCAGTTGTTCACACACAGTTTGGTCGCTCGCTAACGGACTGAAACGGCTGAGTCTAAATTCTGCTTCACACAGGATGGTCATTCAATCTCAGAGAACATCACGATGTTGCGGCTTCAGATTGTGTTACTCTGCACACAAAGGTGCTTACTGTCATGGCGTGTACTCAACTTAAATACGTGCCCCTTAACGTTGAGTAGAATTACAAAAACATGTGTTAGGGTTATATAATTCACCAGTTATTCATTGTTTTGCTGTGTGGTTCATTTGAATTATTTGACAGTTGGTTCCTTAGAGAAGAACCTTGATGACAGCAGCTTATGTAACTACAGTATATGACTGCAGTTGGTAATGACCCTCACTATGACTTTCACTTATTACCAGCATGGTAAAACCGCATGGAGAAGATGCTCCACAGCTATAATGGATTCTAAAATAAGTAACATCACCCACCAGCAAAGATCTCGCCCCTGGTTAACTTAAGGTGATAAAAGATTAAACGCCTGCATGGGTGAGGCCGAGAGATGGGAGGGTTGCGATAGACCAGAGTGGAAAGCATAGGAGAGCATGGGGGGGGGGTTATTAACAGGAGGGACACATGAAGAACTGGAGTTTCTTTATATTTTCCTGCTGTTATCAGTGTTGTATGCATCACCACACTTCAACATCCTGCACTAATAACCATGAGAGATCATCTCTTTTGAGCAGCCTAAAAGACTTCACAGGGAGGAAATATTAATGCTGTAAACTTCCTTACTCCAGTATTTTGTAATTCTGATGTTTTTTGACTTCAGCAGAGGGATTACTTAGTTGTCTCCACTGAGAAGATTTCCTGATACAGCGGCTTTCGAAAAACATTTATATAATTTTAGAAAAGTGTGGTTGTCAACCTGCAAATTAAGCTTCTTTCCTCAGCTCTTGAAATTGTAACATTTAGATGTTTTGACTTCATTTTTTCTTCTTCCTTCTATATATAAACAATGACATACATTACTTAAAATATGGAGTGGATACAGAGTTAAGATATGTAGTTTCAAAGTGTCTATTGAGAGACTGCGAAGTCCACTTTGCTTTATGCCACCACTGTAAATCTCTCGAGTTGTCGATAAATCTCTCTTGCAGTGTCATTAAGATAAATTCCTGTGCATTTAATTACTTGGCAATCAAAGTGATTTAGATTAGGAAAGTACACACTGCTGTTCTCAGAGGAAAACAAAAAGGCTGACTTCAATTAACAGACATTTTCTGCGCCTGAGACGAAATAAGAAAAAGCAAAAGAAACGGAAAGTATCCTTCCATTCAGGGGCGACTTCTCTGTTAAACTTGGTGAATCCTATAAGGTGACTATGTCCACACGAGTCTTATCTATCCACCGGGGGCCTCTTCAGCGTTTGAGCAAAATCAACAACCAAATCCAGAACGTTATACTGAGATTTATTTTACTTTGGGATTTAATTCCAATATGTTGAAACTAAATGTCAACTCAAAAGTTGGAGCGGTGTGGCAAAGGTTTCTGCCGACGTCACCCCAGGAGGTTTCAGAGCGGTGTTTGAGTTTGAAATTGAACATATGCCTCTCACTGTTAAATTAAGATCTCCCCTGTGTCACCACTGCAGGTTTTTTTTTTTACTGTTTTCTTTGCCACTTACTACCTGTGTGTTCCTGACTGCTCAGTGTATCCGTGTGAATATCATTCTGTTCAACAGATCTACATCTTATTCACTATATCATATGTCAACAGTCTGTTCCACCAGCGCTCATATTAGAAAGGCCACCACCAGGAAGTGGAAGTGGGTTATTTGTTTAGAATATCCAGCGTGGATATTTCTGGCTGTTAGCAACATGGCTACTGCTATCATTGAAAAAAACAACCGTAAGAATCCTAATCTGAACAGGATGTCTGTGCTATGATAAAGGCAGAATAAAACACCCTGTTGTTTTGATAAGCAGGCAGGTTTTGTTAGTTACAGATCAAGTAAAAAAAAAAAAATACCAGCTGATTGTCGGTTTTGTGCCCTTTCAAGTTCTGGAGCACTGGCTGTAGGGACTACCAGGGTCTGACAGGAAAGTCCAGTGGGTACAACGTCGGTGGGCAGTAAGAAGACCTATTTAGTCAGTCAGTACGTCCTCCAACATCAGGGCAGTTACTCCTCTACTAACAGCCTTTTCCACTACCTGGGCAAAGCTACAGTTTGCTACTGGGGAAGACAAAAGCATTATCCTCTTAGTGTTTCTGTAGCACAATGGCAGACTCTCTTCCTTTGTGCCGCATGTTCAGCCTTCACTTTTCCACGAAATTTTATTCGTGGTGGCAGAAAGATTTACTTAGTGAAAGTGAGGCTTAGAGGGAACCAGATGAAATGCAGATGGTGTCATTATTCTATAGCATTAACAATTAGATTTTGCAATCATCATTTACTTCATAATGATAAGTTGTTGTATATTGTCACTTTAAACAGACTAAATTAAGATCTCTAAACTAAGATCTTTGTCAGTTAAAAAGGGCCTTAGGAATTATCCTCTGTTTAACAAGGCAGAGAAGGTTTATTTAGCACCATTCAGACACAAGGCAAATGTTTTTCACTGGCATGAAAATACATTAAAAAATAAGGCATTAGGATAGCATTAAAATTGCATTTTAAAGGCAATGAAAATGAGGCAATTCAAATAATTAAAAATATTTTTAGAAAGACATTAAGAAGACATTAAACTTACATTTAACAGACAATAAAAACAAACAAAAACAAGAAAATAAATAGCTCAAGATTAAAAAGCTTGAATATGTAATTTATTGGTAAACTGTAGCAAACAATTAAAATTTAGACGAGCTGACCTCAAGTATCCAGTTCAATTTGTCCAGTACCGTTGTCCAGCTTTGGAAGGTATTAGGTGATTGTGCTAGTTTAGAAGTCAGGGGATCACCTAAGCGATTTAAATACGTCAATTCATCCTCAAGATGGCATGAATGTGTGTGTGTGCCAAATTTCATGACAAGCCATCCGATAGTTGTTGAAAGACTTAACACAAAACCAAAGTCACGATGGCACTAAAGGAAAATTGAGTAAGTTTCATCATCAGGCTAGATATTTCACAGGGTAAGTAAAACATTGAGCAGCTGGTGGGCAAACTCATTAGGATCCATCCTGACGGCATCATGGACCAAATCTATTGTCAACCCAGACTTTAGACGTTTCACTTTGCACAAAAGTGCTGAACGACCCGACCAACAAACAATCAACAAACCAACATTACTAACCCTAAAACCTAGAAGAGCGAGAAGAGTGTGTCTGGCTAAAAATAATTAAAGCCTTATCTTACAAAATCGCTGCTTTTACAAGATAAAGACAAGGAAAGGCAGCGTGTAAGTCTGTGCTCCATATTCCATATGGTGTCCACATTTTTCCAAGATGGATTTTTTTTTTTCATTTCCTGTCACATGCAGTCAGTTTGTTTGTGGTGTTTAATATTCTCACTCCCTACTTTTACTTGTTTGTCACAGTACGCAATTAAGACAGTAATTGTACAGGATGAGCGCACTTGATGCTGGGCAGGAAAACAATCTTGGCTCCAGTGGCCTGGTTTAATTGCTGAAGCCTTGTTGAGGGGGATGGCGTTCTGTTGCTGCAGGGGACAGCTCGGCTTTGTAAATGGACTACTTACAAAATTTTCTGGATGTTAAAACTTTTTTACATCCCCTTGGGCAGCTGCTAAGCAAATAAATTACTCAATATAATGAGCCGTTCCACTCTCCCCTGGAATTCCCAAGCTTTAGTCTGAAAGGTACAGTTCGACACGCTTTCTCTCATTCTCATAAGTCTTGTAAAGAACTGGGTTCATCTAAAGGATACCCTTTTTTTCCCTTTTGTAGCCACCCTTTGGAAGATGAAAGGCACAGCAACATCTGCCAGGCTAATCCCTATCTAGTCAGAATATTCCTACTAGCACATTATGGTATATACCAGTGGTTTGAGGGTGAGAATATTATCAACACAATTCCCCCTTCTCCTCCCCGCTCTTCCTCTCCACCTCTAGGTCTTTGCGTTGTGATTAGTGCTATTTTCCCACAGTTTATGCTGTAAAGCCTTCAGGGATTCTCTGTTTATACTAAATTTATATGGGGAAGGAGGAGGTGAGACTGTAAACAACAAGCTAATGAGAAGGCTGCTCTGTTTTGCCTTGCGTGGAAAAATAACAGTCGCTTCCTGTGCACCTCACAGCATGACTTAAAATACAGTGCTGGGATATCAGAATGTTTTTATGTCCCCATCATGTTTGAAAATTAGACAGTAATTACTGTTTAATTTCTTTTTATTAGGCTGCGGTATAGCCTTTCAGTTGCATGTAATTCAATACACAAGTTTCTGGTTATTCTAGGTGAATAGTAAAATGAGCATTTAATTGGCCATGAACCAAAAAAAAAAAAAAAAAGAGCTGATGGACTTAATTTTACCTTAGGAATAAATCAATATCTTCATTATTGGTGAATTGTTTTGCCCAAGTTCAGTATTTCAAACGTTAGTTCCCTACAAGGCAAAACTGATTACATAGCTTGTTGAAGATCCATTACCGCTATTGGGTTTTTAGTATTGACATTAAAGAAGAAAGAAATATGAGGTACTTTAGGTCAGACTTTGATTTCCTATTTCCTGAAAACATGGACTCGCTGCACTCGCTCAGCTCTGTGCATTAAATGTTTATTAGTCACAGCGAAGCTGGGTGGAGAAAGGCGGCCACTAAAAACAGTGAGACACAGTCAACAGGCTAAACAGAAAAATCACGTACCCAACTCCTCGGGACCGGACATTAACCACCCGCCAGTGTTTACTACAAAGCCATGATTGGCCTCGGAGTGTATTGATGCCTGGGAAATGCTCACTTCGTGCTGGGACCAGTGTTCTGGTTTATTGTGACCATCTCAAGGCTGTGTGGTCTCTACAGAGTTATTCGGGCGGTTTAGGTGGGGGCCAGATCAGTGCATTTTCATGTGTGGGGTGTTTTCATTCCATCCCGCCAAATGACTCAGTATGGCACCGTCTCGACACACACCAGGGCCACCGCTGCCTCCCCTCGCAATACAGGCATCTCTTCTCTGTGAAGTAACAGGCTTAAAGAGCCGTCTGGAATACATTAGTCACAGTTATTAATGAGGTTGTTTTGATACTGCTCTCCCCTTGTCTTAGCTTTTTGTCCACCGTGCAAAGTCATGACGATGCTGAGGATTTTGGCTGAAACAAAAAGACAGACCTTGTCGGCGCACAGGGGGACAGAGTTAAAACGAGACAGAGCTGGTGAGACAGAAAGAAGAGAAAGCATCTTAGAGGAAAAGATCATGATACAGTTTAGACCCACACTATGTCTCTCTTAACCACACTACATGATATTATCCACTTGGCAAGGGAGTGGTTTCCTATCCTGTCTCTCCCGTAAGATATGAACTGGCACAGTTTTGGGCTGTCAGTGGCATTACTTCACATTATGGATTTCATTTATTAGTGCTAAAGTACAATACGTTTCTGAGAACTACTTTTTAATAGATTTTTGGAAGGATAAGGCTTATTCTCTTACGCGTCATTACTTTTAGCCGTTCCACTGAATCAGATAGAATAACACTCCACAAAACGATATTTCATTACATTATCTCAACGCGGCGCCTTGAAGGTTAACGTTGTGACATTGACACTGAGCAGCATGTGACATTTCCAGCCACCATGAGGGATATCTCCATTCTCCACAGAGAGAAACCTCTCACTCTAGAGAAGACACTTTGGAGCCATCTGCATCTAAAATAAGCGGGCTCCACTCAAGCACGGCGCTGATACACTGATGTCACTCATTCCTTGCAGAGCCTTGATAACTCCTCCTTGCGACCTTCTTACTAAATATAGCAATTCACGTATTGATTTGGGGACATGGTGCATTCACAGCATGCCTCCACCATAATGACCTATTTCAACAGATTGCTTGTAGTTACGTTTTTTTTTTTTTTTTACTGCGTGCTCTTTGTCTCTAGGCTGCAGGAGGTAGAAGACTCAGCCACATGTTATGAGCGGAGCTAGATACAACATATCTTAGTTCTGTTGCATAGGCCAGGATACCATCATGTATTTATGATGGCTGCTTGGAAACATGAGTACACATGTCTGTGCAGGAACCCTGTGTGAGTGCATATTAAAGCATTTATTTTTATGAAATCTTTATCAGAGCATTGCTCCCAAGGCTATCAGGAGCTGTTTTATCACGACACGGTGCAAAGTTGTGAGATTATGAGAATCTGCTGGGCCTGCAAGCAGCATGATTAAGTATGGATCATTCACAGTGTTTAAAGTGTGGCAATGTGGGGAAAGGGGCCAATGAAAGCCTGGCAAAAGATGGCTTAAATTCCATCTGTGTGTACACCATGCCAGCGGGCAAGCTTCCCATTACTGAATGACTGGCTATGATTGAAATTGTGGCTGTGACGTGCGTTGTTATCTGTTGGTATAGTGTTGCAACAGGGATGGGCATCAACAGGATCACTGTTATTCTATTCAAGGCAGCTGAGATCCAGAAATACTATCATTGTTTTATCAAAACAGTTGGGTGACGTGCCTAAACACCTCACTATTTATCTTTTTGCCCTTCCAAATCTCACAGCTGTCCTGTCCAAGGCGCGCTGCAAGCTGTCTTGCGTTGTCAGTTAATGCTAGAGTATGCAAAAGGAAACTATCTATTAGATACACTGTACTCTCAATTTCAATAGAACAGTCTTTCTTTTAAAGCTCATTTACCTTTCGTTATGCTCATTTAAGGATTTTGAAATCAGTGGAAGTCATTTATCCAAGACTTTCTACTCTGGCATTGTCATTCAAATGGAAGATTCTTATCAGCCACATCACAAAACCCCTGAGAACACGAGTCCGTCCTCCCTCTATACCCATTCACCGACCTTCCAGGCACCTCCACAATCAGGCTTTTGTGGGCCTGGCTTGTCTATCATCTCCCTGGTTCTGTTGATATGGGCCTCGTGCTGAGAGCGTGGTCTCCTCATGCACTGCACTAAGCGCTGGCTAATTGAGCTTGTCGAGCCAGAACCTGTTACTGTGCTGATAAGGATGTATTTGACCTCTTCGGGGGGCCCCTGCTGGTGCCCTGCAAAACACATTCTTAATAGATCTTCTATCCAGAAAAAAAAAAAACAAAGCAGCCAAAGGTCGTATACTAAAAACATCAGTACTTCTGTACTATGGCAGTAGTAATGGACATAAGTTGTGAATGTTCCTGCTGAATACAGAAACCACACTTTCCACAGAAGTGAGTGAGTGAATGGTGGAGCATCAAACACCAATTTGATGGACCTTGGAAGTCTGATGTACTTATCAAAGGCTGTCGATGCAGTCCAAGGAAAAAGCCCATAAAACACCACCCGCACTGCAAGTAGGACTTTCCTTTTTCTTTAATCGATTGCTTATGTCTCTGGTTAAGGGCCTTGACAGAGGTCCACAAATCGAAGGTCTTGGACTGAAGCCCTTCCCATTTCCTCATCAAACTTCCATGCTGCAAAGCAAGACCAACTGCATCTGAGGCCTCTCTCTGTCTATGCCAGACTTGCTGAAATAGTTTTTGCACATACTTTTCCTCCATTTGTTTTAAAGTATTTGGAAGAGGAATTGAGAGTTTAGGAAACCTGAACCATTAACACACACGTTACACAAATTTCCTTTAGTCCTTCTCTGGCACATTTTTTGAAAACCAAATCTATCTGGTATTCCAGCCAGGTTAAAACATGTGTAAAGAATTTTTGCACATGGCATTTCATCCAGGTCTCCAGTAAAATGGGATTCTAGTCTGAGTGCAACTGACATGACCCCCACTAGCCTCACTGGGATAATCCTGCTGCCTCCAGGAACCCAAGACTAATCTGCCAGTCTCCCTTTTTGCAGGCTCTCACTCATTTCAAACTGCCTCAACTGCTCTAACACCTTCACTAACATGTGGCAACCATCATGGCTGCAAAACTGGATTTTGGCCTGGATCTGGGAGTGCTTGCAGTATCGGTAAATGTGGATGTTTATTGAATAGTTGCCATCTGTCTTCCTCTGTTGTAAATTGCTGGTTTGCAGAGGGCACAAACAGATATAGTTTTGATGACTCACATGGCTGTCATCTTATGAGTAAGTACAGTAGCTGTCCCCCAGAAGGTAGAGGGATCTACTCAACCATTATATTTTTACAATGACCTTTTCAGCACCTTAGCATTAACGTCAAAGATGATATGTGCCGGCCTGCGTGACTATGTCAGATATGCCGTACTGGAATGTGCTGAGACGTGCCAAGGGGAAAGCTGTGCCTTCAGGGTAGGTGGGTTGCGTTCAGGTTATATGTGTATGTCTATGACATGTTTGAGTCATGAATTTTAGTCACACGACTAATCCTGAATGAGGATGATTGACATGCAGGCCTCACCAGAGACTCTCAACCATGTGTTAGGCGTGGCTCTAAAACCATCTCTGAGGATGCGAGCCATCAACACAGGAAGAACAGCTCCCTCACAATCCAATAAATCAAACAGGTAACTTTAGTTATACTATGGTTACTTAAACAAACAAACAAACAGAACTGTCAAGTCATTTTACATTAAATTATTCATTAATGCTGTAAGTGTAGAGCAACTTTACAACATCACAGGTTAATGTTTTTGTAGGCCCGGCAGGAAAAAACTAAATCCAAAGTACACAGAAAAAATAAACCATTTCTTCCTCCCTCCTTCAAATCCCAGTTGTTGATGTGCAGATTGCCAACACCTGGTAGAGTGAGGGAGCAATCCCAGTAGAGAGTGAAGCTTGGAGAAACTAGAACTAGACTGGAATTCAGAAAAACATTAAATATACTCAGATAAATACTGTAATATTTTACATAACTAAAAAAACATGCCAAATGAATGATTGCATGATATTTTTCCTTTGCTAGGTACTCTGTCCAGAGATAAGGAAACATCTTTGTATTGTGCTAAATAATGGACTAACCACCCCCATCCTGCCTCCCTAGTACAACACAAGTTAGAAACTAAATAAAACCATCTATTTGTGAATCTATACAGCATTTGAAACTTGAAACTGGGGTGATGAAGAATCTGTGCTAGTGTAGAATAATTTATCACTCACCTCAGTGCTGTGTATATCAAAATCAATATTTGGAACTTGTTTGGAAGGAGTGTCCATGGTGAGAAATGACTGTGCTGGGCACAAAGCAGCACTGAAGTGTTTATATTGGTTTTTATGCTGTATATAGCAATGTTTATTTCTGTTGATTTATTGACCATGAACATACAAATATAATTCTCTAAATACTCTAAAGGGTTCGTGAATTGTTTGTAGAAGAAATCAGATACATTTTATGGCTTAAAAAAACTTTTTTTTTTTGCCATAATCTGTTTTCACATTTCAAAGTATTTGAAAGGGTCACCCACAGTTCCACATCACTACTCTTAGAGAGAGCAGCCATTTTGGTGCAAACCATCTTAACAAGGGAAGAAGAGTTAGACTGGAGGAATATACTGGGGTTAACTCAGCAGCAGTGAAGTTGCCAAGGTAACAGAGGGCTTGCCTATCTCCCCCCTCTTGCCCAGCATTGGCCCGATCCCTCTCTGTGTGAGCTGGGTACTTAATTTCACTGACCCCCTGGGTCTGAGCTGAACAGCCTCCATTGATTAGGACAAATGGAAGGGAGACCAGCCAGCCAAGCCCCTCCTTTATCAGGGTTAAGGATGTAGTCATAGAGGGGGAGAAGACGCAGAGCAGGCGGATGAATAGCTCAGGGATCCCTTGTTTTAGATGAATCAATGACATATTTAAAGGCTAATTAGTCGATCTATTCACTCTGTATAAAATTGCTCGGGCCACCACCTCACACTGCAGCCATGATTGGGCTATTTAATGTATTCTACCTCTAAGTAGCAGCTATTAAAGTCTTCAAATGAATCTCCTCCCAACAATGCCAGCCTTTTCAGGCACAGGTGTGACGGAGCAGGGAAAAGGTTATGGGTGTGTTTTGTGTGTGATTTCAGTTCTCCAGGGCTCATTTTTGAGTCTTGATAGCAGGTGAAATCAGGTTTTGGCGGTTTGTCTGGTGTGGCGTGCCACTGATTGAATTTTCATGAGCTTATTATCCATTTGACAAGCGAACCTGACTCGGGTCACATGATCAGAGAGTTTACCACAGCCTGAGTGGCACATGTTTTATTCGGCGCCACTTGTAAGTCCTTAAAAAAAATAGTCGCAGTCATGGGAGAATCAATGAAATTGGCATTTAAATATTTTTTATTATGCTGTCAGGAGAAGATATTAAAATGCGTCCTCCTACTCAGCAGCGATTGAAAGAAAACATCACGCTAAAATATTTTGTTGAGAGACACTGTAGTTTTTCTCTTAGTTTCATACTTAAGTAATATAATTCTCTAGTGAAACATGTGTGTGTGCTTATTGGATGCAAGTGTGCGTGCGAAATAGGCGCATTACAGCTGTTGTTTTTTTTTTCCCCCTTGTAGATGAGATGGATAATAGAATTCACTCAGACTCCCTGCTGCCTCATTAAATGCTTGTGGTCAGAAGAATTGATATAATCTTTAATAAATACACTCCAGGGAGAGATGGCTGGAGATATAAAATCCAGCCCACGAACATGATACTCACAGACCGGCTCAGGGCACTGTTTATCTTTTGTGCTTTGTTTGAGGTGTATGTGGGTGTGTGTGTGTGTGTGTGTGTGTGTGTTCTCTGCGTGTTTGTATGTGTGCATTGGAGGGTTACACAGGGACAGTGACAGGATTCAGCACCAGCTGCTCCTTGCAATGCCACCCCCACCCTCCCTTCCACCCCCCGTACCCCCCTTCCTTGTGACACCCCTCTTGTCCCCACTGACTGGACAACATGCAGCCCCCTTTATGCCACCTGTCCATCAGCTAGACTGCACCTTGGGGAGCCTCTGTCACCGAGCTCGGAGCTGCTGCTTGCTGCCTTTGTTTGGATTCTGGTAAAGTCCCCACCCCCCTCCTTCCTCCTTCCTTCCCCCTCACTTTCTCTCTCGCTCTGTCTTGCTCTCTTTTGCTCTCTGTGCTGTCCTTTACAAACACAGACACACTGAAAGGAGCACACATACAGACTAGTGATTGCCTCTGTCAGCTATTTCCTACATCTGCCTTCGGGCACAAAGGACCCCACCACCGCTGCTGATGCCGCCACCACCACCACCACCCCTCCTCTCCCTGCTTGCCTCACACCTGTATTGGCCAGGATGCCAGTGACTGGGGATGTTGTGTTGTGCAGAAAAGTCTGGCTAGAGTAGATTGAAATCAACATGAAGCTTTTATGAATTCCAACAGGCTCTAAAACTTTTAACAAGGTGTTTGTTTCACGGACTGGGCAGAGTAATTCATCATGCATTGTTTCTTATCTCTGCCAAGACAATTATGTGAATTCTAGACTAACCCGCTGTATGTGTTCAGCAGGTCATCGAGGTTATTTATCCTCCATTCGTCCTGCCTCTCTCATTCCTCTACCTTCACCTCCACCCAGTCCCACTGTCATCAGCAGTCTGAGGCTGTGATCGGGGCTGTAAGGTCTGGGTGCAGCCTGTGGAACGAAGCGAGGAAGCCGCCTTACATGGCAATGGCTCCTGTTGCCTTAGCAACTAGCTGTCCTTGAGCAAAGGGCGCATTTGGGGGTTTGTGTGACCGAGGGACTGACAGTCCCAGTCAGAACTGATGTGGAGTTCAGACACATTGATCTACGTCTGAGGGGAGCATGCACGATAAACACAGCCCTACTCGCAAACACTGTAATAATAAATTGATGACTCATAGTCTTAGGCAGAGCATGAATGATGTGGAATCTGTGCATGCGACTGGAGGAACTCATCATTTCACCCAGTGGTGGGTGGGTGTTTCTAGGGGAGCAGTTCAGTGCATGCTGTGGTGCAGCAGGTGACATGTTCCCACGAGGGCAGGGGTGGGTGGAGGCTGCCCACATTCTTTTGTTTGCCTCAACAATGACAGCTTAACAATCTGTCATCCGATCGCGCCCAAGTCTCTTCATTTCCTACCTGTCTCAAATTCGAAACACTGTACACCCACTCAGGCAGGGCAGTACCTGAAAAGACAGAAGTTGCCCCCCCCACCACCAACACAGTAGCAGGAGAAGCAGAATAACTAACTCTTAGTGTCACATGACAGTGGAGGTTTGGTGTCTCCACTTTCAGTTTGCATGCAATGTTAAGTCAGGCCAGACTGCTTTTGTTTGGAGGAAGAAGAACTTTATGCAACTGTATGAACTCCCACAAAGATGAGAGACATCGCTTGGTTGGGAGTTGGATGGTGGGAGGGGGAAACAGAAGCCTAGGCTGTTGTTCTGTAAACACATTTAAAAATTTATAACACAGATGTGAAAAGATATAGTTTTACCAAGTCATCCTAAATTAGTGCTGCAAAGCAATTAATTCTTAATCGTTGTACAAAATTGTTGAGCTGAATTAATTTGAATTAGACTATTTTGTAACCACTGAGCACTACGCGCACATCTGCTAATTCCCACCCATACGCAATAGGCCACAGAATTTGACTGAATTAATTACCCCATCTGAGCACAGAGGCTCAATTGGTGGGCAGATTAGGGAGGACTGCACCATAATTTCAAATTATGTACCATTATGTGCATTAAGTGACATTTTTTTTCCAGCTCAGGTAATGATCTGTCATTACAAATAATGGAACACAAGGTAGCTAGTTCCCGTGCAATGCGGATCCTGAGGGTTGACAAGGCATCTTAAATGGAGATTAATGCCGACAAAGGGGCCTGCCTCCTGCCACACCCCAGCCATCTGCAGCCCAGTGTAGCAAAGGGGTCCACCAGCAACCTGATTGGACCCCTCCATCCTCTGGAGAGCAAGCTGTCAAGTGATCTGCCTGCATGAAATGACCCTTTCCGCTTTATTCCCCCTCAACCGCCCACCCTCAAGCCTTGTTCGTATTCCTACCCTGTGCGTATATGTGTTGGCTCAGATGCCTGTAATTTCACCATTCCACATTTGTGCCTCCTCCTCCCCCCCCCGTGCTGAAAAAAAAAATGGGAAAAGAAGAGGAAAAAAAGGGAGCGCAGTGAAAATTCCAGACGTTATTACAGTGCTGCATGCATGGCTCCAGTGATACTCCTCTTTCATCTCTGTTTCCTCTTCTATTGACAGATGGTAGTTATCAGACAGTATGGAAATACTGTGGTTAAGATAGTTTTCACTGATTTTTTTTTTTTTTTTCTTCCCCTTTGGTATTTATGATCTGATGATCATCATGAGTGCCTTGTGGTCTTGAACACAGAGCCACTCTGCCAGTGTTGTTTGAATCAAGAAACTAACATTTGCCACATGGGAATGACGCACATCTCCAGAAAGGCTGAGGGTTTGAGGAGTGAGGTGGTGCGACGTGTGTTAGTGCACTTCAGTGTGCACTTGAGTGTTGATATGTGGCTGAAATGACTTGATCAACATGACATTAATTAATTGATGAATCTCTTATAGCATTCGTCTATACAAGACTTTTGGACTGATAGTTGAACACATCATGTGCTTTGGCAAACTGGAAAGGGCATCTTTATAGACTAAAGGTAAATACATCAATCAGAAAATAATAATGGTAGAAGTTATTCGTTGCATACATGTTTGTATATGTGTGTGGTGTATTTTGTTATTAATTCTTGAGCTACAACTTTTGTGTTTTTCATGATTAACAATAGTATAATTCTGTGAAGATTGTATTTAAGTTGCAGAAGTGGGAAACCTGTGCACACACAGTCTTTACAGTATATCTATACCATGTCACTCACATGCTATTTGTGGCCAGAGCTAAGGAGATAATGAGAAATAAGGTCAGTTAGTGGGAAATTAGTTTACACCAGTTGTTACATGACTAATATTTCCCTTATGGAGTATTTTTAGCTGCCTCTGACATTCTGAACAGTGCTCCACACTTCTTTGTGTCCTTGTAAATACCAAACCTTGTGATGGTGAGCCTTGTATATGTGCCACATATATGAGGTTAAGCCCCTGCAGTATGAGCTGAAATTGTCCTCTGGGCAGTGGCCAGATAGGGTTTATTAGCAGCTTTCCTCTTTACGGCCTTTGCTTATTTACGCGTTGATGTATGTGTATCGGAAGAAGATGGAATTAAATGAGCTGCGTGTGTGTGTGCGCGTGTGCGTATGAAGCACGTGGTGCAGTCACCTGTGTATGTTTAAGTTTCCTGGGAGTGTGTACAGTACATGTGTTGTATGTGTGTGTTCTTTGAGCCTCCTGAGGCGCCTGTGCCCTCGGAGCTCATTTCCCAGGTGTCCCACATTTCCAGCTAATCTGCTGCTCACTTTGGTTCCTAATCTGTCTCAGAGGAGCCTGCTGGGGTGGTGGGGGGGTGGGCGATGTGGATTGGTGTGGGGGGGTGATCTCTGTGACAACTGCAGAGGAGATGCAGCTTTGAGCAAAATGCTGAGGGGCACATAGAGAAAAGTCTCTTCCTGATTATCCCCCTGTACTCCCATACCCAATGACACGCACAACTTTGCATCTATGTATAATGTGTCTGGATCAGCAAACATGAGTTTGAGGTGTTTCAGACACTTAAACAGATCACAGATTAGTGAAAAAATTGACTCCTGGGTGACTCTAAGTCACTCAGTTCTGATCTAAAGCATTTTTCCAAAGCTTAAAGTGTGGGATTTACTACTAAAGTTAAAAAAGGCAACTAATCATTAAAATAAGTGGCTGTAGTGTGTTTTTCTTTCATTTGGGTAAGCCTGTGAAAGTGTCTGTGTCCCGTTTCCAGTTATTTTTAGTGGTTTGGTAATGCAGTGGCACTGCCCTGTTTGCTCAACATCAGACAGGAGTTTCTCAGAAACTAACCCATTTAAATGACCCTGTGCTCTCCTTGAGTCGGAGAGTAGCCTGATTTACACCTTGTAGGTCATCAGTGGTGCCCTCACACACTGGCATTGTCCTGGCTTACAGTGTGAGAAGCCATGCAGAGTCCCAGACCTGTTAATTGCACCAGACATGGAAACCCAGAGGGAGAAATGAATATCTCATTTGTGTGCCAGTGTGTGTGGGGTGAAGCGAATGCCAGTTGTCTAATAGCTTTCACACAAGCTTGATTGAATTAGACGGCGAGTAGGACTTGGTTCCTAATTGAATTGCGGAGACCCTGTGTTGCAAACAGTGCAAGCTAGTGTTCCCCCTGGAAGTGCTGAGGCAGACGGTGGACAGGCTGGCTTGTCCTCGCTCCTAGGAACACACAGACAACTCGTGGCTGCTCTCCTCTGGTTGATCTGCGGCCGCGACTGTCGTTTCACAACGTTACGCTCTGCTTAGACGTGACCAGTTCAAAGACCGATGGTCTGTACTCATGGTTGTAGGATGGTGGAGGTAATGAGAAAGCTACTGCAAAAGCTAACAGGTTGTCTTAATCTAATTTTCTCCTCTGAGAAACAAGAAACATATCTCTTTACGGTGGCCTCTGATCTGTCCCCACAGTCATTCACATAAATAGTTTTTACAGGCAGCACCAAAGCAAACAGAGGTCCAAACATGTACGTGGCTCAGTGTAGCGGCCTCTTTGGTCACAATGGAATACAGGGAAATACCCAGCACACGCACACACACACACACACACACACACACACACACACACACACACACACAATCCCTCTGACGCTGGCCATTTTCACCGCTTTCAGCACTTTTTCCTGCTGTGCTCACAAAACCTAGCACCTCTGATTTTTTTTTTTTTTCTCTCTTTTACCTCTCCAGCCTTTTCTCTTTCACACCCTGAACACCACACACATACACACACCTTGCCCGTCTTTGTCTCCCTTGTCTCTTCTTTAATGGTGTGTTCATTAAATAAAGCAGATTTTTTTGGGAGGGTTGGGGGGGCGACTGGATACTGAAAAGGGGGGATAAGGGGAAACAGAGAAGAGGGGGCCAGAGGGGTGTGCTGTTGTTGCTGTGATGCCCCAGACTGCCGGACAAAGAGTCTCTCTGTCGACTGGTGGAGATGAGGGATGGTGGGTGAAAAAGACTTGCGTGCTGGTGTTGCCACCCCCATCCCCTTCAATAGGTGTGGCCTTAGGCGGGATTACCTGGTATCAGCCATCTGATTGTCTGGATGCGATCGCACAGTGCACAACGCTGCCCTAGCAGCCATAATGGAAATGTCAAATGCCCTGTCTTTGTTTAGCCACTCTCTATGAGCTCTGTGAGTGCATGTGTGTGTGTCTGCTGATTCAGTCAGAGGAGCCAGATTTGCAGGGAGCGTTTCCAGTATGGCTGGTCACGTCGACATCACTGCTGAAAACAAGACTCCCCTGCCTCTCTCTCTGCCTTTCTCCTTTTTTTGTGTGTGTTCATCCTCCTCCTCTTCCTTCTCCTCTTCTCTTTCACACACACAGAAATACCCTCACACAGATGCACAGACTTTGAAGGATTCAGATGGTTTTAGCTGCAGGTCTCATCCTCACTGTGCTATAAATCTCTCCAGCTGTAATATTCAGGAAACCTTTGAAACAACCAGCAAATTACCTGCTGTAAAAACTGACTAGCACCCTTGCGTTGACTTATTTCTCAAATCTTAAGCAGCCCTATTTTTGTTCACTGAGTCTATAGCAAAAGCCCGTAATTAAAGCCTTCATGTCACTATATGTTATTAAAAGTCATAAACAAGACAGGCGCAAGCAGCCGGAGGTTTGGAATATGTGTGTGTGTGTGTGCGAGCGTGCGTGTGTGTGTGTGTGTGTGTGTGTGTGTGTGTGTGTGTGTGTGTGTGTGTGCGCGCGCGCGCGTGCGTGCGTGAAGGGGGGGTATTATTCAGATTGTGTTTTAAGTCTTTGTGTTGGGAAAAAGTCGTCTAATACTTGTGTCTTTAAATGATCACACAACATTGGAAACAAAACTGTCTGGCCCCGCTGGCAAAGGTTTTCACTTGTTTTTCAAATATAAGATTTGAGAGTGAATATTCCTGCTGAGCCTCTGGAAGCAATTTGAGGTGATCTGGACCTTTTGACATAGCTACCACTAAATTGGGTTTGAAGTGTTTATAAATTCCCATAAAGCTTTTCTGTTTAGCTTTTTCTTCTTGACAAACATTTCATTGTTTGTCCCACTTCCAGAATCCACAATCGGGGTCCCCAGAGATCTGGTGGCAAAATGAGGCATGTTTGCTTGATCATATTAATGATATTATTAGCAGCATGTTTTTTTTTATTTTTAGTAAAGGTATAAGAAGCAGGAACAACAGAGAGGCTGTTGTCAGTGAATATTCTGACAGTAATTAACTCTTCTTGCCAGGAGGATATCTGAAGTTGGGGGGGAAACATCCAAAAAACAGCCTTTAGCTTGCGCATGTTGAGCGAGACTGCCAGGATGGTGATCAAACAGCTCAACAGCAGCAATCTGGGCAGGCAGGGAGGTAGGGAATTAAGGCTCTGATCTGTTTTTTAATCACTGCTCTCCACATCTTTGCTTCTCTACTTCTGACACCAGACAACTTCGCAATTCTCAAAATCTGTCATCTGGATATAAAGTGGAAATTCCCCAAATATTTCCCAAAAATAATGACCGTGGCAGGGCAGAGAGGCATGCCAAGACATATAATACTGTGTCCTCTCGAGCTGGATTCTTTAAATTTATGAGGTGCCAGATGAGATAGCTTTGTCGCAGGGGGAAATGCAATGAATGGGAAATCATTGACTGTTTCTGGTAAATACTTCAGTGTAATATTCTTTGTTGTGGTGTTTATATATTATATATATATACATTTTTTGTCATTTGTCATTATTTGAATTATCATGATGATGTAAGTCCCATGCATTAACATGTCAAGAAGACAAACAAGAGAGATAAGGTATTGTTTAATTGTTTATTTTTCGTAAAATTAACATATTGTTCTGTTTGTAAAAGGCATTTTTTCTTTTTACTTTAGCATACACACAAAACATATATATATATATGATCGCTTTGCTAAAAGTAAAACAAATTAATTCAAGCGTAAAAGACCATTTATAGCTTTGAAGGATTTTCATCCAAAATGTGGGTGAAGACAACTTGAATTTAACATAAACAGACAAATTGAGTTTAAAAGCCTATACATTTCTATTTCAGTAATTTTCACTCTAAATTGAACAGACATACAGTAGCTGAGAGAATTGTGTCTGTGGATGTTTGTGGTGTTGGTGGGAAAATTTCCATTACCCACCAGTGCGCCATCCAACACTGGAATATTGAAGCACATCCACTTTCTTCACTCACTTCCCCCTGTGCAGATTTTAAAAGTCATTGTTCTGATTGTTATGCACAGTCTGCATACTGTTGCAGCACGTACATTCACTGAGGGCACAGTAACACGCTGAATTACCAGCCTGAAAAACTCCCCAAACACAGCCTTTCCCCACCTACTCCCCTCTTGTCTCTTTGTTTCCATCTTTACACTTCTCTCTCCTTCCCCCCTTCACTACCTCTTTATGCCTTCTCCTTTAGTGTTCCTCCTTCGGAGCGCTGCGCTCCCATAGCCCTCACTGTGCCACCGAGGTTCAGTCCCAATTCCCCACATAGCTGTTGCCTGGGCCTCATTCACAGAGCCTGTTGACTGGCAGTGTGAATGTCCATGCCTCATGTTTCACTCTATACCCAAAACCTTTTCCCCCATCAATCATGGAAGAAGAAAAACATGTCAAAGCTAATACTTGGTGAAGAAATATTTTAGATTACTTTTTTTTAATTGTGTTTTATTCTGGATTAACTCTCATTGCCACAGATATTTGATAGATATTTTACAAAGCATGCTTCCACTCACATGTTATCTCTTCTGCTGCTGAACTCGGAGGTATTTGACATGTCTTGAATGAATGAACTAATACTTTGGCTTATGTTACAGAGCCACTTAAATCCTCTACCCTATCAATCTAGTTTCAGTAAAATCACCAAAAACTTGGATCGTTCCATCCATCTTTTTCCACCGTTACCATAGTAACAATAGCATTAAAAGTTTTATTTATTTGCAAAATACATTTCAAACTTCAAAATGGCCACTCTCCTGCTCACTCTTGTTTTTCTGAAATGTCTGTATGGTTACATGCATTGCATGGATCATTATACAGTGGGCAGATTTAGTAGGTGAAGACTCTGAGTAATGCACTTTTGAGTTACAAGGGGAAAAAGAGCATTAATTCCCAGCCTGTAGGGTCTTTGAGTACAGTGATGTGTCTGTCTAATATAAACACTGGGATTGGACCTGGACTAATTCTGCCCTGTGATTTTTTTTTTTTTTTTTTGTAAATGGGACTTTCAGCTGCAGATGTTTCCATATTCCAGATGCTACAGTGGAGCCGTAATTGCTGAAACAGCCTCTGAATGAAATAATGGCTGTATATTTTATTGCTTAACAATGCAGAAGACTAGCAGTTGTGTTTAAGTAAGTTTTTAGAAACTTGTAGAAAATGGGGAAAAAAAATGTTCCCATATTAAGTGAGACAAATTACTTTCAATATTATCACAAGAAATTATCGTAATCAAAGTCAGCTTAGATGCTGGATTTAAAAAAAGAAAATGATTTTTAATAAATGTTTAATTTAGAAATAATACATTTAATTAAGAAAAATAACCATAAACTGATGGAAAAACGTCTTTGTGTCTCCTTTCATCAGACTCAATAAAATGATTGTGCTTTTTACATTGTTACTAAAAAAAACAACACAGCAGCACTGACAGACCGGAGGCTGTTGAACTTCAGATATGCACTATGTCCCGTGTGTGAATTTTTCATTTTACTGTACTTCCAACACCTCTGTCTCAACACCTCTGTATTTTCTCCTTTATCGGTGGAGCAGGTGGGAGCTGGATTACCTGAAGCAAAAGCTGTAGCTGCTTTGGCCCGAGATAGAAAAAAAAAAAGTTCTTGACATGGTGAAGGAGCAAATGCTGGAAAAGGGTTATTTCTCCCTTTTTTTTTTTCTTTTTTTTTTTTTTTTTTTAGCAGTGAAGGTTTAGGCGGAATGTGACTCAGGAGAGGATAAGGGGATTTCACAGACAGCTAAGTTAGGTTGTTTATCACTGCAATGACTGACGCTTATGGCAACACACGAACAGATTCACCCCTTATGCAGCCTGTGATTCAACCAAATACTAGGCAGATGCAGAAACACAGACTTTAATAGCAGCTGCAGTGTGTATTCATCTTTGTCTTTATCATGAATGTAACTTTCCTCCCAGGTTTCCAGAGAGAGGCCCTTAAAAGAGCTCTTAACAGAAAGCAGGGCACTTCAGAGATGTCTCAGGCAACTAGAGCATGGTGAATAATTCAAAGCAAACTTACAACATGTTGCCATGTTGCCGTATCCCCAGAGAGTTGCCTCACATGCAAGGCCTCAGTGGTGTGTATTTATATGTCAGGGCCCGCTGATATGTATTCATATGTTTGGACTTATGGGTGTTTTGAATTCTGGTCACTTCTCTTCAAAGTGTCACCAACTATGACAAAGTAAATCACTTCAAATACGGAAAGTAGGTAAATTAAACCGACTGCCGATTGCAACACCTCCCTTTTTAGAGATGAAATGATTAATCAGTGATTAGTAATTTATTGCTATTGAAAATAAAAGTGCAAGTATATTTTTTTTTTATTCAGACTCTGTTTTTATAAACTCAATTTCTTTAGATAGATTGATCAGAAACAAAGAATAAATTTAGAAACATGTCTTTCACAAACTGAGAAATGTCCATAATATTCTGACATTTTATGGAGGAAATGATTAAGCATTTAATTAAAAAATGATTGAAGCCTTGTGCCCTTTGTATTGTAGCTGAGGCCAAATTTATCTCCGGTCATGCTATGAATGTTTTCGACACAAAGAAAAAGAGTATTTTCGAAATCCTCACACTTTTCCCTTTCTTTCTGTCTTTCAGCTTGTCCCTCTGGCTTTTTCAAGCCAACCCAAGGAGATGAGCCCTGTATACAGTGTCCCATCAACAGCCGCACCACCAGTGAAGGCGCCATGAACTGCGTGTGCCGCAACGGATACTACCGAACAGACTCAGACCCCCTCCAGATGCCGTGCACGAGTATGTCTAATACTAACGTGTTTGTATATGTGAACTTTAGCTGCCTTTTCACACAAATACACACAGTGCATAGACATGAATACATACTCACAAAGTCTTTGATTTCAAATTTGAACTCTCTGACACATAGACATCACACACCCGCAAGCAGAAGAGCCCCAGGATCAAAGGACAGTGGTAGCCTGTGTAACTCCAAACAGAGAAACCCTGTCAGAGCTGTCCCTCGCACGAACACAATGCTGACAAGCCCATAGTGAGGCTGTCCACAGATCTGACCCAACACACAAGGCTCGGCCGCCCCTCCTCAACATCACACAGCCCATACTCCAAGCCAGTGCAGAGGTTACTGGGCCAGGGCGCGTAGCTTTGTGGAAGGGCAGGCACAGAGAATGAGTCCAGACGAGACTCTCTCTTGTCATGCCAATGAAGCTGTTTGAATTTGAATTTGAATTTGAGGCTGACACCGAGGTTGAGAGAGAGAGAGAGAAAGAAAGAAACAGAGACGGAAGGATAGACCAAAGCAAAAGTGAGGGAGGGGGTGAAGCGTGAGGGAAAAACGCGTAGATGGAGTTGAAGGAGAAAGAGTCAGTGCATAGAGTGTGGTCTAACTAAAACAAAACTGGGCGAGGGGGAAAAAAAAGAGCTCCTTTCAACGTTTTGGTAGAGTTTTTTCCTCACTCTCCCTCTCTACGTGTTGAAAGGGAGAGAGGAGGGAAAAGATTTGATGGTTTCCAACAAAAGAGATTTGCATAAGCCTGGCTCTGGGAGTCGAGCAGCTGTTGTGAATGAGAAAGCAGCAGCGTCACGTCACTCGTATTAAGCGTAGCAGGGCCCGGCCTGATTAAAGCGAGCGAATGGGCCCATCAGAGCGGCCCGCCAGCTAATGGGGGGGCTCCTCCCCAGGAAGGAGATGCCAAGGAGGAGTTATGTTTCCATGTATGAGAGACACCAAGAAGGGCACTCAATGGGCTTCCTTCCAGAGCCGGAGATGTGTTAATTGCCGCCAATTAAAGGGAGGTTAAATTAGAAGTGATCGATTCAGATGTAGGATGTTGTGGGCGGAGTAGAGTTGTTTATCTCATTAGTCCTGGAGGGTACGTCTTCCATAATTAGGTGCACATGAGTGTAAAAGATAAACACTTCTCATTGTTTGTTTGTTTGGCCTGTCACTCACCATGCAGCACCATGTGGAAAGTTTCCACCCCGTAATGCCTAGCTGCTAAGAATGTCCCAGTAGGAGAAACAGTAGGTTTCCCTCCACTGCAGTAACTCAATACGATGCTCCATGAGAAAATTGTCAAGAATAAATGTTAAGAAAACACTTGACAAAGTGGACACCAGCATGGAAAATGAGAGAGTGTAAATGGACATCCCGAGGGAAGAGGCACTGCCAGCTTGAAACACAGTCAGACCTCATAGAGGCTGTAGTGTCTTCGTGAGCATGTGGATTGTCTCTCCTCCTGGGTTGGGATTATTTAAGTGCAACTTCCATTGCAAAATTGAACAATACAATGAAAGGTAGTTGATGCAAAAGTACAGCATCTTTTAACTTGTGGCTCATATGAGTACTGAATAGATATTTTTGGCATTAGGATCCACTAGAGCCACTTTTTGGCCACTCTACACTTGGTTCCAACTTTCAGCAATGTTGTTTCAAGACAAATTAAAAACTGAAGGTCATTTCACCTAAACTGATTCACCTAAAAATTTCTTTCTTTTTTTTTATCCTTTTCTTTTTTTCAGCAATGGCCAGCGGCGTTATGTTTTTAGGTTGTCCATTAATCCAATCACCCGTCTGTCCCATTCTTGTAAACACTGTATCTTAGTAACGCCTTGAGAACATTTCCTCAAATTTGGCACAAACATTCACTTGGGCTGCTTGGATTTTTAGTGGCCATCTCACAACAAATCACTACTGACTGCACTGAATACGCTAATGACACTAATACATTGAATACGTTTATTAAATGGACAGACATGGATGGAATCTTTAATTTAATTGTTTGGCAAAGTAAAATAATTGTGAGCCGGTGATTCTAGTTTATAATTTGCCCCAATTAAATACAGATACACTCTTTAGTTGTAAAATGAGTACAATGTATCATGCAATATCCATCATCTGTGATTATTTCAATATGGTGAATTTGAATGAATAAGTTTCCATCTGCAATTTGATGAAATTCTTAAGGAGTTAAGGAGATTGGCCCAAAGATCTTATTTCAGAAAATATCTGTGTATTGGATTAATCACCAAGTGTTTACTCTAGAATCTCTCTTGTGTTTTCCAGCCGTCCCCTCAGCTCCGCGGAACGTTATCTCCAGCGTCAACGAAACCTCCGTGATGCTGGAGTGGATGGCTCCACGGGACTCGGGGGGCCGCGAGGATGTGGTCTTCAACATCATCTGCAAGAGCTGTGGAGGAGGCCGGGGAGGCTGCACCCGCTGTGGGGACAACGTTCAGTTTTTGCCCCGTCAGCTGGGCTTGACAGAACCCCGGGTCTACATCAGTGACCTATTGGCCCACACCCAGTACACGTTTGAGGTGCAGGCTGTCAACGGGGTGTCAGATCAGAGCCCCTACTCTCCTCAGTATGCGTCAGTCAACATTACCACTAACCAGGCGGGTAAGTGGGCCCATCTGTCTTTTTCTACACTTTATAGCACCCATGTGGTCTTCGCTACTCTCTCTCTCTTTTTTTTTTTTTTTAACCATGGCTATTTCTATGCTCCTCCTTTGTCGCTTATGCTCTGTACAGTACCTCTTCATCACACTCATTCCTCTACAAGCACATAATGCACAGTGCATAGACCTCCACCGAGTCTGTGCCTTTGCTCTCCTGTATGGTGATGTATGCAGATGAAGGGCTCTGAAATGGGACGGAGAGTGCCGCTGATGATGTGACAGACAGAATGTGATGGCCTGCTGGTCTTTACAGTGTGACCTCATCATCATATTTTTCAGACTGTGGGGCTGAGAGCAGGCTAGTTGCTGTCTCTCCACTTCATCTGCTGTTCAGTGATTACAGCTCTGTTCTCATCCACCCACTTGATTGTAATGTTACATTTAAAAAGTTAAAAAAGCATGGCATATGCATACAGTAAGCGTAACCTATATGAGCTACTTAGTGAACTAAAATGTTCAGAGGCCAGTTTTCCTTTATGTACAGAGGCCTAATGAAAAACAGGTTGCCTTGGCGACTGAGGTCGCTTTTTAACCTTAAGGATTTTCTGCACATATACCTCAAAATCTCCTTCTGAGGCTGTTGGAGCTTTGCATGCTTTCTACTACGTGATTGCTGTTGAACTCAGTCGCATTGATTTGCCCTTTAATTGTCTGTATGAAACGCATCATTTGGCGTGCTGGGCTTTTTGTTCCCCCCAAGCGCTGATGAGCAGGGGGGCGGGTACAGGCTTGGCTTTATCTTTGCGCTGGCTTTTGCATCCCGTTGGCAACATACGTAAGTGCCTGTCATCTCTCATCATCCATCCCCTTCAAATGACTTCAAGCCTGAAAACTCTACAAGTAGACCGCTTCACCTGAGGGCAGTCTTCTATCATGGAGCTACCTAAGGCACTGTGCTTTTATTACAGCGGACATATTGGGTTTTGTTTAACTACATTCTCACTCTCTCATTACTCTCCTTTGGAATTCCCAGATGTCTACATGGAGGCACTCTAATAGGAAGTGTATACAAGTTGTATGAACAAATTTAAGAGATTTCATCACATAAATTCACTCACTGTAACAAATTCAAAGTTTACTGAAATCTGTTTGTGTAAAAGTTCCATAAAGCACTCGGTGACAATGCAGAAACTCTAACTCACACTAAAATGGAGGCCTTTATTCAAACTGCGACCCCTTTTTATTGTCTGTTTTGATTTGAGTCACTGGTGTGGTGGGTTAATGAGGGCCTGTGAGTGCAGTTAAGCGTTGTAATGAGGCCCCTGCCCTACGCTGTCTCACTGGGCCACAATAAGTCTACCACCCCAACCCTTGGCTACTCTGCTTCCCCTGCCGAGGGGTCCTGGCGGAAATTGGGGGGCTCTGCGCCCTCTCGACTGAAGTGCCCGTCACTTTGGATTAGGCAGCAAGAGCTCCTGTCAGATGGAGCTGTGAAAAGAACTCAACTCTTGCTTGCCCCCACTCCACCCTCCCACTTTCTCCCATCACCCTGCAAAACCAGGCTCGCTCCTGGGACACAGGATTGCAGTTTTGCGGTGCTATGCTAAAGGGCTGGGGTCACAGCGACCAGGAGCCCATAATTGCATCTGGTTTGTGAGGCTTGGAGGTTACATAAACATCATGTCACCCCTAATTACCTCAGGCAGCTCTGTGCCCCCCCTCTTACGCTAAGAGTGAGAGCGGAGATGAAGAAAAACACAAACTAGACTTTGAAATTTTGAGTGTAGATATGTGTCTTAATTAGTCGTTTAGTGAGATTGTTCTGTCTCAGAGACGCCCTATGAAAACAGCAAATAAATAAGTAAATTGAAGGCGAGTGGTGGTGGTGGTGTGAAAGCGTGGCTCGTTTCTGGTGTTGAGGGCTGTCGTCCTCAGATATGACTTGCTGGTGTGAAGGGTGGGTGGGGGGGATGCAGGGGTGGAGATTGGTGTGAGATGTGAGCAAAACTTCTCACTCTCCATACCCAATCAAGCACCCACCACACTCTATTACCCACAGGGCTTATCCTCCCACTCTGTAGGTGGTTGGCGACAGTTCCTCTGTGATAAAGGACATGATTGCCCTGGAAAATGCGGCGCTTGATTACACACTGTAATGCCACACAAAAGGAGATGCTGGGCTGAATGGCATTTGAGCTCGTTTTATAAGCATATGACTAATTCCCCAAAACTTGCAGTGTGTTGAATATGTAAACACCTTGAAATGCACCTCCAAGCCTTTTTTACAATAATGAGTCACAAGCAAGCCGTCTACTTGGGCTTTACTTTGCCTGTAAAATGTTACTTGTTGCGTGACATCAAATGAGTGGAGGAAGTGAGAAAGAGAGTTGCCTTCTGTCAGGGAAAACCCGAGGGTTTCTGTGTTCCACTGAATTAACAGTGTCTGACAGGTGAGAGAGAGGACCAGTCTCACATACAATAACCCTACAGTAGCACCACAGGGAGTATTGCACTGATGTATAACAAACATCTATCTTATTGTAATTATCACATTTTGAAAACCACACTGTTGGACTGTGACATGTTCCTTCACGACCATACACATGGGAACTGTAGTTTGTTTCCACATCATAATCCTGCGGCTTTAAATACTCATTAGCGCACAAATTGTGAATTTTTTTTCGCCATTGAAAATAGTCCCAAACAAATTGTGTTTGGCTAATTTGCCTAAAACACAGTGCCCAACTGTTTGGAGAAAACTACTTAGAAAATTATTGCTTATAATTGTGACCTGCTCTAGATTTACATCTTCAGTAGGAATGAATGAGCTTAGCACTAAGCACCACAGGCAGGGAGTTGGTCGCTATTGATAGACAAGCAAACCTAGTTTAGGTCTTGAGTCACCGGCAATAGAGAATTATAGAAAAACAACAGCCTTTTTCCTTTAAGGTCAAGATTTTTATCATATAATAGATTCATTGATTGTATTCTTAATGCGTTTGTATATGTCCTTTCCAACAGGCTGCTTCTGTCCCGCTTTTGTATTGACTATTTCAGTCCAGTGTTTCAGTCAGGTTGTTCAATAGATACAGAACCCTGTGTGCAATTTTGTCAGTTCCACACAGGATTATGATGCAGTCTGTATTGATTTATCATGAGTATTGATTTTTTTAAAAAATATATATTCTTGTTTCATCGCTGCCCTGTATTAGCAGAGAGGTTAATGACAGTCAAACGCTTGCTAAATTATTTGCAACTTTGTGGGCGTCTGCTGTTTGCAATTTATGTTTACAACCTGACCTGCAGTACTTCCTGTCCCCTGCTTTTGGTGAAACCAAAGTGAGTATATTTCACATTTTGGTGTAACTGCAACATCGTTGAGGTGTTATTGCTGATTATCTGTTCAGTTGGTGAAATTTAAAACAGGTCTGCATAATTTATTTAAATGTTAGTGCACTCATGGATATGCATATGTGCAGAGAACAAACTGAATCATAAAACCTTATTTTACTGTTTTTCTTTTTTTTTTTTTTTTGTTATTGTGCTTTCTTTGTGAGCCTTGAATTAGTCGAATTAGTCTGACTCACCCTATGCTAGCTGAGGACCTGTCATGGTTTATAGTAGCTTTGGAGTAGATGGTAACTAGCTGTGATGGGTTAGCTTTAATTTAAGTTTTCCTGGCTTTTATGTTTTTGCCTCTCTGTCATTAACATTTCTGTAAATAAACTTTTAACTTCTATCTCTTAGCTTTTTGATGCAGCCACACTATGGTACTTTGCAGTTAAGAAACTATTGGAGTGGCCTATTGAGACTGTTGCGTTGCGGCTGTTAAAGTCACAGGTTTAACTTGGCTTAGTGAAAATGCAAGAGTACCCCTCCCTGTGAGATGTGCATGAAGAAGACAGTGACGTACCAGAGTACTTTCATCATCTCAGTGGGGACATATACTATTTTAGTCAGACATTTATTTCTCCATCCATCCTCCTTTCCCTACTTGTCTCCCTCCCCTTACCTCAGTTGGCCTATATGTTCATTATTGTATGAGGTGAAAATTGTTGCCGAAGCCACATTTCCACCATGAAGTTTAATCAAATGTTACTGACAGCCGAGAGGCAGTACGTCATTTTTGTCCTAATAGACTTCACAGCACTACAGCACGCCATTTTGTCTTGACACACTCTGAGACACATGGCTGCAAAGACAGGCTTTAAACACACAACCACGCGCATGCACGTTTTTATGTGTGCTGCACACACGTCAGCATGTGTTTGAATTCAGGTGAGCCTGTGTTTAAGCTGTCAGTAACATTTAAATGGTATGGTTCCCATTAAGCAGGGCTGGAAATGATAGTCATCACCATATGTCTTTCATGTGTATATGAAGCCAGCGTAGTCTTTTATATCTTATAAACTAACTAATGTATACTTTTTGTATACCGATAAGTGCCTTAAATTATGAAGACATAAACAGGTAATACCTAATTAATAATGTCTGCCAGTTTTATACTAGTATACTATACTAATACTATGCTACTTAGAGCTGCTGTATCATCACTTTCAGTGCATAGGAGTGAGATTATCTCCGACCTGAATGCATGCTATCTGAATTCAGCATTGCAGAGTAGATAAATGAGATCTCCATACCCTATTTGTTTGTATGCCATATTGCGTTCTATAGTGGCTGGATATATTAGATTCCAGAGGACATATTTGTTTAGGCATTTCATTAACTCAAGGTGAGCCGTGGCGTCTGCTGCTAATGCTATTGAGAAGCAGAGGAGCTGAATCGGTTTCTTATCGGGTGAACTGGCTGATTGTGGAAGTGAACCACATTACTCGGAGGGAGAAAGGTGTAATCGGGTGCAGCCTTTTCGTATGGTCTGGGGAAGATTTATGACTTAATTACCGTCCAAATTGCCCAGGTCTACTGTAACCAGGCTACCAGGGACGGGCTGCTCCACTGGGCCGTGGTGTGAAAAGCACTGGTGCAGAGCCAGGTGGGACTGCCAGAATGTGTCAATACACCAGCCAGCTCCTACTCCACTGTTGACTTTAGGACAGTGACACCAGTTTAAAAAAAGTACAGGCTGAGTGTCTCATTCAAGGCAATCACATGGTTGTCTGGTTCATTATCTGCCTTTGTCTCATGGAGAGTCTCTTTCATCTATATGATCCTCTATGCAACAGAATCAGTATAGTGGTGGCACTTGCACAAGGGCTGTCCTTGTGTGCATTCTTGTGACGCACGCGCAAAACGAATAAGTTAGGTCTCTCATTTAACATGAAATTATTTGAATGATAAAGATGATTTATAGTGAAAGATATATTATACCTGTAGTGCAAAAATATGCTATGCTATATCACCAGCAATAAAACATGTGAGTGATAGAGATGTGGACTGAGAGATAAAGAGGCTGACAGACAGAAAGTCAGACAGGGACCACCAGTATACATGTGCAGTGTGACAGTGACAGAAGGTGTTAAGAAGGGCACATATGGTGGGTGCCAGGGTAGGTCAGCCAGGCAGACAGACAGGAGGCCGCAGCATGCACCTGGAGCTCAGCACTGACAGAGCCTTGAGAGAGGACTGCTCTGGTAGTCAGCCAGCCAACCACACACATATACCTCATTCACGCCACTGCTGATGCAGTGCAACCTGCTTACAAAGAAGCCTCCAGACAAGCAATATTGCAGAGAGAGAGAGAGAGAGAGAGAGAGAGAGAGAGAGAGAGAGAGAGAGAGAG
>CM076649.1:790757-969159 GCA_038496675.1 Rachycentron canadum | reverse complement strand
GAGAGAGAGAGAGAGAGAGAGAGAGAGAGAGAGAGAGAGAGAGAGAGAGAGAGATAAGCTCAGCGATAAAGTGTGTGGTAAGTAGCTTGGAGGGTTGACAGTGAGGTTTATCAGATGACTTTAAATAACCTGTGCATGCAATATGAATTTAATTATAACTCCCCAGAGGAGAATTAGCACATGGATTGTCAAAATTAGTTAACTAATTGATCTTTGTTCATAAATCATTCATTAGAAGTGATTTTTTTTTTTTTTTTTGTGTACATTTTGTGGATCTCTTCCTTTAGGATGTGCTGTGCAGGGCAGAGTAATGGAGTATGCACATTGCCTGCATATAAATCTAGGTTAAAAGGCCACGATCTTTTGGCCCAGTGGGCTGTAAAAAGGGAGCATAATGTGAATATACAATTAATTATTGTTGAGTGCATTAGGTGTGTACAGAAATGCCTGAATAATTGACCATGTTTCAATGCAGTCATTAATTTTCTCTTTACATTTAAGAACATAATGATGGTGATAATAAAAAAAAAATAAATAAATAAAAGGTGATGAAACAAAAAGGGGTCACAACCCAATAAATTATGTGTTTTTGTATTTATGAATTTTCCTATAAACTTTATGGAGTTAACTTCACTAATTAAGTAAATGGATTTGTGATAAACACAATGGCTCTTCCCTCTCTGTCCTCTTTCTTTTCCCTCTTTCCTTGCCAGACACTCGACCAAACACTGATCTCTAGTTCAAATTCCTGTGGTGACATATAGACTTAGTATTCCCTTTAAGGCAGCTGAAAAACAGAGTTGTCATTGTCTGAGCGACTGTCTTGCCACTGTCTGGAGTTTCTGGTTTGGACCCGACATGCTGCCCCCCCCCCCCCCCCCCCCACTCCTCTCCTGGTTCCTACTCAGATGTCACTAATACCTCTCATTTTTTAATGTAGCCTCAATTCACTCACATACATTACGCTGCTCATGCGATCTGCATCCACCATCATCCTCTCGAAGGTTTTATGTGTAAATTGGGGTCAGGAACTTTATAAGCAGAGATGATCTTTTATAATCCTTGCTATTGTGTGCCACTCAATGCAGCAACCTCATACTGCGTAGATAAGCATGATTTCACTGTTAAGCCCTCAGTCATTGCTGTGCCGTTGAAACAGAACTGGAGCAGATGTGCTACATGCAATTTTCCACATCATGTGTGCTGTAAAAATGCATTGGCAGGGTTTCTGTTGAATGTGAATCGGCATGAACCAAAGCATTGCTTAAAATAATGGTGATATTATGGGCATGTGGTTCCACATTTCTCAGGAGAAATGTGGAACTCACGTACATGAACTGTGCCATGACATGTTCTCGTTAATTTTGTTGCACCGGCCATTGTGTATTAGCACACACTAATGACTAAGTCATGTTGATCCTCAAAACTCCTTCTTGAACCAGCTATTTAGCTCTGTTTTGCGCAGGTCAGCATTCCTCTCTGTTTGCGCTACCAACAAACCTAATAACTCAATAAAACAAAATATTTTTGCATATTTGACCAAATCGGAAAAGATGAAGGCAGCAGTCCGCACTCGCCTCTCTAACATTGTAGGATATTGACATGCATTCTGTGGTTTGTGGCGTTTTTCTCCCAGCAGATGCCAGTTTGGAAGTTGTTTAAATGCAAAAGAGCAGCCTGCTGATTAAACAGAGTCCAGTTTCCCCCCGAGGCGTGTGAGAGTCAAAACCCTCATTCCACATCCCTGCGGCCGACAAGCTCAAACTTTGTGTCTGTTTCGTCCAAATTGGCCTCGAGGGATGAAATGACCACAGTAGATCCGTGTGTCTTTGTGAAGTACAGAGTTTTGAAATTGAACTATATTGTAACATTCTTTACCAATGTCCTATATACCACTTGAAATGTGTATATGTTTGTGTGTTTACATTTTAAGGGGGGATTGCGATGATGCAGAGACATTTTTGTAATTGATTTAAAATGTCTTAAAATGAGCATGGTGTGTAAAATAGTTGAGGTTTTCTGTATTGAAAAAGCTTAGGGGTAATTGAAACAACCTTTACACAGAACATTATCTTTTGCACTCACAACACGACTGTTCACAACTGTGTTTTAGTTTAGTTAATCAACGACAATCTTGTATATACTCATTAAATACAAAATATCTGACTTTGTCATGGATAGAATGATTTTTTGAAGTTTTGGACTTGTTTCCATAATTGTTCACATTCAGTGTTTATCAAGAGACAGACCTTAAGTACTTTGAGTGTTCGATGCTTTGGCTGCTTTAAGACTAACCACCAAAAGACCACCACTTTATGGACGTTCCTATATCACTAACTGCTGTAAAACTGCAGGAAAAAACTTATAAGGATCATTCAAAGTTCATTCAAGGCTCAACACAGCTCAAACAGTCAGTCAGATACTGAGGATTGTCGTCATTACCACCCACCAGCAGAGAATCTCTAAAGAACTATACTTTTCTCTGCCTGTATGATGTTTAGCTCAGTGGCTGCAAAGGAACTGTCTCTCATTTCCTCTGCCGCATTGTCTCCACACATACTTATCTGGGTCGCATCTCCCCCGTCTGCAGATTTGCTGGGCTGGCTTAGATTTAACCTAACCTCTGCAAGTATCTGAAAACTCTTCAAGCCCCTGAAGTACCTATTTTAGAATTAGCTTATAGTGTGTATATGAGTGTATTATAGTCCCCAATCTTTTCAAGTACAGATGGTTTAAAGCTTGATGAACTGAAATCTCACTTTTGTAGCTTTACTACACTGGAAAGTCTTTATAGATGTAAAACCCACAATCCTTTGCAGCTGGGGAAACAGGGCAGACTGCCAGTGTGCTAAAAGTACATGCAAATATGGGCCTCTCCCTTTAAGACGGCTTGATACGCCGCTCATAAATGGACGGCAGTCGGAGAGAGTAGAGCAGTGGCAGCCTGTTTGGGAGGCTGCCTGGTAGAGGACCAGCTGTTTAAGGCCCTTTGGGAGATATTGCGCTGTGGGGAAACTGATTTTTACAATGAAAAGGAAAAGGGATTTACGAGCCCTGACCTGTTCTAGCTGCCTCCCCCATCATCCCCAAATCATAGCATTGCTCTGTGCACCAGAACATCTAATCAAATCAGAGCCACATGGTTGTAGACACATTTGGATGTTAGAAAGATGCAGATAAAAGGCCCTAAACATATACTTTCTCAGAAGCATGAGTCATGTACCAGCGGAGATGTTGGAGATTTATTTCCCCCCTTTTTTTTCTTTTCCTAAACTGTGTTGCTTATAAAGACGGAACCAAAGCAAAATGTATCGAATCAAGGGGTGGCGTTATCTCTCGCTGTCAATAAAAAAAAGTCAGCTGCAGGAAATAAAATTCATTATTTTGATTGCTGTGATTTTTCCACCCCTGCTCCTCCAAACACAGCTATATTTAACAGTCACTATGGGCATCTTAAGGGTCTCCAGGACCTCAAGACCCCTCAACTACTGGATGTCTGTCCAATAGCTGTGCTTTGGACACAGGGACTAATGACTAAGCCCCTGCTGCTGCTATCCATCCACTGTGTCTTCACCAGCCTTACTTAATGAAAATGCCCATCAAACATTAGGGTTTAAGCATTAAAAGAAACTACATGGTTCAAGTGAGAGTGGAAAAACACCTCCAAAAAAGTGCAGTATAACAAAAGACAACACAGACATAAATTAACGAGATGAATGAAAGTGTGTGTGTTGTGTGTGTGTGTGTGTGTTACTAAAAGCATGCCCCATTAAATTGACCTGGATTTAAATGAGTGGAAATACCCCTCTAAACTCCATCTTTAATTGATTAGAGGAGTCACTAGGTGTTCAAACATAACAGTAAAGCATCTATTAGAGATACTGAGCAAAACAGAGCCTTTGTATATTGTGTTGTTGGGCCAAGGCCAGAGCCTCATCCTAGAATAAACTGTAAAGCGCTGTCTTTAATATTAGATCCCAGGCTGAGTAATAATGTGGGGTCTGGAACATCATTCTTGAACAACAGCTGTGGCCTCCCATCCTCTTCCAATTAAGCAACGCGATACACGACATTGAGAGTTAGAATGAGACCCCTCCCACTGACCCAGCATGTTCTCTATTCAGGTTGTTTGTCACTCAGATCAAAATCTGTTCAGAACCGAAGTGGTGCAAAAAAACAAGTTAACTCCAACACGGTAAATTGCATCAGGGAGATTTAGCACATTAACATTAATGATCGTCATCATTTGTGCACTTCAAGCATTTTGGTTTTGACGCATGAAATGAAAAGATATTTTATCTGACGGGATTGTGATCAGCTCCCCTCACGGTTGAGACTCCTCTGTCTGGCTCTCTCACTACATGGGAAACTCATGAAATACTCCTGTGAGAGACTTATTCATCAAGGCCATTTATCTTTGCAATTCAGCCATCTAATTTAATTACATAAACTTACAATCCCTGTCTTTGTCATTATATCCGCTTCATTAGTTGTAAGAACATGAATAGAGCATTCATTGAGGAAAAACCTATAAATAAAGCATCCAGTCAACGTGGAGCTCACCCACTTTGAAGAAATTGATCTGACCTGACAAGGTTTGAGATGAGTGTATAGAAGACTGCGAAACTTTCTTCCATCTTTGTTTTTAATTCCTAATCGTCTAAATGGGGTGCAATCCACGTGATTGAAAAATAATTATTCTAACAACAAAGAAAATGGCTTGAAACAACTAAAACATGTATTTAGCAGCATAACTCAGTGAATGATGTTGACACAATGAAAACCAAATATTTACTCAACCCTTTAAATTATAGATTAAGTTGGGAGGGGGAGTGGGGGGGGGGGTGTCTAGGTACACTTGAAGATTTGGAGTACAATGGAGACTTGTAGATTTGGAGTACATAAATTAGATGTACGAAAATGGTTTTCATATGTGGATCAGTGCTGTAGGCCGTACTTCAATGAAACGTCGACTTGGCATACCACCGCATTCCACAGTCAATTGGTGGAACGTCAGCTTAGCTTGAAATGCGTGTACTGAATTAACTTGAAATACGCAACGCAGCTGGATTGCTATTTGCTCTGCTAGCCAAACGTTTCAACACTTTTGTTTTTTCCACAGTGTTTACCTAGCGCCAAAAGTCCTGCCTTCCTTTTAATTTAAACTCCGTCTCCATTGTCCCGCTCTCTTATCAGCTCCTTGAGCCCCAGTTATGGCGGCTGCCACCCCGCTGCCTGGAAGTTGTCTTTTAGCAGAAGAAAACCACAGTGTTCTCCTCCAACAGCTTTCTCATGTTGGCATGTGTCCATCCTCTGTACATGAATACATCAGCCTCCTTTGTTTCTATGGTGCAGTATCAGGTTACTGGGCATGGCTGTGCTGTGTGTTTAATGGAAATGCTATGCAGGAAAAGGCCATGTGGCAGTCTTGAATATATGTACATCCGTAATGGGATACTCGTGAGTTCCCCTTAGAGTAACTGTTTGCCTTATTAGGCTGTCGTCCTGTGACTGCAAACAAACTAGTGAGTACAGTGAGATGGAGGAGATTCCTGAGACCGGTGTCCTGACTGGGTACTGTATACATTATTGTACCTCCGGCTCAAGGAAAGAGGCGTGATGTATGTGCACTGTGGAGTCACAGGCCATCGTGGTGTAAGTGCTTTGGTGGGATGAAATACAGAACATCTATTTATTATCTGCTGGCAGCAGCACATGAGGACATACTCAGTCCCTTAACCATCACAGTTTATATGAGACATCATAATTTGTAGCCTCAGATGGATGCTTCTGTTTGGGTCAGAGGGGAGGCAAGGCTTAGCTGATTAGCTGATGAGAACGAGTAAGGTTATGAAAGGGACTTTTTATCTTGGGTTACAAGTCACTGTGGTCACTTAAGCGCTATATTTTCTCCCCTGCGTCTGGACAGTATTCACAAAGAGGGGTTTACCTGATAATCTCTTGTAAGCACAAATAGATAAATTATGTAAAAAACCACACACGTGCAGTCTCAGAATCTTATATTATTGAGGCGTGGCAGTTGTAGTTTTCCAGTCAGTGGATTTTCCACCAAGAACGCGTGCCGGTGGAGAGACTTCTGTCTTTATTGCTGGGACTCAGGGGAGCCACTGAGCTGCTGGCTGAGGGCTGCGTGTGTGTGCAGCACGGGCCTGTAGGGGATGAGCGTGGGGCTTGGTGTCCATAAATCTTACCCAGCAACCCCCTCCCTCTCTGACTCTCCAACCCACCCCTACCCTTTCAAACACACAGAGGCTTCTCTTAGCTTTACACTAACCCAACAGCACCCTGAACTAATCTTAATGGTTGTTGGAACGCTTGAGGTGATCACGCCCCCCTTGACCTTATGGTTGTGCTAAAAAGAATGTAAAAGATTATAGGTCACTGGGCTGTGCAAGAGGCCACCCATGATGTAAGAAGTCTACCACTGAGTTTTAACATTGTTTGTGTTTGCTTGAATGTTCATGAATAAAATCCAGCAATGAGGTGAAATAATTTCACTTGTTCCAATTTAAAAGACAAAGAAATGAAAAAAAATCCAATATGAGACAGTTTGAAGAAGTGCATAACCAATAGAAAGTAATGGAATACAGTTGCTAAATGTTTCACAAAAAATGACCAAAAACAAGGCAAGTGTTGGTCCAAAATGACTCTGTAAAATGGATCCGTTAAAGGAATACTCCTGTGGGATTGAATTCTTCATAAACAATGCATACTTCACACTACAGCCAATAAAATTTCCTTTACATATCATTTGTTTTTAGTTTAATCTTTCTTTTCTGAGAGACAGGCTGTTTTCTGTTCATCTCACTGCACTTTAAAAATCATCTTGCAGAGACTTAAAATTTAAATAGCAAGATAATCCATCACAGCCAACAGTTTCCCACCTTTTTTAAATCTTATTTATTTATGTGAAGTAGCTTTATCAGTCTGCCGTATTGCAGTTTCCAGGAAGAGCTAGTGGTTTAGTTAAGGATGCTGCAAACTTCAGATGTTATATAATGAGCTGCCAAAAAGTATCTTACTGATTAATTACAATCTAGAAGGCAAAGAGGCTGGAAAAACTTGACTGTAAATTTGTTGCATTAAAGATGGCTGCTCGCCAGTAGCTGTTGACCAATAGCTGTTAACCAGCTGCTTCTCCAACCAACCATTGTTAACATGGTTTTAAAAACAAAATAACTGATACAGGCACATGGGGAAGTGAATAAGAGTGATGAAGTAATCATTGTGTTTGTCTCCTAATCCGACAAAAATGAATTAAAATGCATTTAAATCACATGCAATGTGACAAATGGAAATCTGCTTTGGCCCCCTCAGCTGTTTTCTACAAGGAAATTTACAGAAACTAAGTAGTAGAGGACAAAGAAACTTGTGTACCATTTCTGCGGCTTTTCACACTTGTTTGTTTCGCATTTGTGTTGCATACAAAATGCACTGCATACATTTGACATGTGGCGGTGCGTGGTGATTTATTTGCAGCAGTGTGACAAGTGCCACTTAATCACATGAAAATCGCAGTTGATGTTGGGAAGTCCCATGAGGCTGCTTATGTAGTTGAGCCTGTGTTGTAACTTGCCAACCTGCAGTGCATGCACAGCCGTCAGACTCTCTAAAAGGAGACTGCAGTATATTACATAAATTTTATGACATTACGTCTTACACCTTTGTAGAACCCGGTGTTTGGCTGTGGGATTAAAGATGCTATAAATTTCTCAGTGCGTGACTGTGAAAGTTGCTGGTGAGTTATTTGCCTCATCCTTAACGTACTGTCTTTGTCTTTTCACAGCTCCATCCACTGTATCTATAATGCACCAGGTCAGCCGTTCTGTGGACAGCATCACCCTCTCCTGGTCCCAGCCTGACCAACCTAATGGAGTCATCCTGGACTATGAACTGCAATATTATGAAAAGGTACCATTGTTCAGTAACAGCAAGCTTTCACTAATCCTTATAAACATCAGTTGCACTTCCTTTCCTCCCCGTGTGGCTAAATAAACCATGAGCTCATGGTAAAAACTGACTCTTTTGTTTAGATGCACATTTAAATTCAGAATATCTCCTCACGCTCTTTTGCATAACAGCACATCCTAGGAGGCATGTAGACAGAGCCTCTGAACATTGCTCAGAACTTATGCTCGTTCTCCTTCAATTACAATCACGGTCAGTCACTGAGAAAGGAAACCACGCTCTGCTCTGCAGTAGGGCCACTGGGGATTGATGCGCAGAGACTTGTGGTTGAAACAATGGTGCGCTGACTGCTGTAAAAATAGTACTCAAGGGGCAAGCTCCTCCGAATCAGCATACTTTCTCACAAGAGAACTCGCAGTCACAAATGTGCATCGATTCAGACACACTGATCACTTAAATGCACACAGCCATTCAGAGACATGCAGGCAGAATCACACACATGTACGAGTGTGCGTTCCGCACATATACACAGCATTTGTTGAGCTTTCATCCACACGCTAAGCCGCTCCACTTTTTGAATATAATTCCCTTTACTGACACTGCTGGAGAGAGCTGTCAAAACAATTGTCCCGGCCCCTGCTGTGGCTCAGAAGTGTGCGGCGAGCAGTGGGTTGAAGGGAGCAGCTAAAAGAAACTCAGTCTCTGTTCTCAAACCTGTCAGCATTCTGGAGAGGAGTATGGCAGTGAAGCACAGCTCTGATCATGAGAAGGCATGGCTCAGAAAAGCCGCCTGACCTGAAACTGCCACCAAATGTACCTTCTTTACCGCAGCTGGTGGATGCCTGGATGTCTGCCTCTTTGAGCCCTGCTGCTTTATCAAACATTATGCTTTTTGTGGTAACAAATAATTCCGATTAGTTCCATTGTGGATACTGGAGATGTCTAAAAAAATAATTGTAGAGACAAGCAGATATCATTGTGTTTTTTTTTTTTTGTTTTTTTGTTTTTTTTCCTGGAGCGTTTCTGCTTCCAATACTTCATGTACAGTAGGATTTATAATAAAAAAAAAAGAAAAACAAGGTTTTGATGTAATGCTTTAACTGTACAAGCTGTTTGGGGCATTTTGTGCTTAGTCACTGTATTATTTGCTTATAAATAGCTGTTGCTCATTACTTAGTTTATTCTGTAAATAATAATCTCATTAAAGTTGAAAAGAAATCACATCCCTTTCTCTAAATCTAAAGAGTTCGTTTTCAGGTCTCAGAATCACAACACTGAGTCGGTGCTGTGCTCACTGACACTGTTGTATGTTTTGTCCAAGATCTCAACCCAGTATGTAATTTATTCATGTGGCATTTCATAATTGTAAGCCTTTGCAATTGGACTGTAATTACTAATGTGCACAAATTTAACATAGCTGTTTTTTTTCCCTCCTCTTAGGACCAATCAGAATATAACTCGACCACTATCAGGAGCCAGACCAACACAGTGGTCATCCGTGGCCTCAAGCCAGGAAGCATCTACGTGTTCCAGGTCCGGGCCCGCACCGTTGCTGGGTTTGGACGCTACAGTGGCAAACTGTACTTCCAGACCATGACCGAGGGTGAGAATTCAGCCAATGTTCACCAAAGCACGCAAAGCAGTTATCACCTCTCATGCCTGGCCTATCGACACACCATGTAGTATAGTATGGATTCAGACAGCTGCGGCTATGAAAGGGAATCATGTTGTGGAGTAAACAGTACAAGTGCTCCAAAACCCGGATTAGTGTGGCTTGAAATCATTTCTTTAGTTTCATGTCTTTTTCAGTATTTGAAAACATCCCCGAGTTAAGCTCGTATAATTATTCCATTTTTCTTATTTAAACGGCCAATGATTCTCTCTTTACTGTGGTACACAAATATCCATTCAAACCAAAGTTATGTATTTGCCATTTGCCACCATGAGCCTTTAAGTCCAGCGTGAGGTCCGAAGTTGTCTTATCTTTGTACAGTGACACGACTCAAAGAAGAAGGAACATTCAGTAAACATCAGTCATGTATCTTAATGTTAGAGCCAAGGCCTGGGTTTTCCCCTTGGAACATCTCATTTCCTTCAGCCTGCTGTGCCCAGGGCCATCATTAGCCTGAACTCTCGCACAAACATCCCTGATGCTGCCACACGCACACATCCCAGCAGTGAATATGCATCCAACTGACTCATAACTGTAAATATTGAGTAAACTCAGGATATTTAAAGTTCCGCGTTGTCAGTTTTTCAATGAAAATTTTTTTTCTAAAGAAGCAAGATCGGTTCAAAGTTATTTTCACCTGGATTTTGTGTCCCCATACACCAAAAAGTTGCGTTTTCTGCTGCAAGAAGACACTGATTACCATAGTGTCAAGTAAGCAATGTAGCCACAGTTTGTGATGGGCACAGATGGGTAAGATGCTTCTGGTTAACAAAAGTGCAGGGAAAACGTGAGCAGAAAGTCTCTCAGAAAGTACACACTTTAGGGTTATTCAAAATACAAATGTAAAGGGGCATAACAAATCAGACGTTCTCAGCAGAGTAACAGCAAGGCCCAATAGTCAAGTCAAAAGCAATTAAGTGCCCCCACTCAGCATTTGTATATAATAAATTACTAATACACTATAATGTTGTTATGTATTTGTCTTTATTAACACACATCTATAATCCTCCTGTGGACACCCATTAGAGGAGGCAGGTATAAAAACAAAGATTCATTATAAACCATTTATTAAAGGTTTGTTAAATAAGCACGGCTACAGTGAAGTGTTACCAAGATGGGTTCTACCACCATATAAAATACTACGTATGCTATCCAGACACAGTTGGAACTCTGGGGAACTCGTGTCTCTGGCTAAAATTGTGAAGTTGTGTGTCACTTGCAGTGCTCAAGACAAGGATCTGGCTCTGCCTCTGTGTGCCCATTCAGTAGCTGCATTCCTGCTCTTGGCTGCCTGATCGGTCTGGGTCTCACCCAAACATGCTCTCTCCTCACTTCACACACTTTCTGCCAGATGATTTGTCCATATCCGCGGCACATTCAGTCATTCAGTGTGCTTTGGAAAATGGTCCATGCAGCCAGTCAAGATGCCAAGATGCTCAATGGTTCACCCAGCCGTATGTCTGTCTGTCACCCAGTGCTCCCTCCATATGCAGTGCCTCAGATGCTTGCCCATATGTTTCAGCATGTGACTCTGCATGTATGTGTGTGTGTGTGCATAGCATTGTGTTTATGTACATGTTTGTCCTTTCTCCAGCTGAATACAACACCAGCATTCAGGAGAAGCTCCCTCTCATCATTGGATCGGCAGCCGCAGGCTTGGTTTTCCTCATTGCTGTGGTCGTCATCATCATCGTCTGTAACCGGTGAGTCAGTCCTGTCCCAGTCTTTAAAAAACTGCCAGTAAAACATCTGCACAAGCTCCTGAAAGTGGATACTTTTCCTTTCTAGTTGTTTTTCTACTCTGTGAGGTTGCATCAGGTCTGTTGATTTGCCGTTCAGCTGCAGACCTAATATATAAAACACAATACTGCTATCAAAGTTGTGTGGGTGCTGCTGCACTCTGGGTGTCAAATGTTTTTCATATTAAAAATGAAGCTTACACAGCAGTTTGATGTTTTCATTCACGAGAAGAATGACCCCAATAGTCCTGGATGGTTGTGCATCTTGGATTATGGTGGGTTAATGACTTAGCTTGTGTGCTGCACTGTGGGATAGTGTGGGAATAATGCCAGGACAGAATGAGAGGCTGTGTGATAGAGAATTTGAAGAGGGTCGGGCATTCAAAGAAATAAAAAGGTTACACTACGCTGAAGTGACCCCATCGCAGAAGGTAAAAAGATATTTTGATATGTCTTTACAGATCTCTGCCAATTAAAACTGAAAAAGTCTATTCGTACTTTGAAAAAAAAAAGTGCATTTTAATGTTCAGCTCTTTATTTTTGCTTTCGAGGTTGTTCTCTGTTTGATTTTGCAGTAGATTCCACACACACAGCATATGTTCTGGTGTGAATCTGGTTTGTTTGAAGTAATTTTGCCGATAAAGACGCACAAATGCAAATCTTTCTCCTGATCAATATTCCAATACCTGCACTCACACACGGTATCCAAATATCCAGATCAGATATCAGTGTTCAATTTTTACGAATTTAAAATCTGTATAAGTCACTGTATGAGACTGACAAAGAAGCTGCATTTAATGTGAATCTGTTAAACCAGGCTGATATCCATTCATCTTAATAAGGCCAATATGAGCCAGATATTGATTTGATTGGATACATGATATGTGATCTGTTATGCTGATGACATTTCTGTCACTTAGATATTTGTCTTAATTATTCTACTGTGCAAAACTCACTTATGTTGTCATGTCTCATCTTTACAGTCTGTTGTGATGTTGTGATCCACTATCCCACAATATGTCACATAACTAATCTAACTAATCGACTCTAAATGAGAATTGGTGATATTTGTTCTCATCGTGTGAAACTGTGGAATCTTGAAGGTAACATCCTCCGTATTGTAGATGTACTCAGAAGTTTGAAACAGATCATTTAGATGCTACACTTTAGTGCACCACAAAGGGAAACAAAGACTTTTGTGTAATATGACTGCACGGCTTGCTACCTTTTCCACTGTAGCTAAAAGTCAAATGCTTTTCTATCTACAAAGTCCTGGCTCTCCCCATGTGATCTTCGTTGGTGGTATCTTCAGTGTAGGTAAACCCGGGGGTGTTTGATCTGTATCTGTGCCTCTCCCCACTCCCTGTCTTTGAACCAGAGCTAGAGTTCTTTGTCTTTCCCCCAGGAGGCGTGGCTTCGACAGGGCCGATTCAGAGTACACAGACAAACTGCAGCACTACACCAGCGGCCACAGTGAGTAACCCACCACTCCTCTCCTCTGCCTGCCTTTACCGCTGCTTCTTCCCGCAGCACCAAGCACACCTGTCTCCATGACAACCATCTCACACAGTCATCTCCATGGCTATCATTCAGCCATCCACTGCCTCACACACCTGTCTCCATGGCTACCACCTTGCACGCTGGTGTCCTTGGCTACGGACCAGCACAGCACCGCTTCATTTGCCCGTCCCCCACTTACGACTAATCCTGCCTGTTGTTTGACTCTGCTCACTTGGAGCCGGGATTTAACCACATCACAACCAGTGTTGGAGTGTGTGTTTTGTGCATCATTACATTTCATTGTTAACTAAATCCATTGTGGTGGAAATAGGTCAGTCCTCACTCACATTAACATGCTAATGCCACATGAGTCATTTGCCATTGTTAAAAAATTCAAAAGACTTGGTGAATGAATGGAATTTTTCAATGATTTTCTTTCTTCATACATTACAGGGCCATATAGCTCAAATGACAATTATGTAGAAATAAATCTGGTGAGAAAGATCCGAGAAGTAATTTCACCATTTTAGATATTAAAGCTAATCCATCCCTTTCCCGCCTGACTGGAAAAACTCAGATTTCTTTCCATCTTTAGTTTATTATCCCCCATATTAATTTGTTTATATGATTCTGTAATTACCACACAGCCACATTCTTTTTTATGTTAATAAACATAAATCCTTCCTCAATACAATCTGATCATGCTGGGGGAAAGTCCAATTACTGACTGAGTGAAGCTATTAACAGCAGAAGCCAATGTGTCCTGTGTGCATCCTGTCCTCACACCAGTCACAGTTCAGGCTTCTGCCCCTGTTTTTTGGTGGTCCTTGCCATCATAGGAGGGTGGTCTGTCGAACAGTGCTTCAGCTCGGGGAGAGTTTGTAGGGTTTTAGTAAAGGGGCGTGTGGGGGGGAGGTTTGCCTGGTAAGATCCTCTCCATCTGTTCATCCCTGCAGCATGCTTCTTCAGAGAAGTGTGCCAGGTTTTGGGGCGGCATGCATGCTCTTCTATCTCTGCAACAGCCTAGGCATGAGTTCAGTATCCATTCAAATAGCCCCAGGCCTGATGTGGAGGTGAGAGCCGAATAATCGGATTTAAAACTCGGGACACTTAAGTCCCTGAACACTTAAAGGCCACCTTAAGCCAATTTACCTGGCATCAGGGCTTAGGAGAGCCAATTTATTTCTTGGAGTGGAGCTGAGCGATGCTGATATAGGGCCCGGGTTTCTCTCCTGAGTGTTAATGGCACTGTGACTCACAGGAGATGATATATATATTAACCCACCTTATCACAGCTAAGAGGACCGGAGGTACCATGTCCTTGCCGGGTGAATAGCTACACACAGTAGCCATGAGGCACCAGTCATAACCACCATTTGCAACTACACTCCTCCATTTCTCAACCTTCATCAGCTGGATGTCAAACAAGAAATCACATAATTGCTTTGGAATGTGTGGATGCAAGGTGAATTGATTGTTAATGTGCCTGAATGCATTTGACTGTCAAGTATGTGGGAGCGTATGCTTGACCAGAAGAATCAAATATTATAGCGGTTCCCTCCTTTTTTCCAAGTGACTCCAGGAATGAAGATTTACATTGATCCGTTCACATATGAGGACCCCAACGAGGCTGTGAGGGAGTTTGCCAAGGAGATTGATATATCCTGCGTGAAGATTGAACAGGTCATTGGTGCAGGTAATGGAAAAATCTGACTGAAACGTGGATGGAATTCCACACCATTAAGTAGCTTGAGTGTCACTTGATTTCTAAATAAAAATGAGCACAGGAAAGCTTCTTACTTTTAGTTTACTTCAGATTTTTTTTTCCATCTAACCTCTTCACAGGAGAGTTTGGGGAGGTGTGCAGTGGAAACCTGAAGCTCCCAGGTAAAAGGGAAATGTTTGTGGCCATAAAAACGCTGAAGTCCGGCTACACGGAGAAACAAAGGCGGGACTTCCTGAGTGAGGCCAGCATCATGGGGCAGTTCGACCATCCTAACGTCATTCACTTGGAGGGTGTGGTCACCAAGAGCAGTCCTGTCATGATCATCACCGAGTTCATGGAGAATGGATCTCTGGACTCCTTCCTCAGGGTAAGCAACTAAATTTGTTTTGAGTGATTTTAGGAGATTCCCATGACCAATACTATAATATGATTTAATTTTTTTTCAACAAATTAAATTGCTGGTATGTATTGGTGGATATGCCAAGGGTTATTACAAACCTATTTGGTTTCTTCAGTAGAATTTGATTCTGTAAATGGAGTTGTTTGTTTGACCTAATTTTTATTTTTAGATAAGTAAACCTTTATAGAAAAACATAGCAATTTAGCTCTCATCTATTAATACACTATACATGTGTTATAATTGTAATTCCACAATGATAAAGATATGTTATTATGAAATGCAAAAGTGGCCTTACAACCAAGGATGACAGATGGATGAACAATGAAAAACCGCTAAGTAATCCAGGCAATGTTTGATACAAGTCTGACAGCACCTAATGAAACTGCCGACAGCTTTGCAGTGTAAACTTCTTGAGCTACTGTTAATGTTAGTATCATAGACTGACAGTACAAGCTGCTTCACTGCTTTGAGTCTTAGAGGTCTCAATGCAGGGCTTTTACTGTGACAGGCTTGGGGAAAAAAAATATGATGTTAAAAGCTTAAAGAAGAGTTTCTGACATCTCCATCCACCAGTGTCTTTGACAATTAACAACTGCTGAGCTACCTGCCAGCTACCTGTCAAAAAATGATGTGAACGGCAATCACCCCTGCCCTGCAAAGAGAATATTATTAGTTTATAGTTGTTTTGCAAAATCACAGAATTAGCATTAATTAGCTACTAATGAGTCAATTTACTGCCAACATTTAGTTTTGATCATAGCTGGTGAAATAAGCAGTTGTCAGTTCAAACTTTCACCTCCTGCAGATTATGTTATTATACTGTTAATGATGTCATGTTATACTTGACATTGTGGCTTTTCTGATTATTTAACTTATTGACACACATTGCAAACAAGGATTCAAATCCTTGTTGCACACACACACACACACACTCACATGTGCGTGACATGGTCTATGGTCATGAGCTGTAATCTTCAAGTAAATGTTATTTGTCCCTGAATCTGTCCTGTTAGAATCACCAGTGTCAATCACCAGTTCAGATCTTCTCTGCCAGGCTTCACAATGAACCAACAAATACCAGGGAAGAGTCTCTTCTCTTTGATGTTTCCAAGCATTTTTCTCTGCATTCACGCCACACTTGCTCTACTGTTGTTTATGCAGTACTGTCTGTAGAACCACACTTATTTTTTCACCCCAGCTCCCTGACAAGAAATACGCAGTGCTCACAAGTTCATGATATTTTTAATTTTCATAATCTAACCAGAGGAGGATATTACAGAGAACCGTCCGTGCTCCCCCATTTACGACCAGCATAAATAATTCAAATACTTTTCGAGACTTAAAATGAGATGTCAGAAATGTAAAAATGAAGCTGGATGTGAGATGAGATGTCACAAAGTGCTTCACCATCTCTCTTGGGATGTTAGGGAAATTTAAAAAAAAAAAAAAAAAAAAAGGTTCTTTTTTTGTGTGTTTTTATCCAAACTACTTGCTCTCCTTGCATCTTTTGATCAAACAGAAGAGGGAAATTATGGATATATGACATTTTAGTTAAACTTAAAATGAGAGAGAAAATGTAGTAAAAAAGAAATAAAAAAATAAAAAATAATTTTATTCTGTTCTTTTATGGATGCACATGTGTAATATATACAATAAATTGTCTATACGATTAATAAGACCCTATGATTCCATGTAAATTGTCGTTATTGAAGTTATTGAATTCAACAGCATTATTAAACTGAAAACACTCTCCCTTCTACTGCAAGACTGTATCAAACCCATCATCCAGAAACACACATGCAAGCTACATCCAGCAGACTCTTGTTCACTGGGTTCAGAGTCTTTATTTGCATTCTGCCTCCGACCTCAGAGACACAAAGCATCAGCTCTTTTTGGAATGTGATCTCGCAGTGAAAGGTGTTTGTGTATATGTAGATGTTTACTAAACATATTTGACAGCGCATTGTATTCAAAACAACAGGGAACCTCTGCAGCACCTCACAGTGACAGTTTCTGACAACAGTTGCTGACAGTGTCAAAGCCTCTGAACATGGATTGTTTCTTCTCTGAGGTGATTGGTGGGTGGTTGTTTAAAATGGTCTGTGCAGTCTATAGTGAGCTGCCTGCTGAAGGATTGTCTCCCCCACTGCCTCCTGCTGAAAAACCTGCAGGGTAGAGAGAGAGTGAGAGAGAGCAGGAACAGGGAGGATGGATTGATCAGAGCTGGGCTCTTTATCTGCACCCAACCATAAGCCTAGAAAGTACAGAGAAAAAGTAAAGAGAAAAGTTGGTATTTGACATAAAGCCTTATTTTCATACAAATCACACCAGACCTTGATCCACATAGTTTGACAAATTTGCGGTTATTTCTTCCAGCTAACCTGACCCTGAAGACTTAAGAGGAATCTTCCCAATTAAAGTATATGCAAACACAGCAGTCAGATTAGATGGCAACGTGTATTTGTGAGAAAGGTTTCATGAATAATGCATTCTGCTTAATTGCTGTGGTACACGAGGAGGAGCAGCTTGACGTGAGGAGAAGCATGCGCTCAGCTAATGAGCAGCAAAATGTTTGAAAGAGAAATGGGCCAGTGGAGCGGTCATGCAGACTGTTAATATGGCTGCGCTCTGGGCCCTGCTCGCCTGCCCTTCCAATCCCCCGTCTCTTAGCCTCCCTGTCTATCCACACCAAGCGCTCGAGCTCCCATGATCCGTTCTCTGGAATCTTTCTGTTCTCCAGGCGTCGTGGTGGGTGGTGGGGGTTAGTGCAGGTGTGCGCAGTTGGAGGCACAGCTGCACCCCTGCTCCAGACGCTCCCCATGCATGGGGTAAAGCCCTCACCAAATCATGGAGGGGAACAGCTGTAGACAGGCAGCCAGTCCCAGCTTAGCCCTGCCCAGCCTAGCTGAGGCCAGCCGAGCCCAACCCAGGATCCTGCAGGGCTTCTTCAATGAAACTAACACTAACTCTTTTGCATTTGCTACTGCTGAGTAGATGTGATGAAAGTAAATGATTCAAAATTGACTTGAATGTGAATCAATTTGTAATATTAATGCACAATTTGTTAACATGGCGTCCATGGATGATGAGTTCTAAAAGAAGAGAGAAAATCACATAAAATTTTATTGAGTGAAACAAAATCTCAGTTTGACATTTTATATTTGTTTATTGGCTTTTAACCTAAAGCTCAGTCTTTTGTGTCTTGACACAATGCAGTGAACAAAGATGTATTGGAACATTGTCAGAAAAAAAGGTCAAGACACGGCAGGGTGACGTTGTTACTAAACCAAAAAAAAAAGGGAATTAACAAACACAAATTTCCATCTTTGACATGGTAACCAGGTTCACTATCACGACTGAAAGCAGAATATTGAAATTCATCCTGATGGCCTGACTTCATACACATATTGTGACGCAACCCAGAATTAATGCGATAATGTATTCCAACACAATGTCATTTTTACAGCAAAACGATGGCCAGTTTACTGTGATCCAGCTTGTTGGTATGCTGCGCGGCATCGCCTCAGGCATGAAGTACCTCGCTGACATGAACTACGTGCACCGTGACCTTGCCGCCCGTAACATCCTGGTCAACAGCAACCTCGTGTGCAAGGTGTCGGACTTCGGTCTCTCGCGCTTCCTGGAGGATGACACATCAGACCCAACCTACACTAGCGCTTTGGTAAGAAACAAGTCCCTTTTCCCCCTCACTACATAAGAGACTCACAAACCCGCTAAGCCAGTCTTCTAAAATATGCTGAATACATATTAGTTATAATTTAACTATCTGAATGGCTCTGATTGATAATCCAATTTTATCTGGTGAGGTAGACAGCACAGTGCACTCCCTTACGGCTCTCCCTGTCGAGACAAAATATCACCCCTTCATCAGTTCTTCCCTCCCCCTTTCTCCAGTAGTTCATGTCCCATACTTCCCTCCCAGGGGTTTTGTTATATCCACCTCCCAGTTTGGATTACCGTCAGCATAGTGCCCCTGAACAGTGTCTCTCTCCGGAGCCAGGACACTGTGACGGTCAGGTTCCGGTCTTGCTTTCCTTGCTGAGGTTGTGCCCTTTGTGTTCGCAGGGTGGGAAGATTCCTATCCGATGGACTGCACCCGAAGCAATCCAGTACAGGAAGTTCACCTCCGCTAGTGATGTGTGGAGCTACGGGATCGTCATGTGGGAAGTCATGTCCTACGGAGAGAGGCCTTACTGGGACATGACCAATCAAGATGTATGTATTTTACTTGCCTTTAGTCAACTTGCTGTTCATTCTTAGCTCAAAAAAACATTTTTCTAAAGGATGCCTCATTACATACAACCATTTCTTACTTCCTGGGTTTCATTACAGCCTCACACTCCTCAGAGATGCATTTTCTGATCGTATCTGCTTTCCCTTAGCTAAACAGCAGGTTTCACACATGGGTTTTATATGAAAATTCCCCTGCTCTCACCACAGAGACATAATCAGATCATTTGAAATGCACGGTGGTGCTCAATGGACAATTTCTGCTCTTGACTGGAGCCTCCATTTCCTATCTCCCTCTGGGTAGCAGAGGAGAGAGCAAATTATAGGGAGAGAGATAATGAAAATAGTTTCAAATTGAAAGTGAGAACACTAATGTGCTAAGAGGGACTGAGGACCTTAACGGTTATCTTATTAGCAGCTTCAGATAGTGTTTCTGCTCCATCGGGGTCCTCGTTTGGAGGTCTCATGAATGAGATTAATCTGGGTCTGAATGGAGCTCCTTTAATGGCCCTGGTAATGAGCAGGGGATTGTGCGTCCTCGTCACAAGTGTCCTCCGGGTTGTTCCACTCTGTTAACTGTGCACCACCTCTGTTTGCCCCCCGACCAACAACATCACTGGCCCAAGTCAGACATGTCTTTAAGGTGGCTTTCTGAAGAGAGAGCATTAAATACTTTGAAAAGGATGAGATGAGGTCACCACTGGCAGAGTGCAAGTGGAAATGTGAACTTGGTGGAGTAAGGTTTATGTTAATAATGACCTAAATGGTGTTTAACAACTCTTCACACAAAGACGTAATGTGCTGATTGGTGCACACACGTATATTTATACATCCACATGTATTTATGTATTAACTATTCAACAGTGTTAACCTTTTGATAGTAACACAATAGTTGTTGTCACCACACTGGGATACTGTTGTTTTGTGTTCATCAGAAGAGACATAATCTTATAAACAAGACTGTTGTGAACTTTAATTCACTATCATCCAACAGTGAAAAAATATATTTCATACACAGGTATATACTGACATTTATACAGTGAAGAGGATGTTTTCCAGTTTGATCATATCAGTAGCAGAAAGCAACTTGGTATATTTACTCAAGTAAAGTACCTAAGCACCGTTTTTTATATCATTTGAGTAATTGCATTTTTTGCTACTTTGCACTTCATCTCCAGTAAAATTCAAAACCAAATGATGTGCTTTTTACTCCATTACATTTATGCAGCAGTAACTGTCAATCATAACTTTTCAGATTAAGATTGTACATTAAAATGTGATGAACTTTAATTTTTATTTTTATTTAATTACATTGGGAATTTAAAGATTAAACCTCTTGACCTGTTGTCAAGTTTTTAATGTCTTTGTTTTTAGCACTTATGTCAAAGCGTTATTTACCCTTCATAGCTTCATATTGTTTTATTTAAATAAAAATATTCAGGATTTCACAAAACCTTAGAGACAAATAGAAATTATCAAAGCGTTTGTTTCTTTCTTTCCATTAATCCCCTTCTGACCCCTCAGATTTATCTAGTGATCCTTTGCACAGGACCTGACCGAGAGGTTGAGAACTGCTGGAGAAAACAAAACACTGTATATAACATAGTTAAAATTTTATAATACCAGAACCCTGAACACACACTGACACATCAATATTAATAATGTAATATATAGTAACATTTTACTGGAGTAATTTTCTGTAAAATTCCCATTTTTACATTTACTTTGAATACAGAGTTTATTTCTTTATGCTGTTTTTATTGGTATTTCCACATAAGGATCTGAGTACTTCTTCCACCACTGGATTGCACACTTTCCTTTTCTCAATCAATCCACCTCCTCTTTGTAGAGCCTTGTAGCGACCCTTAGAGATCTCTGTCTCCCCCTGCAGGTCATCAACGCCATAGAGCAGGACTACCGACTGCCCCCACCCATGGACTGTCCCAGTGCACTTCACCAGCTCATGTTGGACTGCTGGCAGAAAGACCGCAACAACCGGCCCAAGTTCAGCCAGATCGTCAACAACCTCGACAAGATGATCCGCAATCCCAACACGCTGAAGGCCATGACTCCGTTGTCTTCAGGGTGCGTGGCTGAAAGGCTGTTGATCAAATTAGATTTATGTGATTTACATTGTCAGTAACACTCTTAGTCATAACATATGTGTTAAATGTGTTTTCATCTTTTATCCTTGCTCTGTCCTTCACTCTCTGTGTGGTGTCTGCATGTGTGTTTTAACTTGTCTCTGCGGGCATCCCACAAGACAGGCCATTGGTTTTAGCATCACTTCACATTGATGTGGATCTAGAACAATATAATGTGTCTGAGTTTCTCCTAATGTAAAGGCTTTCCCCTTCCTAACAGGAAAGTCATGCTCCTGCGTCAGTGCCATCCGTGGCACAGCTCACTTTTGCCGAACATAGTGTCTCTTGTTTCTCCTGGCGCCGAGCGGTTATGTAAATTAAAGCCTTTTGGTTCGATAGATCAAATCCTTCCCACGATTGCTTCGGGCGAATCCTGGATTGAAGCAGTTGCGCAATTTTCAAAACAAAACATTTTGAAGCGTTTCTGCTCTGGGTGTTAGTTTCCTTTGAGAGCCAGGGTTTGCTGATTTCCATTATCCCTGTCTGTACTTTCATTTGTGGTGGGGTGCAGGAGCGAGGGCCAGATTTTCCACAGACGCTGAGTGGACATATTGGCTCCCTGAAGCCTATCACTTCATTTGGAAAATATACTTTGTAAAAAATCAGTTTGGAAAATATTGGTTCATGGATTAAGTCGGTGGGATTCCCTAACTTCTGTCTACTCCTTTGAGAATGTAATATAATAATTAATGTTTGAATCATACACAGGTGGTCTGGCTCGACTATGATGTTAGCCCTGCCACTTTGTATTATCATTACTCTGAATGGCTTCTGCTTGTGTCCCCCTCAGTGTTCATCTCCCTCTCCTGGACCGCAGCATCCCTGACTTCTCCAGCTTCAGCACTGTGGACGAGTGGCTGGATGCCATAAAGATGGGCCAATACAAAGACAACTTTGCCAGCGCTGACTTTTCTACATTTGATGTGGTGTCCCAGATGACCATGGAGTAAGTGCTGATGATTCCTCTTCCTCTTCTGGGTCTGATAAGCGGGAAAAGGGAAAAGATTTCAAGAGGGCGATTTGCTGCGTCTATTGTATTCTTGAAACCTGAACAAACACCAGACTCTGCCTCTGGCCCGTTATAAAAAGACATTAGCTGCTCTGCATGTAATTAGCAGATCGTAATATTGCAGTTGCAAGGCTGAACAGTGGGCACCATAGCTCAGAGCCATAATGGTGCCCTTTGTTCTCTGCCATGTGTTCAGCAGGCCTCTCTCTGACCTCAGTTAAAGTATTGACAGGAAACACGGGGAAATGTTGTTGGTTATCCCAAAATACAGGGAGAAAAATCATCACAAAACACTAGATGCAATCAGGTTAAGAATGCCACCTGTGGAGAAACACATAAAAGCCATTTCCTGTCTACGGATAACACTATCTGAAGTCGGAGATGAACCCGCAGAGATGTCAAGCTTCAATTCTTTGTACAAAACAGATGGCTATGTGTAATCCAATAAGCACAAATACTGTTGAGATCCAGCATCAGGCGAGAGGCATTTCATCGTCATGGGATACGAAACTGTCCAACAAACACCGAATTTTCCATCTATTCTGGCGTTTTTATATGACACATGACCTCTGCAGTAAATGTTGTGTCTGTGATAGACTTGGGTCAAAGGGATGTTGTGAATTTGTCATTCGTAGCGTTTGCTTTAGCGGTCTGAGGCGGGTGGGGTTTTACCACATCAGTCAGGAAGTTTCTCAGTCACAGAAAACACACAGAACTGGCATTCGAGCATTTTTCTGTGATTATGAGCTTTCTGCGCTCAAAGATGGATGAACACGCAGCTGTTTCTTGGCGAAAGGGCAATGTTTCATTCCTGTTACTTTACTGTCATCTGTTTGGGTATATATTATTTCTGTTATTTTTCTACTGACCTTCCTGTCAGGCCTCAAGCTGTTACAGTCTTATATTGTTTTGTTTTTATTATGTTGTGTGAAGTTGTTTTTTTTTTCCTCTTATTTTGCCTGATAGAAAAATAGACAGACAGATAGATGAATAGATAGATGGCAGACATCAGCCTGACATCTGCTTCTGTCTGTCATCACAGCGACATCCTGAGGGTTGGTGTGACGTTAGCAGGCCATCAAAAGAAGATCCTCAACAGCGTCCAGATGATGCGGGCACAGATGAACCAGATCCAGTCGGTGGAGGTCTGACCCTTCCAAGTGGAGCAGAGGGGGGGGGGAGCGGTTGGGATGCGGGTGCTCTTGGTGCGGAGGATGGAGTGGAAGTTTTTTTTTGTTTTTTTTTTTGTTTTGTTTTTTTGTTTTGTTTTGTTTTTTTTTTTTTTCGCGTGACAGTGTGTCTGGTCTTCCCACCAGACAACCATTCATCCCCCGTTCCCCTTCTCCACTTCCCTCTCTCCTCCTCTCACCCCCCTCACCCTGACTCTCTCTCCATCCTTGGGGTTAGCCGAGGAGAGCCGTGGAAACAAACGTCCACGTGAGGAGGCATCAGAGGGCGGACAGCCAACCCACCTCTGGAGCCAGGAACACGGGAGGTTAGAAGTGACCAGCAACACATTTTTCAATCTTCCACCAATTTTCATTTGATGTTGAACATTTATTGTTTTGGTTTGTTTGTTCTGATAATTTTGTAAAGATTTTTTTAAAGAAAAAAAAGAGAAAAACTGAGAAAAGGCAAGGAGTTTATCTAAATTTATAGATGATATAAGGTTGTACACTAGAAGAACTGAGTAGGAAAGCTACCCTTTAAAAGGGCAAAAAAAAAAAAAAAGAAAACAAGGAAGAGTTGAGGAGCCCATCCTCAACAAGGTGTGGATATTGTCTTTGTCGTATAAAACTTTGGACATCATGAGGAAACAGTTCTCTGTGGCCTTCTGCAGAGGAGATTGAGGGACTCGACGTGCACTTCCTGTTTCCCCAGGAGAGAAAACAAATAAAAATTACAAAAAAAAAAAAAAAAAAACAAGAAAAGGAAAAAGGACAACGTTCGGCATAGACTGATTCATTCAGACTGACACACATGAAACACTCAAGAAAAAGAAAAAAAACTTCTTTTTTTTTTCTCATTGCAAGTAATTTTCTATATTGTGTGAAATTTTGTGATGAAGACTCCCTCACACCATGCTTCCTCTCACTATAGACAAAAACGACAAGTTGGTTTTTTTTTTTGTTTTTTTGTTTTTTTTTTTCCTTTCACGGTGAAATATTCACAGCCTGCCAAATAGAACTCCTCCCTCTTTGCCCCCCGACCATGATCCTGTACTGTACATATCAGATGCACTTGACCTGCCGCAACGTGACGACTCGGAGACGCAGTAATTGATCAGCTGAGGAGCAGAGGAGCTGACCACAGGGAGGATTTGTTCTGTCGTCCACCATCAGTTTCCTTCCTCTCATTTTGTGAAGAAAAAAAAAAAGAAAAGAAGAGCAAACCTCCTACACAGATTCACACAGACACACACACCCACACACACCACACACACACACACACACAAAACCGGTTTACATCAGAGTCCACCATGTCCCGTTATAGCATCCACCCTCATGTTCATCTCCAGCGCCGTCTGTGGATACGTGCACATGTTGCACGCTGCTCCTGAAGCATCGGGACTCTGTGTTTGATCGCATGCTGAGTGAGTGGTTAATTTCACAGTGCTTTGATTTGCTGCAATTACTAGAACTCTGTTTGGTAAGAGCTTGGATTTGACACACTTTACAGAGTATAATGTGGCTGCATTATATTCACTGCTTCTTCTTCTTCTTCTTCCAGCTTTCCTTTTTGAAAAGACAATTTTTATGTTTTAAAGTATTAAAGTTTTGATACCACACATGGTTATTTTACATACACGGTCACAAATAGATTTTACAATCAGGCGTTTGTTGAATTAAAAACAAAAATGCAATGTGTGATATTATTGCAATTTCTGTATGGATATTATTGAATTCTTATTATTATTAGTTTTTGATTTTTTTTTTTATTTTATTTTATTTTTTTTTTTTTCCTGCACTGAGTCTTCTGTTTGACTCCAACAAACACTCTGGATCCTCCATGAATGCTTTGAATTTATTTTTGGAACATGATTCATGTTGGTGCACAGAACCATGTAGATAAACAGCTTCTCCCTGTAACAGGTTTTGATTTCATTTTATAGACAGTATATGCATTTAGTGTATGGTTTCCTGTGAACAATACTGTCTTATAAGTACAGAGCAATCATTGTTTGTGTTGTCGTTGCCAACCTGGTGTAAGGGATATTGTGGTGGGGGGGGGGCATGGAGTTCGTAGCAATGCAGTGATTCCCCTGAGATGGCGAATCAGGCAGGGGTGGGGTGGGTTTGGAGGTGGGGTTCTGTATACAGCCAGCAAATGATATCGGCATGGCAAAGCACCTACTGGGTTCTGCTCGGAGACCTGACAGCCAGACATGGACGTCCAGCTGTGAGCCATCGGTCAGATGTGTCCGGTCACAGCGGGGGCGGTCCCACCCCGATCACAGCCGTTCTGTCCAGGCACTGATTCCCCCTCTCTCTCTCTCTCTCTCCCCTTGATCACATACATGCCTGTCGGCCACCTGTCTGCCGCTCCCACTGATCTCCTCACAATCGGCTCTCAGCAGTTGTCCGATTTCGTCTTGGCGAGTGTAAAAGCATCAACAGCAGCAGGCGAACTGACACTCATCAGTGAGGCAGTTGTGTCTTGTCTCTTCCTGATGCTTCATGCCACTATATAGGGGTGAGGGGGTGGGATTCCTCCCAGACTGGACAATGCTTCCATGTTCACGTGTACTAAATCCTCTGAGTTTTCCTGGTGTCCCTACAGACAGCTTTAGCACCAAAGCCCTGGTTACAGAAAGTGAGAAACCTCAGCTACTGCGCCCTTGTCAATCCTATCTGTCATTATCCCTGATTAGCCACAAAATGTAACCAATTTTTATTCTCTTTATGCTCCACAATCCTCTCCTTTGTTATTTTCATCTGCAGTGCAACACATCAGAACAGATATTTCCCTGGAAGCTTTTATAACGTATGAAACTGGAGGAGGAGAATCATGAGCTGTTAGTCATAGCTGAGAAGCGACTGAAAAGTGATGCTGTGACCTAAATGCCACTGATGCTAACATGCAGTTTTTCTTTTCTTTTTTTTTTTTTTTTTTTTTTTTTTTTAACTGAGCTTTGAAGCGTCTTCTTTTTTCATTTCTTAACACTTAACAGCTCATCAGTTTTATTTAGTGAGGCTGAGGCTGTCGGTCTTCTCGTGGTACGGTAAATATTCCATCATCAGGAAACACACTTAATGGTGATCAAGAAATGAATCTAATGTCTAAGCGCGGCTGGTGAAATTTTTTTGCTCTTCCAGCCCCATTAAAGCTCATTCAGATGCCCGCCCATGGACGCTGCCAAGGATTTGAGTTATTAATCAAGCAATTATCCTTGAACCTTGCTTGAAGGAACTATCTTAAACAGGGTGGGCAGACATACTTATTGCTTGAAATAAAATAATGCTGAAGTTGAATTTTTTTAAATTTCTTTTTTAAAGCAGCTGAGAGAATACTTTGTGTCCCTTCAGAGGGGTTAGTCTGTTCATCTGAAGGAGATACACAAGACCTTTTAATTGAATGTGGAGTGTCTGGAAGCACTGCATGAAGTATTTATGTATCTTTATTATTTTGATGGCGCAAAAAAGCGACGTGTTGTTGCAGTTGAGGCCACAGCAGTGATCAGTGGGAGAAGAAATTTTAACACTTTATGCCATGTCAAGTGATTCTGGCTTCCCTTTCCACAGCAAGACTGGCTACTTCCAAAGCCCAAGCTGTGAGAAGCTTTTATGTCCAATTTTAGACTATTGAAAAATGTATACAATCCAAGTTACTAATTCATCTGGTACGGTCTCTATGGTGGGCATACTTTTAAAATAATTTTTACTTGATGTAATTATTCTTTTAACACTCTCTTAAAATCAGACTGAATATTTAATTGAAGTTAAATTACTGTCCATTACTGTAAATGGTTTTCACAGAGCAGAAGTTCAGCCAGATACGTCTGAGTTTTGGACCATTGGGAGATTTTTATCAGCTGTATGTCGGTACAACATTTGTGTCTCCAGAAAGGTGTTTGCAACCTTTAATTCAGTGGCTTTTCTCCCTCTCGAAGCATTTAATTCCTGTTGTTCACTTTCCAGAAACAATATGTACTATTTAACTAACTTTACAGATGTAGTTTTATTGCAAAATTTCATAGTTTTATAGCATCCAATATGCCATCGACGCTTACAGCTTCTCTATTTTAAAAAGGTTTTAACAGTTTTCCTCCTGGAATTGAAATAGATGCAGTGTGGTTCTGACTCTCATGATGGTTTCACACAACGTTTGCCTACCACAGCTTTCAGCAAAACATGCTGTACTTTCTCCTCTTCCATCTGGAAAGCAAAGTAAAACCAGTCAGCCCTGCCCTCGCCATGTGCCAATATTTGAAGGACGGAGGAAAACCGTTAAGTCTCAATGTTACAGTTATATGATAGTGTGCATAAACAGGAACTGTGCCAGGTTGTACCCACTGGGCTGCGTTTGAACGTCGCCCAACTTCCAGTACGGTCAGAGCAAGAGGTCTGCCTCCTGTTGTGGCAGACAGAAAATGGCTCCTTTGTAATGGTTGCAGCACGAAGCACCAGGGCGCCCTCTACTGCTGTGGTGGTGGTCAGATGTAGCATGTTGGATTGACATTTTCAGGTCCTGATAGTCTGTGAATGCTGCAGCGGGCAGAGCTCCAGTGTTAAGGCCACTTCAGCCGGCTGCTGATGGACAAATACTGGCTGCTGCTCAGAACAAGCCTGCGTCTTTCCGTCTGTTGGACAAACTTTCATACCACTGCGGCACCCTGCCACTTGTGTTCCCCTATATGACCCAGTGTTCCCTTCTGTTTACCCGTCCCCCCCCACGTCCCCCCACTGCTCTGGCTGGTGGGTAGTGCAGGCAGGGGAGCTCCACATGTTCCCCTGGTTTGTTAAAGCCCGCATTATAGACCAGTGCCGGTTCAGACCACTGTGACTGATGTGGGAGATCCTGTATTTCTGTATAAATGTATATTGACTGTAACCCTGTGAATGATGTAACAATTTCATTATTTGTTATATTGTCATTGGTTTATTTTCTAAAAATGGAAAGCCCAACTTGACTCTCCTCAATAAAAATAAGATCTGTTATTAAAAAAGTGCAGAGTAATTTATTGCTTTTTAATTTGAAACCTTTTTTTTGTTTGCTTTGTTTTGTTTTGCTTTAGGGAGTGGGACTGAATATTAAGATTTCAGTCTGTGGTAACACAAACATTGCGTTTTACCCTGATGATTGAAAATCTGATATTTTCTCACCAAGCAATAAGTGAATTAGTCTGATCATGAAGGAAACCTATTTTTATATTTTAATTTAATATTTAAAAAAGTGAAATGAAGATGATAATACTACTGGTCATTGGGAATTGTGTTTAATATTACATTTTCAATAAATGTTAGATGTTATTTAACAAATGGTGAAATGTTTAGTCCATTTTGATTTTAGAAACGCAGAAATGAATAAATCCTGTGAAAATCAGCCTTATCAATTTCTCCAACTACAAAGCAAAGTTCAAAACTAAACCCAGCTTCATTTCTGGGTAATTAATGGAGTTTAGTGCAGGACACTGAGTCGGATAACAATAGAGCTACAGAGCTAGCTGCTGAGATCTGCTAGCTCTTAGCTGAAACTGTTAGCTAACACTAAATAACACTAATAAATGTTTTTCCCAGTTGTTGTGTGTAAGTCAGTCAGTTATTTGGTATTTTTGTCATCCCACAGGACTGAATGAGGCAGTAGTAGTAGTAATTAAATCACAAAGAAAAAAATAAAACTCAGCTAAACTGCTAAAGCTAACTAACTAGCTAACTAAACTAACTAAAACTAGCTAACTAGTTTTGCAGATCTCAGTGGCTTCTGTCTCAGCTTTTGACCCAAGTGTAATATATGATATTTGGTGTTGTTAAAGCTACAGTTATGTGTTTGAATGTATTAAATTCTAAATAAATGTGCTGATTTAAATACAAATATTAATATAAACTAAAAAAGTAGTCTGTTGAAATAAATGTTTTAACCTTGCCTTCCCTGAAACTATCCAAAGACAGTGGACCATTTACATATCCTATAGGTTTTACACGTTTTAAAGTTGTGTTTTTTATTTGTTTTTTGTTTTTGCTTTTTGTTTTTTAAAAAGAATAAAAAGGTATAATAAAATGAACGCAGAGCGAGTAATAGTCCAAAATAATTCTTATAACCTGAAATCAAATTGTTAGGGGATTTGAATTTAAGAGTAAAGTCTCTAAAGTACATATAATTCAAAAACTGTAAGATGCTACAGGGCTTGCTGGATTTAATACCAAAACAACCAGGGTTAAGATGTTGATTCCCATTGCTGTGGGTGACCGATGCCTGTGAATCAGGCTGCAGTTTACAAATTTTCTCGAGTAAGTAATTTAATCAAGGCCATGAAGAAGTTTCTCAGAATCCACAAATGCCACATTGCAAACCATGCACATCATATTGGACTTACTGAAGAGCAGCTGCAAATCCTTGTGTAGGCTGCTTTTGAGGTCAAATTAAACACTGAGCTAGCGCCACTTCTCTCAGTGGATCCCTAGAGCCAGACTACTGCACATTGTTCTGTGGTTTTATGTCAGAAGTGATTTGACCAACAGCGCTGCCGTCTCTCCTCAACTCAGTTTCTTGAGTGGAGGTCAGGCTCCCCTCACCTTGCCCTGAGATTCTGAAACCTCATTAGCAGCCGATGTGTGAAAGGCTGGAGACCTTGGACTGACCCGGCAGAGAATGGCGCGTGTGTTAAAAGGTTTACCCCATGAGCAGGAGAGAAGGGGTTCAGGAGTTCATTGGAGGAGGGACCCCGCTGGTACGCCAAACCCACTCTACTGCTATAGCCTTGACCACCCATAAGTCTCTGCACCTTATTACACCTTGAGCACTCGTGTCCTAGTGTGACTGAGCATGGGAACAATCCAGGAGAGGCTTGTCGTCTGAGCTCCATGGGCCTAAATGTACAACTGGGGGAGGACAAGAGGGTGTGAAGGAGATTAGAGAGTTTTAGTATGTGATTTATTACATGTCGAACAGTAGCAATAATTTCAGCTGGTGCTTATGCAGCTACCAGGGCTGAAAGCTCATCATCATCAGGATCGTATGAGATGAAAGATGTGTTTGAGTTGCAGGCAGGTACAGACGCTTTTTGCCCTGAATGATAGTCTAGTGAGAATAAGAAGGATTTTCAGAGGTGCTTACCCTGCACATGGCCCATAATACATAGCTATATGGCCCTGTGTCCATCTAATCCTGCCCTCTTTCAGTATGTCACAGGAAAATACAGAAAAGATTTGGTGGCAAGCTATGATTGTTCTCTTTTGTGCTCAGATCAAACATAATTCAGTAATTGGACTCTTCTGGTGGCTCATGGCAGGAGTCAGTAATTATATTCAACCATGAACAGTTATTTAGAATTGCATCCAAGGACAAATGTAATTTTTTCCATTACTAAGTGAGCGCTAACAGAGCTACACCAGCTTATACTGATATCCATTTATCAAAAAAAAAAAAAAAAAGACAAAAGACTTGTGTATCTAATATGGTCTATGATGAATTTTGAGGGTAGAGACTAGAGTCTGCTTTGTTGTTCTGTCCTTAGAAAATACATTTTCATCAATTCTGTTCAACTGAAGCCAGAAAATATCTAAAAAAAGATGTTTAATTTATTTTTTCATTTTAAAGTTTAATATCATTGGAATTTTACAATGTGCAATTACACCTATAGCTGACAGCCATATGCATACCGTGATTATCCCTAAACCCGTTTCATATTTTTAAATTAATCAAATTAAACGAGATTTCCAAAAGTGTTTTACAAGCCTAAGACTCCAGACACTGCTTCCCATCTACCTTATAACTATGTAATCCTTTAAAGCAAATTAAACTTAAAAAATCACCAAAACACTGACTATTTAGAAATGCAACATAATCAAAGCACTGTTTGAAGTGAAATAGCAGTAATTAATGGTAAACCAATTATTTATTTACCACCAGTTTTATTACTTTTGAAAAACAGATGCAGAGCATCTGGACCAAACAAACACAAAATGAGTAATTCAATAATAATGAAGAATTATGGGGTTTTCACTTTCTAATAAACCATCAAGTCAGCAGTTGGAAATGTTAATTGGTTCTTGATAAATGGATTTTGCTCCAGATGCTCTGCAGCCGTTTTCCAAGAGGTTGAGATGTGGAAGGATCCATTTTAGGAGACTTCTTTGATAAAAAAAGAACAGTTTTAGAAACAAACAATATCTGTGCTCGAGGAGGATAAACTGAAGGCTTTGTTTTTACAACTTCGCAACCCAAAATGTTGTCCTTACAAACGCTTTATGGCTTGAGAAGTAATAATAGCTAATAAACCATTAAAAGCAATTATAAAGTTATGAGTTTAATAAAAAAAATGTTTGTACCATCACAGGTAGCACATTCAGCCTACAGCGGGGAGTTTTTCCCAGGTTTGCTGGTCATCCATCAGGTCGGTCTCTGCTGTTCTGTCTGACTGTGTTGCAGCAAATGTCCCCGTTCACCAGACAGTCGGGGAGGCAGGGGCTCGCTGCAAATTTTCCCTAATGGTGACCGTGAGATGAAAAACTGTATGTGGCCACGAGGACATTAGGCCCAACGTGAGTGAGGCAGGAGAAGTTCACCGGCTCATGTTGTGTAGCAAAACCTCCAAATGGGTCAGAACTGTCACAAGCCATTTCCATCATGTCCCGTTCCTGAAACATGATGGAAAGTGGAATTAGAATGAAATAAGACATAGTGATTCCTCCGGGCATAGCAGGAATGGATCTGCTTACCATACAACTGCCCTTAATTGGCAAGAAGCTCAAAAGTTTGACCCCGGGAGCCAGATTTTAAGAGAGTTACGAGACAGTGGCTAATGCGGCACAGACTGCTAAAAGACTGTTTGCCTGGATTGATGAATTAATGTGTCCAAGAAATCTGGACATCTGGGCAAGAGGTTTGCAGAATTACATCCAACTCTAACTGGACTCGGGCTCTGCTTAATACAGCCCAGCAGGTACAGTAAATAAGACTGAGAGGTTAATGTGGCCCTCGCAGGGACCTTGGCTGTAAATAAAAGCCATGTTTGATCCACGTCGCACGCTGTTCTGGCTTGGCAAGGAACTCGAAGTAACTTTGAAACAGAAGCCATTATTCAAGGACAGACAGCATCTTTGTTATTGGTGTTAATGATATAAAATTGCCAGGTTCTTTACTCAGAAACTTCCAGAAAAATGTGTCCTGTTTGGTTGACGTCCTACTGCAGATGATGACCACGGAGCTAATTGCAAAGAAACTGGTTTTAATGAATAATTAATATGCATATTCACATTCAAAATTATATACTTCCTTGTTATACTGATGTTTACAAGAAACCTGTCTATAAAATGACATTTTTGCAACACATGTCCATTTTCCTGACAATAACTGCTGCGTTGTTATCAAGCTGAACGGGGCCGTGGAGCACATCAAAGTGAGGATTGAACATTTTTCACTGCGATACAGAGAGACACGTGAACTCTGTGTGACTGCTTTTAGAGTCCTTGAACTGCTTTTCCTCTTAATTCCCTTCCACTTGAGTTACACAACCCACAGATGCCACATCGTGTTGGGCAGAACCAAAGGGGATATCTTTCCCCGCTCGCGGCGAGACGCTCACTGGGTTTTAGGTTGAACGCCATCTCTGCCTCCAGCAGCAGCAGGGAGACGAGGCCCGATGAGAGGCCGTGACACCGAGAACCACAATTCTCCTGTTTCAGATTATGAACAATTTATCTTATATTGTATTCTTTGTGTGTAATTTTATATTATTTGGAAAAAGATTATTTGAAAAAAAAAAGTCATTTAGGAGACATATTACAAACACTGTCCATGCTCAGTGGGTTTATGTTTTGCAAACAATGTCAAAGTTTTAAACAAAGTTTTGGAAGCTCTCATAAGAACAGCTCTTGCACACCATCCAGTGGTGGACACACAACATTGCATTATGTCTCTGGTTCTTTGTGTTCACCACATCAAGAGTCAGTTTTATTTATATGGCCCTAAGTCATAAATTAGTTTCCAAGGGCTTTACAAGCGGAACAGCATACGACACCCCGTGTTCCCAGAGCTTTCATTCAGATGAGGAAATATTTAAGTAAGAGAAGTAAAATATGCAATCTCGTGAAACAGGGTGACAGTTTTAGCTAAACAGACATTAAAATCTCAAACCACATCCAGGTGTCGCCATAATAGTTTGGACTTGGGGCTGGTTAGACCTTGTTATTGGGCTCTTAGTTACCCCCACTGTACAGGGCATTTTCCTTATTTTATCAGGTATCCAGAAACCACTAGTCAATAATCAGAATCAGAAATACATACAAAACATATTTTTTTATTACCATATGCAAATATGATAAAAATGATATGATGACAAAAATGAATGATAAAGATAAAAGTATATATAATAATAATATAACCCCCATCTTCAATATAAAAATATCCATATTCAAGCAAAAGGTGAGCCAAAAATTCATCATCAGCAGCTTTTTAAATGTGAATATTTTCTTGGTTATGTAGTTTTCATGACAGTAAACTCAACATTTGAGTGGTTTGGTTGGTTAAACAGAACAAGTAAACTGAAAAGACTTTAGGGAATAAAGATGAGAATTTCTTATGACATCTTTGACACAGGGCCCCTATATCATTGCCAGGCTGACAGATTTGCAGCCTCCCTCATTCAACTTTCAGTCAAATTAGATTTATTCATATTCTATTAAACCCAATTCTCTGCTTGTATATAAAATCGTATCCTATACTGGTTACCGCAAACATCCGGCAGTGGAAATGCAGAGGCAGTTTTCTCTCCTCTCCATGCGAGGGTAATGCAGTTGTTCATCATCGTGTGCTGCTGAAACTCGACAGTCGACAGTTTTTCCTTCCATCCAATCACCACAGCAGCTGATTTCGGTGATTACACTTCCCTCTGTGGCTGAATGTGTGCAAGTGAAATCAGCTGCTTCAATGAAGAGAAGCAGGCTCCTGGGCCTCAGCAGCTGATGGGAAGTGAAAGAAGAAATGTAATCAACATAAAGGCTCTGGAACAGGTTTGATTTAATGGCAAAAAAAAATAAAAAATTTTGTGACTTGTGATTTCATTTTGGTAAAGAGATACAATTAGATCTTTTATATTCAGCCATAGGAGAATGCCACAGCTGATAATGAAGATTTTCCAGTCCACAAGTAGATTGAAAGAGGCAATCCATAAAGTGAAGGTCACCTGTCAGTCTGGGGACATGTGACTGACAGCAGGATGATGGCTAGTCCTTGTCCTTGTTGCCAATACACAAATCCTCACTGCCTCCTCACTGAGGGTTTGAGGTTAAGGCTAGAAAATGAAGAATCAAAAATAAATCAAAGTTGATGCGCTCAAGTTTATTCCAAAAAAACGCCACCCTCATTTAGGATTAGTAATAGAAATGACACCAATTTGTACAGATAATAATTCATAAACAAAAATTTTAATTGTTCTTAATAGGCTACTCTTCTAACAATTATCTTCAGGAGCAAAAGGTTTCATAAGCTGCATTATTAAAACAAATGAGAAAACCTAATTCATTCAAGCTGAACAAATAAAAGGAAACTTCGAGATGTGTTTTCTAAAATAGTTTGTACAGTTCCTTAGAGGGAGCGAGACAACATGGGGATATTTCTGTCCTTGATTCGTATAAACTGGAACCAAATTTCTCTTCATTTGGTGGTTATCTTCCACCCAGGCATTCTGGGAATCCCCACCCTCCCTCCCCTCAGATGCAGCTCATGTCTTGTTGAAGGAAATCCAGCAGGGTAGATAATTTACACAAGTGCCTTGAGGCTTTTCTCTTTACTTGTTCTCTCTTCTGCTTTCCTGGAAAAATAGAAGAAAAAAAAAAAAAGCATTTTAAAAGTTGGATATGATCGAATCTTTTTTTTTTTTTTTTTCCTTTGGTGGACACTCGCCATGCTGATGGAAAACAAAGATACATCTGTCCTTCAGCCCTCTTGAAAGAGCCTTTTAATGGTGTTTGTGCTCCTTGCTGAAACCGTGAGAAAAAGCAGCTCAGTCTTGTGGCTGTTCATGTGGCTTGATTTCATCAGAGAGCCAGATCGCCCTTGGGGAGACCAGGCTTCTCCCACTGCTAAACAGTACATGCAGTACAAATATATAGACTAGAAATAATTGTTGCTGTGCTATCCGACTAAAAGATGATGCACTTCAGGCCTCAAACAGGTGAAAACATCAGCTTCAGCAAATAGCTTCCCTGCAATTTTGAAAGCAAGATTTTGCTCAAATTCCACGGATCAAGGCTTAAAAACGGCAGTAATCCCACCTGCGCTGTTTTGTGATATCTCTCTGGCAGGTAGACTCTTGATCAGTCAGTCATCACAAACTCAAGCAGTTCAGCCGAACATGGTTCAAACCCACAGAATTTCATTTCAAATTCCTGTGGAAATCCAAAGAAATCAATATTGTCTGATTGAATTTGGAGGTATGTGTAGAAAATGATGCCGCGAACATCCAAAATGCCTCCATCTGATAGAGAGGGTAGAGTCCTGGGTCCTGAATATTTTAAAAACATCAAATAGGCCTAAATCTTTTGAAGACCCACAACACAGAATAGAGGATATATATGTGCTGGGATCACTTTTACAACCTTAAACCTAGCTAGGATCAATAGTGGGAACAACTTCAGCATGAGGGGTCAAGCTGCCACTGAGAATATCCTGCTGCACAGTTGACACCTACCACCACAGGGAGGCAGTGTTTGACAGCGGGCCAACCCATGTCACGCTCCAGAGGACAAATTCCCCTCCAAGGTCTGTCTGTCCAGACAACTTGCAATTTTCCTCTATTTTGTGAGAGCAAGCAAAGAGAGTGCGAACATTTCTACCTGAATGGTTTAAACAGACAACTTTACAGCTTATACGCGGCTGTCTTGTCTGAGCTGATGAAATTTGTCAACAAACAAAATGAAACTGAAATTGGGCTTCAAGGAGAAACAAGAGACATATGGGACACCATTCAAAGTGGGCTGATGGTTGTCAGAGGCGGACAGGTAATATCTTCTCTCGGCCCCCATCTCCTTGGTCAGGCAGAGACGACTGAAGGAGTGTTTTAGGATGCAGCGAGGCGTGTCCCCCCAACTCTCGACAGATTACTGGGTCTGTCTGTAATCCAGGAAAGGTCATAGCTCACCTTCAGTCTCCTCCCATGTGCTGCTACATGAGCAGTTATCGCTACGGTCCCTCAAATGATTGATTGGGAGACATTATTAACATGGCAGTCACACTGTCCCATCTGCTTGTGATTGACTACAGATGAGTGGGATCATGTGATGATGTCCAGGATATTATTTACTGGCCTGTCTGTCTGAAAGGCCTTGGCTCTAAGGTGTGAGCTGAATGAAGCTGTGCACATTTCTCAGCATCTCAGTTACAATGAAGAGCTCACGGTGTCGGAGCGGTGGCATTCATGTGGAGAGGTATTTCACATAATGACTGAAGATCTCCGCCAAAGCAAACACATATATGAACAAAAACAGTATTTACTCTTTAGTTTAGCTCATTCATTATTGATATGATGCATCATATGTTAAAATCTTATGTCTTATGTTTTCTCCCCGCCTTCATCCAAATTTAAGACTTAACCTAAAGAAAAATTTGATGATTTTCTGGTCAAAAACACATCTGGATCTCTAGGTTAAAACGGAGATTGGGTTGAAAATATAATATATTTTTTTTATTTTTGTAAGTATCTCATTTAGATAAAAAAAGTGAGGCATTTGAGTTTGTCTGAGTCCGATAATCAGGCTCGATTTATCTTCACCTCCTGAATAGTCAGAGATTACTGCTTTAAAGTTGACAAGAATAAAATCAAGCTACATTGGTTGTCAGAAACATGCTGTGTAGCTAACCACTGCTCATATCCACATTCATTTATTTTAAATACAAGTGGAGATGCCAGTTGCTCCAAAGACTGTTGAATTAATGCATTTTAAATGACCATTTAATGGCTGGGATGACTTTTAAGCCTTAAAGCAACATAAAGGGAAACAAAAAGGGAAGTGACTTTATTAAAGGGTTAAATGTCAATGTCAAAACCAGAAATATTTAGCTTTAGATGTAGCATGTGATCACCTGCCTGTTACTCAGTTAGGTCAAAACAAACCATTCCAATATTCATCCAAGGTGTTTTCACCCAGGACTGCTTTCTTCATAGAGTTGGAATAAAGGCAAGAGGAGTCCATCCATCACACTCAGAATGACAACTGAGTCGAGGGGGTGAGGAGTGGAGAGGAGGATGATAGATTGAATTGCTTTGACTAATACGGGCAGAGGGAGATGCTGCACGGTAGCTGTCCTCTCTCCCCTCGCCATCCTGCTGCCTCCACATCACCGCTTCAATCCATCTCACACTCAGATGTCTCAATGCCCCCTACTCACTCACATGCACAGTCAACACGCACAGAGCACATGCACTGCCGAGTCTAGGTTAGGCTGTGACACGCTGACATTTCCCAGGCAGAAAGGTGTTGTGAATGATAAGGGAGGGAGGCATAAGCAATTGCAAAACTCCTCGGAGACATCTGAGTTTTTTTCGTCACTGGAGTCCAAACCATGGGGACTTTTGGAGGAAGGAGCAGCAGGGGTGAGACATTTCGTGTCCTGTCGTATGCAGTGGCTCAGCCTGTGCAGTTCACTGACCTGCCTCCTAATGAGACTCATCCCTTCCTGTCCTGTCGTCTTTGTTTCTCCTCCTGTCCTTGCGGTGTGTGTCATGCTGCATGTTTGTGCTCTCGTAATCAGAACATGTTTTTATGGACATCCTTGTTTGACACATTTATAGTTGGGAAACTCAAGCTTTGGAAACTTGCTTATGATTTCAAATATACCTAGTTTGCAGTTTGGACATAAACTCTGTATATCTCATTCAAACCTCTCCTTGATACCTACAAGTTGTACTAAAAGCAGCAGCCACACACTTATGCTAATCGAAGAAAACACATCATATTTGTATTAGCATCTTTGCACTGGCTCCCTGTTTTGTTCAGCTCTCCTTACAAAATTCTTTGTTTGTGTTTAAAGCCTTGTACTTATTTCCCCATATGCTAGGCCCCTTAGATCCGCAGATCAAGAACGATGTTATCGTGAACTTTACTGTGACAGTTCTCTCTGTAGCTGCACCAAAACTCTGAAATAATCTCCCATGAGAATATCACAGTCTGTGGACTCTTAGGATCTACCTCACTCCCTTCTCTGCTGCTGCAATGAACCTTGACATGAGGTGCTTTCTGTATTGTTGTGTATGTTTGTTTTATATTCTTTTATACTCATGTAAACTAATCTTTTAAAATGCTCCATAAATAAAATTGACCTCGACGGCTGCACCAGTCTTACCTTTTCTCGCTGAAAACACACCTGAACTCCAAGAACCAATATTACACCAGTTGTCTACTTTTTCCTAAACTTAAAATCTCTTAACCTCTCTGAGTGGAGCTTCTGTGTCTGAAGTGACATGAAGCTGCACTTCTCAAGTGTAAATAGAGACGCCTGTACATCATCTTTAGGCTTGTGCAAATTTAGATTACATTGATTAGAGTGTTTGTAAAATTGCGTCGTTACACTGCATCAACCTCATAATGACAGAAACACCCTCACATTCAATTTGTTCAACACTGGATGTAATTACATGCTTCTGAATTTCTTCACCATCCCACTTCATGTGTGGCTTAATCTTCTCATCACAAATCAAACCATCTGCCCTGCTTTTTTATGCTTTTTTTTTTTTTTTTTTTAAACAGACATATCCAGGACTTCCTAACAAGCAGTACTGATACATGAGGGATGAGATAAAGTAAAGTAACACATCAACAGAAGCAAATGAAGAAGTGAGCAAAACAGAAAACTATAATGTCTCTGATTAAACTAACTGCATTAATAGCCCACATTCCAATACATTTTAATCACCAAATTATGAGAAAATAATTCAAAAGTGACTGCAGCCACGGATCAGCCTCCGTGCAGGCCCGAGCCCGAGTCTTGACAGCAGTGAAATTACAGAAAAATTTATTGTATATATTTCCCATGATTTTTCAAGAGGCTTGTGGATCTAGAAGTCCAACGGACTCAGTGAAGACTGAGAGGAGGAGCCCCCACTGAATCCATACTGCAGCATAAACCCCCATATCAGTCAGAATATACAGTATATTATTTCAGAATATTTGTCAAAGCAAGATCTTTAAATGTTAAAATCAAATTTTGACTGACGTCAAGAAAGCCTGGATGTATTCAAGTCCCAAGTACGAGTTCTAAGGTAAATCGTGGAGTAATAATGACGTCCTGAGCAGAGGACTAAGTGACATCCCCCTCTGTGTGTTTTTATGATTAGTGCATCTAAAGTGTCCATGTTAGTGCATGTGAGTCCCTCCTGTTAAACCATTGACCCCCCCCCCCCCCGACATGAATCAACACACAGAGACCACCCACATGTGGTCTGGCATGGTCCAGTAAACAGCATTCAGGTGGAAGGACTCCGGCAAAGAAAGAGTTAGAGGCGGAGCGCAGGTGGACTGGCCTCAGGGATGACCAGCTCAACTCACGGTTGGCATGTGGACGTCAAAACATCCATAAAGCTTTTAAAATGTGCACAAACTCCTTTAGTGTCTTTATTTGTACAAGCGGTTCCAGCTGATGAGTTCAAGGCTGAGTTTCTCTCCTAGTCTGACCCTGGAGCCAAGACTGGTCCGTCTTTCCCCAGAGGGAGAGGCCTGTTAGCGGCTAAACGGCTGCAGCTTGACCAGACTTTCCTCCTTCATCTCTGAGTAACTTGACGCTGCATAGTTTTTCATATTTGCCACTAGTGACCGGCCACAGTAGCATGATGAGGTTTGCTAACTTATTATCAATGTGCTTGGCTAATGTTGCTATGACTAACTGGCTGATTACTAGCATCAATGCTATGTGGGCTAATATTAACAGTAAGGCTGCATTGTTTTTGTTGGCTCTTCTGTACACAGAGCAACTTTATCCGGTTGTGTTGTGTTTAGTGAAAATGGCAACCCGCCGTGACGCCACCCATCGTCACCCAAAGTTTGTAAACTGGCAGTCGTCGTGTTGGATTTTTGAAACCAGGAGAAACCATATTTGGCGGAGAAGGTGGAGATGAGGAGGAGTGAAGGGTGGAGCTGACCTGCTCTGTGCTTCCTGCTGAATGTCAGACAGGTCAATGTGTGTGGTCTCCTCTAAATGGGACCATAATTTAAAAAATTAAAAGACTTGAAGCTAGTGATTGAGACCATAAACTCATTAGGAAAACGTTTACTGAGATAATAAACCAAGTGTAAAAATAAAACAATTTCCTCATTTCTTTTTTTTTTTCAACCAGTGCCCCCCGCTGGTCATTAGATAGAGTGCAGGTTTAAGGCTCTGAGCACATGTCCATTGTGGCCATTTTCACTGAGCTGAGTAACACTTAACTGAGAGCATGGGGGGGGGTGGGGGAGGAGGTGGGGGGGTCATTGCCCAGCAAAGGTCGGAGTTGTATTTGTTTTGGTCTCAGATGCTCGTGACGATCCTTTAGAGAACTGGTAAATATTTTTACTTTTATATGACTAGCAGTAGTGGTTGGTGTAGTCTGACAGTCCACAGTTTGTAAGGAGTGTGTGTGTGTGTGTGTGAGTGTGAGTGCCATGTACTGTCACAATACCCTTACACTTGCTGACTAGATGTGAATAGGACGGAAATGTCTTTGGTGACAGTCAGAGATATTTTGCTCCTCTCATCACATGTAGAGCCATGACTTTGATGGTGATCTTGGAAAAAGGAGAAACAGGCCACGGCCCCCGCCTACGTCTCCTCGGTGATGGTGGGAGGCGGTGCTGGCGCTGAGACGTGACGTATGACGTAGCAGAAGGGAAGGACTGAGATACAATGAAGAGAGGAGGGAGGAATACAAAATGAAAAAAAAAAAAAAAAAAAAATCTGTGACGCAGAAGTCACACCTCATGCTCACAGGACTTATCTCCTTGGCAACTATCTCCGCCTGCCTGAACTTGCACCAATTGAAATTGTCTCTGTCTCTGTGTCTCCATCTCTTTCATTAGCTGTCTCAAAGTTAATGTGCCTTTGAGTGAAATTATGCATTCTGCCTCAGCACCCCTACGCATATTGTCCTGTCTAATATCGTCTTCCTTTGGACGGTCTTGAAACAGAAGCCCATATTTCATGAAGTTGCCAACATAAACACTGTTAACCTTGGATTTCAACACCCCTGTTGGACACAACTGACTGTATTTGGTGAGATCGGACTCAGAGCGTCCACTGCCAGACACGATGTGGACTGTGAAGTGTGAGATGGAGAATGCTAGTGTGTTTCCACTGGTCAAGAGGAAGCAGAAATTTACACTCGTGTTATTTTTGTCCTTCCACCCTGCAGTGCCACCCTGCATGCCCTCTGCCTGTCATCAGGCTGCCCAGTGGCACTGAACTAATGATGTCATCAGTTTGAGCCATCTCTCAGCGGGACCTCTTGACCTCTGAGCTTGTGCCGGACACACATTGGTGATGATGTGCGGTGTGCAGCTGTGGGCATGACAAAACAGTCTCATGCCAAGATACTTGAGAAGTGCTGTAACAGTACCATCATAGAAATCTTCATGACGGGTGATTGAACAGTTTGAAAAGGCCGCTGTTGTCCTGGAGTTAGTGTTCATTTGTGTGACAAAACCTGAAACAAATGCTGACGCTCAAGGAAAATGGTTTCACATTTGCAGCTGAGGAGAGAAATCAGAACATAGCTGATGATTTATGGCTGGGTTAAAGCCCTAACTAACACCCTGGCCTCAGATCTAGCAGATATGACAAGGAGGAGCTGACCTCTGGCTGATGTAATGGCTTTGATTTGTCTTTGGCCTGTCATAACACAAAAGCATGACGGTTTCCTGTGACGTGGGTGGTGACTGGTCCACACTGACAACTTGTCGACTGTCCTCACATGCTCAGAACTCTGTAAATGATAATGAAATATGGCGGGACATTTCTTGTTTCAGTCCAGGAGAGCCATTATTTTGCTTCGGCTGCTGGGGTCTGGGAGGCAGCTGTCAGAGAGAAAGGCCTGTCAATCAAACTATCCCTGTGGCAGCTGACAAGGTCATTAGGCGTCATGTGACTTCCATGTCCCTGCATCAGCAGATTACAATTCCTGTGACATGTGTCCTCATAAACTCTAAAAGCCACATGTGATACCTTATCTGTCATGTTTCTCTAAAAACGCCCCACACCGCGGTGTATGTGTTGTATGTGAATAAGAACATTCACACACTTTCACAGTGCGAGCTCGTACTTGAATAAATGAATCACAGCTCTCAATGAAAATCCCTGGTTGTATTTCAGCCCGTCAATCAAAGCACATCTATTTTTGCGTGTGCCTGACCCTGGGGGACTTCTGTCGTCACTGAGTGCTCCAAATGTGTGACATCTTCACAATGGGCTCTCTGCAGTGTTTTGTGGCCAATCCCCTGAGGATTTAAGACCCACTTTCCCAGAAGATCCTCACTTGGAGTAAAACAGATGAACCTTGTGCTAAACCGTCCTTTATGCACTGATGCGAAAGGTTACTGCATTATTCACAACAGTGATAGAGTGTCCCCTCAAGTAACTGAACAGGGGGATTATTTTCAAAATGCATGTCTGACCTGGTCAGATCTAGCTCTTATTTCTGTACTAAGCAGTATTTCAGGTAGCTAAAATCTGACTATTAATTCCTTTTTTTTTTTTAAGTGTCTCCTGCAAAAGCAGAAGATGCAATAAATCCACATGCTTAATGAAAAACAGTTTGTTTATCCGAGTGTCCCAAGTGAGTGTTTTGCTGCTCTGAATGCCGCTCAATTTGTGGCACTAATGAAAACACCAAAACCAACAATGGACTGTTTCTGCAAACAATTATTGTTATTGTTAAATCAGTAAGAGGCCGATATAGCTAAACCTCTGTGCCATAGGACTCCATTGTTGTCCAAAAAAAAACACATTAGTGAGCTTCACCATTGTACTGGGTGTCATGTTCCTTCATTAAAATGAACACAGACGCTGTATCTTATTTTAAGTCAGTGGCACATGAATGTTCCTGCTGCTGTAAATATTTCCTATAGAGCAGCAAATCATTCTAAATCCACATCTGAAAATTGTCCCCAACAAATGCTGTATTTATTACAGTTTGATGAATATTTGCTAAAAACTACAGTGTCCAGCTGTTTAAAGTCATGCACTTATAATCTTATAATCTCTTTTAAAAAAGATGAATATATGTGACCTGTTGCAGCCCCGGGCAGGTTGGATAAGTCAAATATGATTGCAATATGAAATAATGCACCTTAAGTCTTTTCATGAGATTTAATGAGAGTTAGAAAAAATAATAATAATAACTGCCATGGCCAATATTTGTCTTATACCTTTTATGAGAAAGTAAAACAATGGTAGATAATTAATGAGGTGCAAAACTAATATTTTTTCTGCTATAAATCATGTTTTCAATTATAAATTATAAATAACCTAAATACAACCTAAAACACACAATTATATTCTTGAGCTGAGTTTTAGAGAGCATTTTTTTAATTGGAAGAGAAACTACAATTTTGAGCAGGAAGAAATTAGAGAGTATTTATGAAGCTGCTGTTTCTTTTTTTCTTTTCCCTCTATTTAAATGTCACATTTTTAACTGAATGTATCCATTGGAAAATGAATACAGAGTCCATATCATATAATGACATAGTAATAATTTGCTTTAGCGACTAGCCTAGCAGTGTCAAAACATTATATTTACTCCAGAGATTGATACTAGCTGTGACTCACAGCTTTGCTTAGCTTGACTTAGTTTGAATGCTGTGATGACTGGATGTACAACAACACATATAAGTAGCCTACCCAACATGACTATGACTGACCTTTCACTAAGTTATATTACTTAATTCAAAACCTAACTGCATTTCTTTTGAAGCACTTAAATGAATGTGCAGATTATCTATATTATGATACATATTAAATGCTTATTCATTTTGTCTTGTGCTTGTATTCTCATAAAAATACACAACCACATTTTACATAATGTTTGAGGGCCTGAGCCTTGCTCTAACAGCAGTGCAGTGGTCTTCTTGTTTCTAGCCAGAGTTACATGAGAAACAGATGTTCTCTTAATCTTAGCCTCATGGGTCCATCTGTGCCTCCTGTAGTATTGTCTGCCATCATGAGCAGCACTTATATTTCTTTTTTTGTCTCTAACATGCTCACAGTAGCCAGACCGAGAGCAAAGGCAGAGATAACACTAGGAAAGCCAGTCACATTGCCCTTTCCACTAGCACTGTTCCACAGAGCCTGAGGGCTGCTGGGTGTAAGAGGCCGCCCTTGGTGTCTGTTCCTCTGCAAATCTATTATGTGTTTGTGTCTGTGTGTGTGTATCTCTGGGAGAGAGTGTGTAGAAAGACAGAGACAATGACTGACTGACGATGTTGTGACACTGTAGCATGGTCACTCATCTCTGTGTCCCAAAATTAAAGGGATTGCACCAGAGATAAATACGATTAGATGAGTCTGGGGAAAGTGTGCGTGGGCGGAGGCTTACCGAACACGGATTTTGATCATTGTAATTTTCACTGTGATGAAGATTCATGACTCTCATCTGTTTGAAATGTACAATATATTAGTGTGATTGAAAACCCACAGATTTGTGATTTGAAATATTAGATTTTTTGATGCTTGATGCTTTAACTAATCAGTTATTTCAACATGGTATAATTTTAATGCTAACTTAATGAAATCTTTAGAAAGTTGCTAATATATACATCTGAAAGTCATAGAGCAAAATGATTGTTTATTTGTAGTAAGGGCCTCAGTGGCTTAGTTTTGGTATCTCAGTATCCATTGCTCATTCTCTTTTTAGCTCTGTTTTGGTCTCTACCAACTCCTAAAATAGGACTGGACTAGTCACAGTCTTTGTCTGACAGTGAAATGTTTAGCCACCAAACCAAAACAATGAGCTGAAAGTTGCTCTGTACAGGGGAGAGGAGCTGCAGTGTCTGGTGGTTTTTCTTCATGTGTTTTTCACCACGTGTGATCATTTGGTGAAAATTATTGGTTATAGTGCAGCTAACAGGATTTAAAGCCACTACATGTAGAATTTCAATTTGGTCCTCCGCAGAGATAATATCAGAAACGACAGAGTGGCATAGAACTGAACGATATGATACATTATGATGTGAGTAACAATCATTTTTGCAATGGTCGCGTTGGCATTTTACTCTCACTGAAAAAAACCCCAAAAAAATAAACGATTAAGAAATGATGATAATGTGATTTTTGGCTGGGGTCTGTACCAGACAAGCATGTTCCCTTAAACAATGCTTCATTTATGGTCTGTTGTGACACATTTATCAACAAACTGCAATTTGAATATTGCACTTATATTCTTATGTTGTGATAAAGAAAATATTTAGTTGAAGCAGCTCTAGTGTGGCAGGTGATGCATGTTGTTATAGTTAAAAAAAAAAAAAGGGGTTTTGGGGGTAGGATCCCAGTCACCAATCAAATTTGTGTTTGTATATTCACATTTAGGATCCCAATGAAATCATATCTGCAGCACATTCTCCAGTTAAAGTCCAAGAAATTAACCTGACAGGAGTTAACAGTGACATGGAAAAAAAACTGTTTATGCTGAGCTGCTGACACCGTTCAGACAGCAGCTAAATCTGGTGGCGAGGGAGTTACACAAATCGAGGCATCTGAGGGCATAGTTAAACTCTAATCGCCACATAAACACTTCCCTCAATAGCGCATCTGAGAGAGAGCAGCAGAGCTTCTCAGTTGCACGAGGGTAATACAAACCCTCCGCAAGATCAGCCGACCATCTCATTTGCCCTGGCAGTTGGCACGGCTTGGGAGGTGTGTGTGTGTTGGCGGTTGACAAGTCAGGGGAGAGTCCTGGGCTGACAGGGCACACTCCTCGTCGAGTGGTGAACAACGTGAGTGGAAATAAAGCGAGGGAAGTTGTCACAGATTTGTGTATCCGTGGTTTTATTCTCCATTCGGCGGTGTTATGGCTATATTTAGGATTCCATCTCTGTTTCTCAGCCTTAATCCTCTTTATTTTTACATTTAGGCCTACTCTTCTGCTTTTCACTCTCTCTGTCTCTTTCTGCCTTGTTTCCTCTTTTTCTCACCTGCTTTTTCTCATGCTGGGAGATGACACAGTTAGGATGCCGTGGTTAATCAGAGCTCATCCTTAGGGTGGAAGGGTGAAGCTGCTATGTTTCCCTTCACACCATCTTGGTTTCTGTAGCAGGAGCTTCTCCTTGAAAAAGCCAGCTGGCCACAAAACAAGGGACTGATGGCTTTTCACAGACTGATGGAGAGTAATAAGGCATCGTCTGTGCTGCCAGGATTGGGTTCACTTAACTTTCCTCAGATTCCATAATAAAAGCAGCCTGCAATTCATAACACAGCCCAGTCCTCCAGTGTCCCTAATCACTACATTTCAACTGATGAGTGACAGTGGACTGGGAGTTTCTGCTTTTTTGTTGGTCCTCCCATGTATGCACATCATTTCCCCAGTGCTGATGCTTGAGGGTGTTTACAACTGTCAATCCAGTGCACAGAGCTGTGATTCAGTTTGTGAGGCTTCAGTAATGCCCCCCCCCCCGATGCACACAAACCACCGACAGCTGACAGGGAGACAGTGACCAGGGCAACAATGACCAATGACAGCTCAAATCTCACAGTGCCATTTCGTTGCACCCCTGTGAACAGGCCCACAGGCACACACAGAAACAGCTGGTTCTCAAGGTGTGGGCTGAGGACCAAACAGAGGCCATAGAGGGGGCTGGTATTCTTACTGAGTTACCAAAAATGCAGCAGCAGCGTGGGGCAGACATGGGAAACTGCAACTCATATTCTTTGGTATAAATGCCAGTTTGTGAGGTTAGGTTGTTTGTTGTTGGAGTGTGTGAGCGAGTCCTGGTAACTTAACCGGTGATTCACAACAAAGAGGCTGTTCTGCTTACGTGTCTTCTTTAGCTTGGGAATGTAGGAAAACAAATCTGACTCCATAGTTACTTTATCCTTTGCACTTTAAAATCTCGTGGGTCGTTTAAAAATAAACTGTTGTTTGAATCATTCTGTGTAATTAGATACACTTGTGTGTTTCAAGTTTTAATCAGGTTAATTATCACTTATCAGAACTAATCATGACCAAATGCCAGTTGGGTATTTTTTCACTTAACTCATCGGTTTAAGTTGTTTATAACACTATTATCTTATGCATTAAGGCTAATATTCCCCAAATATCCTTTTTCTGACAAAATTACATGACGGAGGCCGTTATGTTTCTTCTTATACACCTGTCTCTGAGGAGTCAGATCATCTTCTCTCTGTTTAAAATTATAACAATACAAAAATCATGATGATGAGCATGTACTTCTGACACTTCCTGCAGGCTCACTGTGACTGTTAGCAGAAAAATCTGTCAAAATGGATAAAAATAAAGCTTTAGACAAGAATATGATTAAAAAAAAAAAAAAAACATGACACGAGAATCAATTGCAATTGGGTCCAATTTACAGATCTGAATAACTTTAACTTCATGTAAATGATGAAAAGTAAAAATGATCTCGCTTTTGATAATAAAATGTATGTTACTCTAACATGTAATAAACTATTTCTTATTTGGCTAAACTGAAGAGATTAAGTTAAATAGCTGAACTCATTTTGCTGATGATGGTTAGTTTGACCTTTTTACAGTAGAGTGGCTTTTTGTATTTAATTCAGTATAAATAATAAAATGCATAGAGTAAGTTTTGACCTTGATTATGGTCAAAAGTGTTGTTAATGTTGTTAATAGCCCAGAAGCTTACAGCTGGCCGTCTGTTGAAATCCTCTGGACCTATCACATAATGGATGTTGATGTCTTGTGCTCTGGACTTTGAGACAAACGCTGAATGACATCAGACATAATGTCGGGCGAAGGGGACTTTGTTTTTGTACCTGTGGCTGCTCAACTGCAGCTGTTTGTGACTGACTGACTGACTACTCAAAGTTTTTCTTTTAGGGTCAACATTCTTTTGTTATATTTTTGGGCATTTCAGCTGTTATTGATAGTGACAGTGTAGAGAGACAGGAACGGCAGAGGAGAGAGCTAGAGATAGAGATAGAGAGAGAGAGAGAGAGAGTGACATGCAGCAATGGGCCTGGGATGGATTCAAACTCAGGTTGCTGTGGTAAGGACTCAGACTTAATGGTACCAGGTGAACTAAGATCTAAACCTACTTCACTGAAAATACAGTGCCTTCAGTCTGTTGGACAGGAGCGTGTATGCTATACCAACATGTCTCTACAGACATGTGGCTCTGACGGATTTCCCTCATATACAGTGCCAGAGTATGGACTGAAAACTAATGGCTTTTCTGAAAGGGGAATGAGTTCATGTCACCGTTAAGTCTAAAATATCATCAGAAAGCAATAATCAGACGATCATTTACAGTAATCACCCAAAGATGCTTAAACTTCAAAAGATGACAAGATGAACCAGATGGTGAGCATTTCTGTTTATTCTCCCATCACATGTATGTGCAACTAGAGTGGAAAACATGTCCACCTTCTTAATGCTGACTTAGTTTTATACATAACCTTTTTATCCTTCTAGTTACAACATTAAAACTCAATCACTTTGACAAGAGAGTTTCAATTCCACTTCAAATAAAATGTCCAAATTTGAATCAATTGCATTTTGTAGAAATTCTAATAATAATGTGATTTTATTTAAAATATTCAAATAAATACATATTTTCATATAAATTATACCGAGACACATGAAGAGTAATGTTCCTACAACATATCTACCCTCTGGTGTTTTTAAAATATCAGATTTACAAGAATTAGGGGCTGGTTTGTATGTTTAGCAGTGTGCTTGAAATGAAGTTAGAGCAATTACACAAACACTGTTGTTTCCAACAGGGAAAAGTCACCAGTGTTGATCCGTGTTTGTCCTCGCCTTAGATTGCTTTATTTTCCACACTGTAATCCTCCCTCCGAACGCAAACTTCCCTTTCCATCTGCGGCATCAGAAACTTTCTGAGGAGGCTTCCAAGCTCGTCCCACCATAAGCTCTGCTGGACTCCTCGTTCCTGTAGCTTGCTCCATCTCTGCTGCTGCCATGCTTCACTCTTTAGCTCTGGCAAACCAATCTTTGCTGGTTGACATAAAAAAGCGCCAGCTTGGGAATCTCGCAGATTTGAAACACAGATATATTGCGAACCACTAAGAGATTTACCTGCTGCTGGTTGTGTGAGCAAATCTCGCATTCCAGCTTTCACGTTACCAATGGCATGGAAAATGTACCCGTGATGTACTTAGATACCCTCACATCCTCCACATGAGGCTAGGTCATTTAACTTTGAACAGCTGATATTAAAGACTGCATGTCAGCGATGCTTTGCACAAGTGATTGTGTAATCTAAGTGGACAGAATGCATTTATTTATTTATTTTTCTTGTTGGACAGAGCAGGAAGTAGCACACTCTACTCACTGAGTGTGGACCACTGTGGGCTTTGACTACACACAGAAAAAAACTGTGAGTCATTTCACTCACCTCCAGCTGGTAAAAGGCAAAAAGGAGGAACCCTTCCCACAGCTGCGAGGAGGTCTGCTCGCCATAAACTAGTGAGAGCACAAGTGTTGATTTGGGCAGATATCAGAAATGTAAACACAGCTAAAACAAAGTTATGCGGGTGGCATGGTGACACATGTCAACTGAGGACAAGAAATATTAGGTGTTACTTTGTCCTCAGGTGTTCTGCCCTTTCCTTTAACCTTTGGAAAGCTGTGTCATGAGCGGTTTGCCAGAATTCAGCTCCAACCCTACAGTGGAAAAACACTGTGTTAAGTTACAGTAATGCCCTCTGGTGCCACTGTGACGATGCCAGTGATCGTCCTGAGCCATTCATTCCACTGTGTCCTTGGTTGATAGAAAACACTGCCGTCCACCATCACACTTCCTGTGCTGGTGTAGGGCAGGCTGCCCAGAGCCCCAAATGTCAGTGGATGGCTTAAGAAATGACAGCTGCTGCTGCATCTTGAATGTCCACCGCCACATTCCAAGAAGTGTTGAAAGGGACGAAGTGACATTTGCACCAGCGTCCTCTCAACATCCTCTTGTTTCCTCTCGCCGTGTTTCCAGCATGCCACTCCTTGTTTCCTGCCCTGCTGTGACCATGAATCTACATAGGGTTCTAGTCTGCTTACCAGGCCAAACATCATGCTGTGTTTGACATTCATCATTTATTGATGGGCTGTTCTTTAATTGCAGCAGGAGAATGCTTAGCTTCTCTGCTCTCACACTGGCTGATCCATGGGGAAGGCCCTCCTACTGAGGGCCCGCATTTACTCAGCACACTGGGGGCACCTCTGTTGACTTATAATGGTTGTGACACACAAAAAATAACCTGCAGGGTTGTTTTTCCCCCTTCTTTTCATTTTGTCAGCATTTCACTCTCTGCTTACACTTCTTCTATTCTTGCTTTGAACTGTGACCATTGGTGGGGAGGGGTCAGAAATCAAATAACTAACCACTGAAAGGCATAGTCAGACTCATCCAGGGCCTCTTGACGTGGGTATACAGACTGTAATGTATCAGCTATAGAGATATGTAATGGTAGGGGATGACATTGCTTAATTCTTTAAGATAACCACAGTCTGTGGTAGTTAAACCCTGTAAAGATTAGTTTTCTGAACTAAACCTAAACTAATCCCCCTGGCTGCAGGGTAAAATACTGCACACCATGATGAACGATTTTTTTTCCCTTTCTTTCATTTACAACCACACACTATCCCCTTTCTCATCTAGTCTGTATCTGGTATGAGATTCATTTGTGTCCACGTGCAGCTGCAGTGCGACAGTTGGTTAAGTTTAGCTGCAGGAGAACGGCGATTGAACTGCGATGGTCACTACCCCCTATAGAAAAAACAGTGTTACTGCAGCGCTAATCAATGAAATGTTCAGTTGTCATGATGCATGTCAAATATAATAGTATAATATTGTAATAACTGTATGGCATAACAGTGCTTTACTGTATGCAACAGGCTTTACTACTACATTAGCCAAGTGACAGTGTGGCTAGAGATTAGAGAGAGGGTCAGCAGTGTGATAGCTGGTCCAACAGGAAAATGTGAAATAAGACTTATTCCTGCAGCTATAGCACAACAGTTGGGCCCTTGGGCAAGGCCCTTAACCTCAACTGCTCCAGGGGGAACTACTCAGATCAGACTGTGGTTGTACGAGGCATTGTTCAGGCTGCAGTGAATGTGTGTAACAATGTGGTCAGGATACTCCTGCAAACAAGAGATGGGCTCTCAGTGAAGCTTGAACAAGTAGATTTAGAAAAAGGAGTGTGCAAATTTGATTCTCCAGACAGCAACAGCCCTAAACAGGCTGAAAGTCATGAAATAGATGTCTGAACAATGGTTATATAGAGACATCAAAACAAACGTTGTTTGCATAGATGATTTTCTGGTTAATTCTGCTCTGTTTTCATCCCTCAAACATAAATTCACTTTTAAACCGAAGTCAACCAGATGCCAAGATGATACAACAGTAGTCCCGCATCAGCAGCAAACATCACCTTAGCAGAATGCTAAATCAGCAAAGCTCTGGCAAAGAAGATAATGTTTTGGATTCAATTTAAAAGACAAAAAGTCTAATTACAGTGTAAACCTTCATCTGCACAGTAAAGTCATAAATCATTCAGAAAAATCTTGCTCCTCAGTTGTACTCCAACACAGCTGATAACCTGAGGACATGTCGGAAAGATAAACCTGCTCTGTCTCCACTGACAAGGTCGCCTGCCCCCCCCACCCCCCCATGTCACATGTACACTTCTTTTAAGACTTCAGTTACGTGTCATTGCTGCAACAACATGAAAATCAATTTGTGCGAGCAGCTGTTGAGAAAGCAATACTCCCTCAATTTCTCCTGTGGACACCCAATTTAACATTGTTTTCCTCAGACATTCAAGGTTAGCACAGAGAAAAGTGAACAAAGTGAAGAAAAACAATGAAACTTTCTCACCTTAGGAGCTGCACATTATTTGCCACACACATGTTTCACTGGTGAAATAAATTGGGTCACATTGCTGTCAAAGTAGTTTTTCTCTGTCCTGAAGCAGAGAAGTAGTGCACTTACTGTATCTCTGGACACAATGATTTAAGCCCAGTTTACAGTAGAAGGTCCTTGTTTACTTTCCCTGAACCACATAGTGTGCCAATATGTGGCTCACATGTCCTTCAGTTCCTTCATGGTCCAATGCCTATAACAGCATCACCCATTGACCAATCAATTCTCCTGGAAAATGGCATCGCTCTTTCTTTTAGATCCAGTTGAACTTGGTGTGTGGATCGTGAGAGGGTCTCTGAGGAGGGCAGAAGTGTTTAAAGACAAACAAACCTCTTTCTCTTTTCCTGATGATTTTTTATTTGAGTGACACTCATTGTTGTACTGCTGTGTGGGTGGGCTCCTCCTTTTCCTGCTGGTAGCAGGCAGCGTCGGAGCCTTTTTCACTGTGCTGACTGAAGCACTAAGCCTTGTTCTTGTTGCATTTATACAACCTGGTCTCATGTCAGTTCGTGTACAGGTGTATGAAATAAAATTGATTGTTTTTGTGCGAATGGACACAGATCGAAACTTCACACGAACTGTCAAAAGATGTCACTAAGACGCAAAAACAGTTAGTGTCTCATCTTGCACCAGCAATTCTCTTTAATTCAATTCTCTTTAATCATACCAGCCATTTAACCATTTCATCTAATCTTCCATAACTTTAAATCAGCTGTTTATAAGTTTTGCTATTGCTGCATAGCCAGCATTAGCTATTCAGAGAGAAATGTTTGTAGTTCAGCATTAAACTTTACTTTACTCACCAAGAGCTGTCTCCCACTCTTTTCTTACTGTTACCGCGCTAACCAGCTAGCCCTGGCCCTTCTCATCACTTTCTGATAGTGAAGACGCAGCGCTGCTAAGAGGGCGTTTTATAACCTCTGGTATTATCAACACAATGACAGCCAAATCTCTTGTGACAATCACCACCGCACACTCTTGACAAGGAACAACATTCAGCGGCTGAGAAAACGTACAAATAGACTCTTTAAGGATGCAACACTAACATGCCAGCTTGACAAATTAGCCAGCAGACAAGAAAGGACTACTACCCTCATACAACCACATTTTCAGGGCTTTTTACACTGACAAATTGCTGTCAAGAGTCTTTTGGGATCACATTTGGGGATTGGACATCTGCATGACTTCCCTCAGCAACAGAGTGGCCATTATATCTGTGGCAGTGCTCTAGTTGCATTTCAATGTGAGCCATCTCCATATTAAGTATCTCTAAGTCCATTTCTTCTGAGCTGCTTAGCAATTAATCAGGTGACAGAAACAGAGCAAGGGAAATGTGTTATCCTGTTAAATATGTACCTTTTTTTATCCAAATGTTTCGTCTTGTCACATCCTTGCAGCTGCAAGGTAAAAATACAACAGTAAAAAATAAAAATAAAACCTCAACTACAACCAAATGACTAGAATTAGCAGTTAAAGCATTAGTCATTTAGCAAGCTCTGTAATGTCAACGGGACCTGGACATTCACTTGTTTACACTACAATTGTTACACTTAAGCATTTGTAGGAGAAAAGATCAGATTAGACCTGATGCTGTCTTATCCACAATGATGTACAAAACAGACCTGTTAACAAAAATACCACCCAACAAGTCAGGAGGGAGAACAGGTCTGACTAAACCTTCACTTTGTCAGTTATAATGCAAAGGCAGAACTCATAGGCAACATACATAGAGTCAGATCTGTTCTCTATATGTTACAACTGACTTCACTATGACAACTAATAGAAAAAATCCAGATATTTAAGAGTGTCCTAAAATATTTTTTTTGCAGATAGCAGCATCATTTCATATATTTTTCTGTATCACCGCAGAAAGAAAAATAATGGTAACACTTTAGCTAAACTCCAATATTTAGAATTTATATGCCACACATTTAATACATGGTTAATAGCACATATATGTTAAGTTAAGGACATTTAATAATGTACAGTGTGTCTCTACCCAAGCCTTCACTTATGGAGTTGTTGAGTAAACAATCTTGCTCACAGCTACATTATAGTGTTTTAAACCATTTTAAAACCACCATAAATGGTGATTAAAGTCTGAGACTTTATGGAATAGGCAACAACAACATTAAAACCAAAAAATGATTAAAAACGAATTATGGATTTATTATAAAGACACTGACATCAGAATCAATCTCAGAATGAATGTGAATCAGCAGCAGTGAAGTGAGCACAGGCAGAAACTGAAACAGGCTATAACAGTTGTTAATCATGCTCTGCTCTGCTTTATACTCCCATTAAACAGCCCATAAGAGGAAATATTTAACTGTTATATGTAAACCAGCAGCTGCACTTAACTGAATTATCGCAACATATAACTTGTATATACTTGGAACCAGTTAAAGCTGCCTCAGCTTTTAATGCTTTCCAGCTTGATATATGCTGACTGTGATCAAAGTCCTTTTTTTTTGATGAAAGAGCTGCTTCTTTTCCCTGTGGCACAAACTCAAACATCACTGGTGATGCTGCAGACTCATCTGACTTCAGTGAATGCCTCGAGCGAGGAATGGTATTATTAGATTACCTGTGATGAAGTGAGTTAGATGCTATTGCCAACTGCCTGGATATTATAAGGTGCAGGTGTGTGTGTGTCTGTGTGTGCGTGTGTGTGTATGCGCGATTTCATCCCTGTGGATACCTGTGTAAACTTATTAATGTGTTAAATTTGCACTGCCAATGTGTTATCTTCTTGGAAATACACAATTAGCCATCCATGACGGTGCTGCTTCCTTTGAAATTTCATGCTACCCTCGTCTCCACAGGTCTAATTCACCCTCCTCCTGAAACAACCATGCCCTAATTGCATTTACCTTGGTCTAATTGCATTGAACACTCATTCTGAATTAATCGTCTTCTCTCCATTATAGTTTGAGACTCATGGCGACTTTCACAATCCAAAATACTGAGGGCATAAAAACCAATCACGAACGAATCAATGTAAAGATGATTTTTCAAGCGGCAGGTTGATTTGCTGTGGGACTTTTTATTCTACACCAAAGCTCAGTTTGCTGATGTTGTCATTGTGGGAACAAAATAAGCAAAGGCTAATGTTGTATAATTCAAAAGGTCATAGCTTTCCATTTGTTTACACTGTTAATAAGGATTCTCCAGGGACACGTTGCGAAAAGATATTTTTCAAAATCATCCAACCGGAGGCTTATTGTCCACACAGCAGCGTGTTGTTGTCAAAAGATAAAGCAAATAAGAGGGTTCGATATAACTATAGAAGTATAAATAGAAGGCAAGGAGTATGTAAACTTTCTTAATATAATTTTTCTGAATATTGTTATTGTTATTATTGGTAATAATTGTTTAAGGGCATTCAGCTGATTACACTTAAAAAAAAAAAAAACAGCATCATCAGTAAATGCTTCAGATTTTTACAGATACAACTGCCATTTCTTTACACTTTAGGAAGTGACATCACATGTTGACAGCGTGGTTCAGGCACGCCTCCCTGGAAATAAGGAGAGGGGAGAGGCGTGAGATGAACCATGGTAGATGCAAAGGCAGACATTGGCTTGGCATGGCTGTGTGCAGCTCAGCACTGCGATCTACATCCATGAAGCTCCTTCCTGGACATTTGGATTCTCCCCCCACAGCCACTCAGGCTTGATACGGTGCTGGAGAGGGTTGAACATTGAGCTGTGCTGTGTTTTCCCAGCATGTTGCAGGAGCACTGGGAGGTAGAGGAGGAATAATAGCGGGGGAACAACCTTACCACACACTTCAGCGATGCTCCGCGAGCTTATCTCTCCCTTGTTTCAGAGCGTCAGCCTTTTCTGCACACTGACCTGGGACTAATGGAGGGATGCAACGATGATACTCTTTGCTTGTCATGCTTGAATCACAGCTTCATATATCCTTTTGTGTCAGAGACCTTATTGCCTTTGTCTGTCACTGCTGCCAGATCAACTGTGGGGTAGCGTGGCGGACAGAGCCCCCTCCTCAACCCCCCTCTCCCTTGTCTGTGCCCCCGGCTTCTCATCACTCCCAGCTCGCTCGTGTCTATTTACCTCTCTTAAGCTACCCTCCCCTCTCTGTTAAGCTCCGTCTTTCTTGCTCTCCCGCTCCCTACTGCTTACTATCTCCCTCTCTTTGCTCTTTCAAAGCAGGCAGTCTGCTTTTCTATCCAAGCAGCTTGCTACATGTCCTCCTGGAAAACAGTTCTCGCTCCTGCTCTGCCGCCTCACAGTTCCTGAGCTGATTTTCATCTCCACTACGGCAGGATGTTCCTTCACGAGGATTGATTCCCGTCCACCCCCTTTCACTTTCCCCTTCCCTTCCCTTGTCCTGAACTCCTGCCCTCTGACCCTCACCCTCTTGTTCTCTACCCCCACCTGCCCTCTCCTATTCACCCTGACCCCAAGCCTCTTTTCCTCCTAATTCATTTCACCCCCTTGACCATGTTGCCATGTGTCTGCTGGCTCCAACCTATCCTCATCTTGCTGTCCTCTGTCTTGTGGACCCGGGGGGAAAACTGCCCAGCAACCTGCCTGTGCCCAGATCCTCACACTGTGGACTGCAGCGGCCGCGGGCTGACCCGTCTACCCGATGAGATCCCATTGGATGTGCGTAGGCTTTTGCTGGCTGACAACTGGATACCCAGCATCCCCTCGGACTTCCTGGTTCTGTACAGTGACTTGGTCTACCTGGACCTCCGGAACAACTCCCTTTCCCACATAGAACCAGGGACACTCAGCACCTCCTCCAGGTTGGTGTTCCTGGACCTGGGCAGCAACAATCTGACTGAAATCCCTAAGGGAACATTTGGGGAGTCCCGTAGCCTGATTAAACTACGACTGGGCAACAACCCGTATCTGAGCATGGTGAATGAGGATGCTTTCTTGGGCCTCACCTCACTGAGAGAACTGGAACTGGAGCGTAATGCACTGTCTACTCTAAAGGTGGGGGCGCTGAGTCAGTTGCCCTCCCTGCGGGTGGTGAGGCTTGAGGGCAACCCTTGGGTTTGCAATTGCAACTTTGCCAACCTGTTCACATGGCTGATGGAGAACAGTCACAAGCTTCCAAATGGTAAGTAGCAACATCGAAGGAGCTCTTGCTTTCCACATGGTTGACGCACAACATACAACTGTGTTATGGCAAATCCATCGCCATAACGCTTCTCTCTATTTATGCTTTCCCTGTAGGAGAGGGAACCCCCCCCTCCCCCTCCTCCTCCCTCTCCCTTGTTCTAATTTTGTCTGTTTCATTCTCCACCCCCATAGATAATAATGTGTGAGACAGCGTGTGTAATATGAGACAATAGCAGTTGTTTGAAAGTGAAAACTACAAGGATGGTTTGTTTACATATTTGATTAATTTCAAAAGTCAGAATGAGGCACTAAGTCACAATGTAGAGACAGAAATTAATCAACTCACATGAGGAATTTTAGCCAGCAGTTTTTTTCCTGGTTCCACATTTCAGCATACATATAAACCAAGCTTTGACCTGTTTCTTGCGTGGTTGTCAGATCGATCAATTTTGCGGCCTATATTTATATAATACTTATTTATATAATACTTGCCATTTGGTGGACAGTGTAATTCAACAGTATTCTAAGAGATTTTTTCCACACCAGTGAAAGTCAAACCCTTTTCACATCTGTGTGTTTAAGGCTATGACCATGTGAATTTTTAGGGGCCATATAGTATAGACTGTGTCTACCACTGTGATTCAGCCTGGAGGGCTGAGTTAGATAACAGGGCTGAAGTTCTGGCGTGTTTGAGTCTGTGAGGCAATCTCAGTGTGTGCATGCAGATTTGAGGAATAATACAAGACAACAGGGATTGTTGTGTCCCTGCAGAAATATTATATTGTGATTAAGATCTGGTTACGTGGATTGATTGGCCCTGCAGCCAAAGCTACTGTCTTATAATAGAGGTTGCAAGGTTTCCTGGAGGAAGCACAAAACATTACAATTTCTGTTGATATTATTGAGTTTACAGAAGATGATATAAAATAACTTAAACTGTCAGATGCCATCTATTCTTGAACAAATGGCCATAATTATGTTTTGTTCAGAGGGAACCATAAATGTTTTACTGAAGGTCAGTCAATATGTTTATTAATGTCACCACAAAAGGACACAGACAGCAGTTATTTCATATGTGCAAGCCAGCACGTGGGAGCCAGGCAGGCAAAAATAAACAGATCTGACAGTTCAGCCACACATGACTAGTAACTCGTGCTGTTATCTTATTTAGATCACAGTGTGGATTTGACATGTTACATGATTTTGGCTTAATCTGAGAATTTAATATGAATGCAGCTCGCAATGTTGTGTCCCGTGTCCATGGAGGAACAAGGTATATTTTAAAAACATAGTAGTACTTAATGTTCAGGTACTGGGTGTTGTATAAAGGTTCACAGATAAGGACTGGGAACTTTTATTTCTGTCACTGTTCTGGGTGTAAATCAAAGCAGTGGACCAAATGTTCTGACTCAAGATACAATGTTTTTCAGATGTGAGAAAGGATTATAGGCATTAGAGATGTAACCTCATTAAACTGATTTGAGGTCAAAGCCTCTTCACATGGATATCCTGATATGTTATGTTGTTATTATTCCATAGATTGCATGAGAAAATGGCTGTTTTCCTATTTGCAAATTAAAAGTGCTATTTCGATCTGGCTGGAAAAGTAACTTCAATTCAGTTTCACTGAAAAAAAGCCAAACAAACTGGCAGACTGTTGCAAACTGCTGACTACTCAAAAAGACAAACTCCCAATACACAGTACATTTAGGCCATTGTGTACCATGCTATTGATACCCCTTTTGTTTTTCCTTTGGTTTTTCTGCATTTGCCCCAAAAAAAAACAAACAAGTTCGGGCCGGTGAGGAGGCAAAGTTGATAAACTGCTGAGAATACCTAATTCCCCCAGGTTGGAGGCTGTGAATGCATTAATCACGCGGTCTAACTGTTGTCAACTGCGAGGCATAATGAATCACATCAGCAGTGCTGGCCAGGCAGACATCAACAACAAAGGAGACGCCAAAGGCCCAGCCAAGCTCCTGGCATGGCTGCCAACTGGCCCCAAAGTATATACACTCTCAGACTGAGTTAGTACTGCATATCTCACCTCATATGCAGCTCTTATATCCCCATCAGTGGGTGTTTGCTTATGACCCCGGAGAAGAGTCCACTGGCTTGGACAGCAAACGCACACGTTCATGCTCATTTGTATGGACTCCGTTGGGTCTTTTATATTATTTTATCAATTTCTTTGGCCGGTGAAAGGTGTCTGGAATATACTTTGTAGTGCTATTAATGCTGGAAGATTGGATGTCAAATAACATTTTGGTAAAGGGAATAATAATTATTTTAAATCTTAGGCTCTTCTCTTTTTAGGCAATGCAAATTAGTTCTGTAACAGGTCAACGAGGACAAAAAGTAGTTTCACTGAACTAATGTCTTTAAAAAACAAGCCTCTGTCTGTGTCTGTAGAATTCACCCTGTATTTTTCTTTCACTTTAAAGTACGACACAGTGGTTGAATTTATGTCTGTGAACTTTAAAGCAAAATTCTACTTTGAGCATCACAGTTATTTTATACTTATCATTCAGTTTATCAAAATCTAAGAGGTGCTTAGCACGCACGCCCAGAGCTGCCACTTCTGACGTTTCTGTCTCATGAACAGTTGCGTCACAACTCTCCGTGGATCCCAAATCTATCGTCGAACAAACACAAACTAGCAGGGAGACATGTACAGAGATGGATTTACAAACACGGCTGGCTCACACATTCAGGCATCACACTGCCAGACCTAATTAACGTAATGACTGAGCTCTTGATCACGGAAAAACGCAATGACCTATTCTCTGCGACGCCGTATTAGAAGTGGTTACACATTAGCAGATGGACGCTCATTAGTGAATGAGGTTGACTTGATAAGCTTTTCAATATGTATCATCTCCAACAACCATCGTCAGTGTGGGTGTTTCAACTTAATATCTCATTCATCACAGAGAAAATCAATTAAAGTGACAGAAATGACTCTTTAAACTGTACATGGCGGCATGCTTTTCATCTGTGTGAGTGTTGCATCATCATCCAACAAATGGTAAAGTGAAAAAACAATAGTGTGACCTCTGTTACTCCCTCCACACTATATGATAAATTACACTTATTTTATTTGCTTGTGTTCAAACTGACAAATATCTGTATCCTCAAACATGTCAGTATGAATCTGCTTTACTTATTATTCGTTTTATTTACTGATTTACTTTGGGTCTAGTGTTTCATTTACACTACTATCCCATGACAAAATGCACAAAGGAAATGGAGGCGCTGCAAAAAGGTGAGAAGCTCCAGAAACATCTCAGAAAATAAAAGTAAAGTATCAGATCTGCGTCTGTATTGAGTTCACACCATTTTGCTGATGCCAGTCAGCCCATATGGTGTATATGTTCCCGTTGCAAAATACTAAAGCAATTTGTTCTCTTTTAACAACAAGAACAGCACATAATAAAGGCTGGTTTTATTTTTAAACCATCATCAGGAGGGGGCAGAGTATGTCACAGCCCTACAAAGTATAAACACACTTCAATACGTAGAAGCCTTAACTTTTATCAAAATGCAATATGACACCAGCAGAGCAACTGAACAGGAATTGAATATGATTCAAAAACTGACTATAGATCATGACAGAAATGCACTTCTGTTAATAAGGAGTCGTCCTGAGATCTCTACGGTTCCCTCTGTGGTGGCCTGCATAATGTAGCAGCTGTGGAGCTCATGCTGTAAACCCAATTCCCATTCCATTTTTCACATCTTGATTTCCCCTGTGATTGTTGAGTTCACAAAGCAGCACACTTTTCTGTTTGCATAACTTTGATTACTGCAGGTCAGCATGATGAGTGGGTGGAAGATGCAGCAAATTCTGGACTTTGTGTTTTTTTTTTTTTTTTGGACAGAAAAACAGATCCTTTTCCTCGTGGCTGTGTTTTGCTTCCTATGTGCGCCACAAGATATAATGCTTTCTCTCAGATTGATGGAGCCTGAAGTCAAGTGTTCATTCTAACAAACTCACATTTAACACATCTTTCTACATTTGTTTTTTTTTTTTTTTTGTGTTTTTTCTTTTTTTTTTTTGTGTCGTTTCACTGTTTTTTTTAAGCCACCAATTAGGTTCATAAATGTTTTAATGGAGGGATGAGTGTAAACATGATCCACTGCTGTCTCCAGTGCTCTTGGGTTAAGGATGAACAAAGGCCATGTATAATTCAGAGTGACACAGTTCTACGGCACATTGGCCAGGGTAATTGGAGCCAGAGCTGCCTACAGGGCAGGGCAGGCCAACTCCCATGAAAGACGGAGGCTGGGGCTCATCGTGGCATTGCTATCAACACTATCATGACCTGAAGAGTTTCACTACAAAGTAGCAGTTCATGTGACAGGGTCAGAGTCTGAATTTTCCTTCACAGACTATCAAGTTGCTCTCCAGAGACCTGTTAGCGCACCGTGTACAATCAGCTCTGAAAATATGATGCCGTTGACTGGCGCTACGTAGCACACACTTGATGCCCCACGTGACATTACTTGCTATATTTTACCGCTCATGGGTATGTGATGAGAAAATATCTATCCCATTAACACAGGCTGACAGCTTCTTTTATCTTGGCCTAATTTGATGTTTATTTAAAGTTGGGGATGTGAGTGAGACAGTGCTGGCAAGGGAGAGCAGAGTGTGAAAAGGTGGACAGAATTACACAGTGTGACAGCCTCAGCTGCTGCATGTACAGGAGCAGAAAGGGATAATCTTCCAGAGTCAGAAATAAAGGGTGTAAAGCCAAAAGCTTTATTTCACTGTCGGCGCGCAGCACCGTGCATGATGGATACTTCCTTTTGTGCATGTGCGTGTTCGAGTGTGAAGCAGAAACTGCTAAGACCTGCTCGTTTAGCCGTCTCATCATTATGACTTATGACAGTAGAAGAACAGTGAAAAGGCGTCTGACATTGTTCACCTTTTTAACATCCCTTGTATGTAGGAATAAGAAAAATTCTGTGTGCACCTTTGTGCTTCTGTGGCGAGACATTTGAAAATGCCCATGGCAGAGTGATGTCACCGAGTCTCTATGCAAAAGGAATCCCCTCCTGAATGATTCACCCTCAACCCACTGTCACATGAGTGCTTGTCATTTAGTGCAGTCATTTCACACATTCTCCACTCTGCTCTTCTCCTAACTCCTACTCTTGTGCTCCTCTTTTATGAATCCCTCGCCATTTTCCTCAGACCCTTTCTGTGATTGCACCTGAATATTTCTTCAATCTCTGTAATTATGTCGACCTGCATCTGCTGAGTGTTGGACTTGAATAGCACGCTCATCTCATTTAATAAAGTAGGGAAGGGACAGTTTTGTGAGTCATTATCACAAATGGGTTATTTGGATGTGGAGTGTATAGACGCGGGTGATTTGGGAGCAAGTGAAGACTTGAGTGTGAACGGCAACTACTGCAGGAATTGGCAAGATGTGAGATTGTCGTGGTGGTTTTTGCCTTTGCTGCTGGTGCAGAGATCAATCTGGACAGACAGTGTGGTGTCGAGGGAGGGAGGAGAAACAAGCCTCCGATATCAGTCTGTCACAGCTAGGTAGATCAATCACGGCTCAGACAGCAGATAGCCAATCCCCTTGGCTGGCTGTAATCCTAAATGTAATCCATCAACCGTCCGCGCCAGGAATGTAACATAGCTGAGCGGGCCGACATACCTGATAGTGATAGTGGGCAGCATTTGTGTTACATTATTGCAGTAGCCTGCTCCAGCCACACTCTTTGGGCTCATGGGGTCATCGGGGTCATTCATCAACCGTATTATCTTTAACAAAGCTGACATAGACCCACTGTTGGTTTTATTGAAGTGGCTTCTTGTGAAATCCACTCAGGTAATTGTTGAGCTCCTTTTCACTCACTCACTTATTCTGATATGTTTGTTGCTTTCCTTCTCTCTGCTAAGAGTGGTGAGGTCACGTTTAATTAAAATTCACAGCTTTTAAAATTGGTTTTGGCAGAGTTTTTTCCCAGTTCATACAGAAAACCTGCTTATGAAAGGACATGTCCAACCTGCATTGAACCATTCCCATAATCCATGGGCATCAAATCCCAGATACTCTGGGATTGCATTTCTACACATGTCAGTGGAATGACACTGAATCAAACAGGCACCAAATTTCCTTTACAGATACAAGCAGGAGTCAAAGTCTCTCTCTCGCCCTCTCTTTCTTTGTGTATTACTCAATAATAGCATCACCTCTTTTCCAAAATCTGACAATCATAACACATCTATGAGTTAATATAAGTTAGGTCTCAAGCTCTCCTGCTCAGGATGTTTGTTTAAACAGGCAGCTTGAATCAAAGATGGAGCTGTCAAAATTCCAAGACCGTTGGCACCAAAGCAGAGCTCGTTCAAAGGTAGGAAATGTGGGTATTTTAGCAAGTAAACACAATTTGCATGTTCACTAACTCTGTTCTGATCATGATAAATGTGATAAGGCTGCAACTCCTGCAGGCGCCATGTGTTCGCCAGAATAATTTCAGTCTCAGCTGTTATTAATCAAGCATCTAGGACAGGCAAGACCAGACAGAACAGTCTCAAAGGCAAAGGCTAACTCTCCGAGGTGATGGGTTACTTTACCATGCAGTAAGTGCACTTTAAATATGACTGTGATGCATTTATCTCAGGCACAAAGAGGCAGGACAGGCTCTCCGATATATTGGATTTTCAGATGTAAACTACTCAAGTCTTTGTCTTAAGGCAGGTGTCTGGCACAGATGCTAAAGGTCAGTGTATTCTCTATGACTCTGTAGTCCATTTTCACATTCATTTCCTTCCTCTACAGCGCGTGTGTTATCATTAAACAGTTGTCCACTTATCAGAGGGGCTTGCGCACCTCCCTGGGATGAATCTTTACTAATTTCACAATAGTGTATTATTATGCATGATTATATAATCCAAGGTCAAACCGCTGTCATTCACAACATGCTGTGAGAGACATTGGAAATGTTTCAGTGAAAAAACAAACAAACAAAAGACAAAAAAATCTCTCTCTCCTCACTAGGAGCCCAGCTGAGTCAAACTGTAATTTGGAAACAGAACTGATGCTTTCAAAGTGTGAGCCATATGGTTTGTTACACAACGTGATTCTTAGAATATCAGATTTTTAAAACATAAAAAAAAGGACAACAAAACATGATCTTAGCTCATAATCGTCAGAGAGGCAGAGTTGATTAACCATCCCTGAATTTGTTGTGTTGTGTTTGTAATACCAGCAGTAGACTTGCATGTTGCTCAGACACTTTGACTGAGCCATTTCCTCATATGCAGTATGGGCTATGAGTTTGTTTTGATCTCTGATTCCCCGGACATAAGGTACACATGCCGTGGAATAATCCTGCCAGGAACCACTGTACTCTGCTCTGGCTCCAGCAGGACTGTTGGTATTGGCTCCTCGTCAGTTTGGAGCCTATTTCTCGATGCTGAGTTTGCCTCTGACTCACTTGATCTGATGTGGATCCAAGGCTACTTAAAGATTTCCAAGGAGCTTGTCCACTAAGCACTTTTGATGCTTGGTTGTGATGAACCCAGTTAATGTCTGCATGTATGTTGTGACGCAGAACATTGTGACAGAAAAACAAATTATGCTCCACAAGTAATCCTGAAATGAAATGACCCTTTGGTCAGGACTTGGACATGACATTTCCATGTAGGAACAACAAAGAACAATAAAGTTTAAGGCTGGTGATATTCTATATTTTTCATATTGTCAACAAATCCTGTTGACTACATGTCTGAAATGTAGCTTAATCCTGCATGTTATTGACCTTCACTGTTTCCTAGCACATACGCGACTGATTTACCGAGTGACTTATATCGCTGGCTTATGATAAACATAAGAACTGTTTTTAATTCCACATCTATTATCCTGGTGCCACAACCTCTGGGCACAAATGTGTATGAATCCACTGTTGAAAACAGATCCCAACAATTGCACTATTTATTTCTGTTCGGTCTGCTGAAAATCTTGGTGTCCTGATAATAATGAACTTGTTATATTTGTATTTTACAACCTCAACAGGAAGGAGAGGCCATTCATCACCATCATCATCATATTATCTTGTTACTTCCCCTGCTACTGTGTCATCATGGTTGAAGTATGAGCAGCAAAAATAGCAAATGAAAATAGATCAGAACATCCACACGTTCATCCCCAGTGAAAATACTCCAGTTATTGTCAGAGCTTTTGGGCACATAGAGTAGAGGCAGAATCTGTTCCAAAAAATCATTTTAAGTTTTAAAACAGCATCGCAAAACCTATAAAAGCCCTTATTCAATATGAAATTAAGGCCTAACTAAAGTGTGTAAATGCTTCCTTTCTATCCTGTATTTTGGGCATTTTGATGTGTTCGTAATATCCTGTGTCCTCCGCTAATTGAACTTTAAAAGAAATGTGAGAATCAGTATCTTGTAATAAGGGATTAGTGTCACTAAGTTTTATCAAGCTCTTTAAGAGTTCAGTTACAAACCTAATTAATACTGTAGAGAGTCAATCACAGGAGCATGGAAACCAATTCCATGCCATCACTAATTTCCATTATTTCTTTTTTCCATTGTCACTTAACTCTTTGTAAGCAGTTTCAGGTTATTTGTACATATATAACTTAGTAATACAAGCACATTATTACATTTTAAAATCTAAATTTATGTTTTGCAGGTTAGTTTATATTCACACCGATCAACCTTGATGAAACGCCCTCAGAAATGATATTGATGAGTTATGTCTGAAATAAGGTAGTTAGATGAATGAACCTAATTGCAGCCTGCCATCAAAGAAGCTGTTCAGTTGTATTATCGAAAAACATGCTGCAAATTTTGCTGAGTGTGAGCAAATTGATGTACTGCCAAGTATCTGCATTTGCATGTGCAGTATCAGTGAAAAGTAGCCACCCACATTGCAAGGCTTCATTTCTTCCCACCTATAAGCTAACATCCACATCATCAGCATGTCTAGTTTTTCCTAAGGCATTTCCAGTGTGAAGGTAACTCAGTGTATAGATGATCATCTCGTGTGTCTTTAGTATCAAGAGTATGACAAGAAGGAGGAATGTGAACATTCACTGGCTTGTAACAGCAGTACAAGCACTTAGCACTTAAATTACTCAAATTAAAGCTTCAAACAAGTTGAATGACTGAGTCAGTGAAAGTGAGCACCATCTATAGTTTTATAGTCTTTCACATATACTGTACATGTTAAAACTGGCCTTCATGACCCAATGAGTTAGAAAAGACCTGTACCCCTGAAATCCAATAAAGCGCCAATGTCTTTTCCATTTATATGATGACTGAACAATAAACTCTGTGAAAGTGACACACACATACACACAGAGAGCAGCACTGACTGATTTAGCATGCTTTCATCTTGAGATGAGTTTGGTCAAGGTGCCCCTGCCTCAGACAGTGTCCTCTACCGATGCATCAGTAAATGTTTTGGATGTAACTGCGGAGTCATATTTAATGAGCAAGTGTGTTCTTTTGTCTTTTGTAGCAGGCAGCCAAAATGAAAATGATTTAAAAAGGGATGTTTATTTCATTCTCTCTTGTTATCGGAGGCGCAGAGATAGGCTACCACCCAGAGCAGCTTACACTGCACTCGGCATTACATTACATTAAGACAAAAATAAAGCCTCTCTAACAAAACAGATGAATAATGTGAAATGTTCTGCACAGTGGGTAGTAGATATTAAGTTAGCAGTGGTATCACTCTGCTTTCTAGTTTCTTAGTATTTCGACTTTATTCCCACAGTGAAGCTACAGTCATGCTGCAGGTGGGTGTACTGTATACACAGTGCAACTTCATCTTATAAGTGAAGACTTCTGATCAACCTTACACTTATTAAATCAGCTCCCTCTGCACTGGCCTATTGAATTCAGATCTTTTACAGCACGACACTGCTAGAATTAAACAACTGTGTACAAACAAGACGCATAGTCTATTCTCTGATCATTTCAGACCTCTCAGAGAGTGTGGCCTGTGCTGTGTGCGGTGCTAAAGGCTTGGTTATTGTAGAGAAGAAATGGTTCATATGTGCCGTTCATACCTGTGTGCATAGCTGATTTGGAATGGCTACAGTTGAAGGCAGAGTGAGAAGCCAGCAGTCAAAGAGAGAGAGAATAAGTGGGGGAATAACAGAAAGATCTTTATGAGTATTGGACTCAAATGAGCACGAGAGAGCCGGGGTGAGAAGTTCAAGCTTTTTCATCTATTTTACTGTTTCAGGTGGTTACAGAAATGGTCAAAGCCCCCCGTCTCCCCTGCTTTCACTTCACCTACAGTGTACTGACTCCTTAATGGGAAAATATGTATCACGTTCAATTTTAAACCTTTGGGGAGTTGGTGAAGCAGAGAATGAGGCCTTTGCACATTGCTTTGTATTAGGACACAGCTGTAGTGTTTGTTTGTACTTTGCCATTTCTGAATGGCCAGCAGATGAATTCATTTGTCTGAAAGTCCATAAATGTTATGTAACTCACTGCAGCACAGGGTTAATAAAATCTGTGTAATCTTCTTTCTTGTTTCGGTGCAGGAGTGAAAGGCATGGAGTGCTCCCTCCCCATGGACGGCAGACGTGTATCCCTGACCCAGCTCTCGAAGGACAGCTTCCGGGAGTGCCAGGCCACTCTGACTCTAACAGACCTGCTCATCATCATTTTCTCTGGCATCTCAGTTTCTGTGGTGGCCATCATGACCAGCTTCTTCCTGGCTTCAACTGTTCATTGCTTCCAGCGCTGGAGTAAAGGCACCAAAGGGGATGAAGAGGAGAGTGAAGAGTGAGCAGGATTTTACCTATAAGGGCTCGCACTGAACGGGTGCTTCAAATAATGAGGGGACACTGCAGACTGTCAAGTTTCGTGCTGCTCCTGGTGAATATGCAGGACTGTTATAGGTAGGATCTCGCCCTGGTACGGTTGCAGTTGTTGTCTTTGCACATGGACAATATGGTAACAAAGGACATTCCCCAAGGAATGAGCCAAAGTCCCAGTAGAAATCAGTGAGCCCAGTTCCACTGGTTCAAAATAACATTATAGAGTTCATGTTTTTGGGTGTGAGAGCATGTGGCCATATTTTATGGCTGCTGGTTCCTTGCCCTACACAATCTAATACCTTCATTTTGAACGAGAAATGGATTTAAAGAAAAAGAAATGTTGCTGTCGCATTAGTCTTAGACAAGCCACTAACTTAAATAGTGTCCAATCATGTGGATGTCCAGTCTGAATCCTGTAAAGTGACATCAAAGTTAGCGTGATGTTTTAGATGATTTTCATCTGGGTTTTTATCTATGGCAGAGAGCTTGATCTTGATCCCATTGGAAAAAAAAAGAAAATAGAAAAAAAAGTTAGGACGTCATACCGACCAGTGACCTCAGTATGTAACTGCCTACTACATGATATGCTGGCATATCCTGCCATTTACAGTGTCTCTTTTGGACAACTTCACTCACCAACATTCAAAAATGGTTCACAAGGAGGAGGCAAATACTGTTGTTCCCTCCACAAGTAAAATGAGCTGGTGACAAAGCTGTCAGTCAAATAGGAAGTTTATGGTCAATTATGAGATGTTTGACAGGTGACGAACCTTAGGCAGGTTGAGTCGGGTCTACGCATTCTTTCAGCAGTATATTCGATATATAATCACAAACTTATGTACAAAAGAAAACAATGTACAGTCAAACAAATATATAAATAAAGAGCATATACTGTCTGTTCCTTAGATTGATAAGTGTGAACAGTGTAGAAAGAAATTCATAAAATAGTTACAATATAATCTTGAAAATTATGGCAAATACGGTATTAAAATAGAATCTATGTAGAAACTGTGTCAGACAATGCACTTTAAATGGTGAACCTAATTTTGACCAGCCCCTAATTACACCACGTAGACTGGTTTTGTTATCATCTGCCAAAGAGTAGCTTTTGGTGAAGGAGAGATTGCATATAGGACTTTGGTGTGGATGAAGTTTTATTAGTGAGGTAGTGGTAGCTCCTAAATAGAAGGCAGCACTATAGCCAAATCACACTCTGTATACGCATATAGTACTCAGTCATGCAGTTATGGTCTCCAAAGCTTTACATTTTCCTCTGATCTCTCTATGACTGAAGCAGCAGTCTTACCTGGCTTCACACGTGGCAGTCTTTAACCTCCATTTTAACAGCAAGGTCATTTCAGAACAGTACAAGGGTGGTGAGCAAGAGGATTAAATAGATGTCTATTGTAGTGTTTCAGATATCCAGAATATACACATCACGGGTTCAGCTTATTGTCCTTTTACTAAAGATTTTCCTGTATCTTGCAGTAAAGCTGCTGATCTGATGCCCCAGAGATGATTCATGACAAAACCCTGTATCCTGTATCAACGTCTGCGTCAACAAGAGCGACAGTACAGTACCTTAAATAAAGCAGTGCCCTGCATTTTCTGGGTTTCTGCTTGTTATTTGCATCCTGTATATTCAAAGCCTCCATGATTGGGATTTGGAATGCACAAAGCCGGACTCTCTGTATTTGCTTTCCCAAAGCTAAGGTATGTTGCATCGCTTCTCACATTCTTGTAAGGCATGAATAATTCAACGAAACGGAGACATGAAGCAGAAAGAATGTCGAGGCTCTAAACGCAAACAAGCAGAGGACAAAAAAGAAAAGAAAAAAAAAAAGAGCCACGTACAAATAGAGCTATCATTAATGTGTGCTTGACAAAACATATAAAGGGATTCAAAATGTCAGAACCCCGGATGTGCTGCTTTGAAGCACATTTTGCAGACAAGACAATACATAAATGTGGCCTTATTTTATTATTTTTCATTAGTATCAACATTAATAAAAGCACAAAGATTTGTCATGAAACTAAGTAATCCTAACACATTTTAAAGGGTGTGTCACATTATACGTCGGTCCCAACCTGTGTTGTTACAGTATGTTTTCATTAATGTGTTGTCACATGTTGTGCTGAAAGTGCCACATCTGGATTTGTACTGTATAGATGTTGTGTATTTGCCAGAATTCAAAACACATGGGACACTTTGAAGACACACCCACTAGAAATTCACATACATTTCCTGTAAAAGAGCCAACTGACCTTTCTCTAAGCCGCTCCCCCTTACCAGCAGTTGTCCAATCATAGATTAGTATGAACTGTCACTATCTTTGGATTTACATTTCTACGCTACCATCAAGGTACAGCATTAAAGGGGAATACCACTAAATTTCATATATGAACTTTGCCATTTCTGCTTCTTAAAACAGTTTGGTCGACAGTGGTAAACTTCACCTAATACCTTTTGTATTACATTCTCAGATTAAAGGTTCCCACAGTTAAGATAATGAGGGTATAGCCATGTAGGAATTCAAGGCCTAATGAGAAGTACTTGAGTCCCCAAAGTGAGTGTCCAGTTATTGGATTGTGCTCATGTCCAGAAAACATTTGACTGCTTAACACCACAAGATGAGCTTTAGCGGGTTCATTCGACTGAGTGGTTTTCATGAGATGAGAAGCAGTTTTCTTTCTGGCTGCTATCTAGAGGTGCAGACCTGGATCGAGGAAATCAGAGGGAGAGTTTTTATACATATCATTATCATTTCCAACTACTGTGTAGTTACTGTATATTAACAAATTATTATGTTAGCTTAGCTGTTAGCTTGACGCCTATGTTAGCATGACATTTTCCTTTCTCTTACTGATTTTATTAAGTAACAAATATCAGCACATTAGAGCATGCACTGTTGAGTTACCTACAGTACAAAGTACAGATTTATGTCTATTTTTCTATTAAACCTTTCAGAATGAAACATTTATTTACTCTGTCTGTCCCCAAAGTAATTTTTTTTCTTTCTTTTTTTTTTTTTTCTTCTTTGTTGGCGTAGCTCGCCCTTGAAAGCAGAAACAATGGTGGCTGCTTTCCTACAGGTTGTTTTGACATTGCTTCAAATACCAAAATCCATGTTATGTTTTTGTCACATAAATGTCAGAATGGCTCAATTCTAAATGAGGTGACAGAGGAGAGTGTGATGTTGTTGCTGCAGCTAAATTGCATTTCCAAATGTCAAACAGACACTGTCAAACAGACCATATGTGTAGCTGTAAATTGATGTTTGGTAAAAAATAAAATAAAATAATATCCTTTTTTTTTCTTTCCTCTGGTCTTAATTTGTTTATCAGTTTTGAAATACAGATAAAGAAGCAGGGTGATCATTTATTAATAAAGCGATTTACAGTATGTCAACATACATATAAGGCAGTTATATTCTTTATTCAAATACTGTCTTGCGTGCAGAATGTGACAACAGTAGCAAAGCAATTCTAAGCAAAGTGATATCTATCCGCAAAGTGTTAATAATGACTCAATGATAACTGTGAACCTCTTCCCCTCATTTCCCAGGGTTGACAGATTTTTGTCTTGTCACAGCAGCAAATGAGAGAAGCTCATCTGTAAACACTGCACAGTGTGTTATTTCACACAGCACTGTTATCACACTGCAGGTATGCAAATGGATGCACTATTTTTGGAAAGGGTGTTAGAGAAATTAGAGATTTAGAAAAAAAAAAAAAATCAAATACCATCCGCTTGCATAACAAGCATCCAGGCTGCCGGTGGACAATTTCTTTCATTCAGAGCCGTAAGCATTTGGACAATCTATGTGCAGCATGATGAAAGGATAACCGAGTCAGGGAAAAACAAATTGACATGCAATGCAATCCCATCCCAGCAAGGCATTTGTCCTGCTTGTCTGTAATGTCTTTTTTTTCTGCAGTATCAAATTCTTTACCTGGCATGTGGAGCTGCATGGAGGAGTTACTTCTTGGTTGACACAGGTTTGTGTCTCTTTTTCCATCCCTCATGCTGATGAAATAATTTCTCCACATTTTTCTCAGGGTGCGTCTTTGTTAGGTCCTATTATGAGAATATAAGATGTGGTCTAGCATGACAGCATGTTTCTCTGAAGAAAAAGAAGTCAAAGAGGCATAGGATGAAAACAACCCTCACCCTCTGGGCATGTTATGTTGGCAAGAGAGGGAGCAGAGTCGAGGCACATACCAGAGAGCAATGAGTACAGAATCATTTATGGAAATATTTGCGATATCAAAAACAGACACTGCCACATTGGACAGAGAAAGAGTGTGCACATACTACATTTGTGCACCACTGAAAAGAGGCCTGTGAGGGTGGTGGTCGTGATGAGGATTCTCCTGCAACCATTTACCTCATTTGGTTGTCATGGCTACACAGCCGGAGGCCCGAGCTCTTGGACGCCGAGGCGGGAGCAAGAAGAGGGAGGGATGCTGGGAAGCATGGCCCTCAGTGTGGCTGCCTCGTCTCTCTCTCCATGCATCAACTAACTGGACCTGGCATTTAGAGGGGAAAAAAAAATGTCCATAGCACTGTGAACCAATCTGTGACTTTCACATCCCTCCTCCCTCTTTGATTTGTCTGCAAAAGACATTGTGATAGGTCAGATAAAGATATCCTTCATGACATTAATGGAGTCAACATAATGCCAGTATACAGTCTGTATTCAGAAACTGAGCCTTAAAACAGGACTTCTGTAACATTGTGATGTCACATCAAAGCAGTCACCACTTTCAGCCATGCCCAAGCCCAGTCCACCTGGACCCACCATCCAACCTTGAAGGATTTGGTTTACCTGAAATGTATTTTCATTTGGTAACTCAGAAAATAGTCAGCCAATCAGAAGAGAGGCTCTAAACTTCATTGACCTGTTGTTACTAGAACTCCAGAGAGAAGCCTGAGAGAAAAAATGAAATATGAAATGTTTTCCCCAAAAAAATGCATTATAGTGCATTTATGATACATCAAGTGAACTATTATTTTGCATTCTGCCAGACTCTGAACCATGTGCATCAGACAATGCATACTTAAATGAATAAAGTAGGTGAATTGTGTTTTTGAAAAGAAGCATTTATTTATTTATTTGTTTACCAAGTGTCTCTCATTACTGCCTGTTCCTGACCTACAAAGAGAGGAAGCGGGCAGGACTCAGGAGGAAAGTAAGCCAACCCTCAGAGAGGAAGCTTTGAATGAATAATGGCCTGGTGGTTTACAGAGGGATTAGGGTTTGTGGAGGAGTGGGCAGCAGAGGGGTCAGGTTGCAAAGTTCAAAAGGAGCCACACCTGATGCTTCTCTCTGTCTGTGTCACCGAGAGGCAGAATGATCACCGAGCTCAGAGAAGTGGAGATTTTCTGGAGGCGTTAGTGAGCTGGTTGTGGTTAAAGTCAAGATTGGGGTGTCACTCAGAGAGCCCTTTTTCATTTTGAAATTCTTTTCTCATGACACGTACCCTCTTTTCTGGAAAAAGCTTTTTCGTCTTTCTTGTGAGGTGAATTTCTTCTATGTTTGTCCTCATAAAATACTGAACTATGGTGATTCATTTCTGGTTTTCAATGTATTAGCAATTGCTGGTTGTCTGATATTAAAGGGATTTAATTTTGCACTAATTCGCGGACTCACAAGAGGCAGATTAAAAAGAAAGAATGGTCAAAATCAAAGCAGCAGAGGCTGAAATATCCTTTAATCCCCTGATGATGTCATCTGGGTTTTTCAAACTTTCGAAAGCTCCCTCCGGAGCAACAGATGATATTACACAACAGGATGAGTAGAACTGCTCTTGATGAATAAACAGACCTTTATTTCTAAAATTGGTAAAGTCCACCCTTTAACATCCAGCTACATTAAATAATTGAAGAGAGACGACGAGGATTTCTGACTTTAGTGCCCCCCGTAGTAGCATGAAAGAAATTAACATTCATACAAACATGCATTCATTGCATTTTGCTACAGTTTCTCTTTGTCGTCTGACTTCAAATGCCGTCATTCTCACCAGTCCATATGTAATGAATAAATGTAAATATCCCTAAACATGACTAATGCTTCAGACAGGCTCTGTATAAAAGGCGCTCTCAGAATTTGCTACTCTTGTTTCATCTCTAGCTGAGTGACTGAGATCATGCCAGAAAACTCTACAGAGGAATGAAGATGCACATCCGCCACCGCCCGGTCACATTATTTTGGCAGCAGTGTCCAAATATCATTCAAAGTAGGGAGGGCGAGAGGTGAACCGGGGACACCACAGCCGTGGGCAGCCGTGAACATCAATGCATGCTCCTGGCAAACTGCTCATCCACTGCATCAAAACACAAGCTGGCAGGCTGGCGGAGTCAATTACCCTCAAACTGTATTTTTTCATGTACAGGAAAAATCATATAGCCTAGGTCTGAAGGTGGAGTGTGAAACAAGCGTAATGAAATGAGAAATGAAAGTAACAAACTCTTCCGGGGTCATCAGCGTCCCTCTCTGATTAGGTATTTACAATGATTTATGTTGTATTACTCAGGGGGAAAGGCACTAGTATCCAGTTACTGTCCTTAGGTAGATCAGACATCTGCATCGATATAAAACATCCTCAAATGCTATAGTTTACAGTTCAGCCCATCCCTTGCATACACATAACATTTGATAAACTACAACATAAAATCTTACTGCCAGTGTATTTTATTTATCTCCCTGATATCAAAATTATTTGTTTAGTTTTCAAGTGAGAAGAAAATCATTTTATGCAATGATGAGAATTGTCACCATGCAGCTTCTGTTTATTTATCGTTTTTGATGTAATTTTGTTCAATTTTAGAGAAAAATAAGAATATAAACAAATACAAAACAAGTACATACACAATTTAAAGTGTTATGAATACAGTGTGTAGGGTTACAGGGGTTCATAACAGTTGAGAAAATGTTCCACAGGAAAGACTGTGGCAAGAAAAAGAGGTAAAAATATTCAGAATAAAAAAGACACTACCTCACACAACCCCAATGTCAAGTAATAACTACAACGTTAAGTAATGACTACTTGCATACGTCAAGACTATGAGATCACATGCATGTATGTGTGAGTGCATGTGTGTGTGCATGATAGGGAGCTAAGCTTTGAGCTTGTCTCTGCAGGCCATTAATGTCGTTCATATGCCGCCAACCTATACCGCTATTCCTCAATCCTGAGAAATTAATCCAGCAATGTTTAAAGCCCAACTAAACTCTTATAATAGCTCTGTAAGAAGTACTGGTTTCAAAATAAGTGGTGAAACAGGGAGAGAGATCGAGAAGGAGAGAGAAAAAAGAGCATTTGCTGTAATCACCCAGTGGGAAGTCGTATCACCCTGTGATTGATGTGTGTTGAACTGGTGAAATTAAACCAGCACAGCAAACACATTAAAGATGAAGTGGCAGGAGGGGGCTGGATCTGAGCATCACTCACACTGACTCACTCGAGGCCTAATGAGGTCAATATACGCCACATTCATCAAATTCTCTGAAAAGCTCTATGTTTGTGTGGAGCGCCACCAGTGATATCACCTACAGTTATGACTCGCAGTTAGATGATGGCATGGGGAATGAGTGGAGGGAGCAGAGAAATTCAGTAATTGTTTGGCAACATCTGGAAGCATCATCGCCTACTCATTTGTCATGTTTGTGTTACGGTAATTACCCTGCATGGAAGCATGGATATAAGATTTTCGGTTTAATACAGGTTTGAAATTAAGGCTCTTAATATAAAAACACACTTATCTTATCGACCTAAACATTAAAATGGTGAGTAAACCTCTAGATTCATCCCCTTTTATTGGTTCTGTTGTCAACCACAGGCTCTTTTTTTAACCATATACAATCAAAACCACCGGATAATAAAGTTATTAAAAAAGAAAACTAATACTAATGTGTGATTAACTTGTCTCACAAATTTTAAAGTAGGGCCTATCTGCTCTTTTAAATCCTGTGCCAGCAACTGGTAAGGCATGCACTGAGTGAATACAATACAGAATAGGACAGCTGGAGAGAGAAGAAGAGGAAAAAAAAGGTACTAAGAAACTATATATAAGTCAAGGAGAGAGGGCCTTACTTTTGTGATACTCTGTGAATAAATATAGGCTTCCATGGCCTACTTAGAGTTTGAAGATGGATCAGGTTGAGGCAGCAACAATGTGCTGGAAAGTAAATGGAACAAAAGAAGAATGAAGACAGGTAGCATTTGTTCTACTCAGTGGAACATCCTCACTGTTTACACTTCCCTTTCACGATATCATGAACGTCAAGGCAAAGGCTCAGCTGCGACAGCACTCAAACGTACAGTCCACAGCGTTTTCCATACGTCGACGACAGGCCTGTCTGCCGGTTTAAATCACTAACTGCCGGATGAGTTGTTGCTGACGGATAAAATCCCTCAAAGTTGCCTGCTGGCTGGCCTGGGAGCTCATTCACAATGCTGCCAAAGGATGGAGCAAAACAGACAACCTTGTTTGTTCTCTTTCAACGTGTCCTTGTGTCTGGAACAATTAATACAGACAGAGGACGCGTGGCTGGTGGACAGACGAGGCGATAAACTCAAGGACTCCATTAGCATCTCCAAATGTTTCTGCGGTGTGTCTTTAAGCCATGGTTATTAAATTGGAGGTGATTATCCAGACAAATGGCTTAATCAATAACTGGCTCAACAGCCTCTCTCTATATATTCCTGACAGTGTCAAATCATTTGGCGGTTTATCCACCACACAAATAAATCGCTCGAGTGTAACAGTCCCAGTATGTCCCAGCTGGGTTGGCTGGCTGTACATCCATGCAGCAAGGCAAATTAATAGGATGTTGAATTGAGATGTATACCCAATTACACACTTTTCAATTGTTAATTACAATCAACTCACAAGAGCGTCAGTTGTCAATTGATTAACTGACAACCGAGGCTCTTCCTCACAAGCCCGGCTGGCCAATCAGAGCTCCTGTTACCACTCTATGGCTAATTTATCACTAATAGGCGATAAACAGAATTATAGCAGCATATTCCAGACTCCATAGAGGTAAATAATCATTTAAAAAAGATGATTCTTTTCTTAAAATATATCTTTTTATATAACCTTCATCAGTCTGACCTTTAATTCTATAAATAACACAGAGACTTAAGATCATTACAATTTGCTGAAGTCTTTCACATATAAAAAGTAGCACAACACTTGACTTTAGATTAGTTGAACCGCCACTACATCCCTGATTACGACACTGATATATTAAGACTATAAAGCTTGATGGGCTGTTAAATCCTTGCTGCACTCTGCTCCAGTGATACAGACAGTATTCAGAAGGGATAAAAGGGAGGAATAGGAGGAGGGGCAGGCAGGGGTCCAGATGTGGAGGTCTGACCATCTCAGAGAGGGCTGGAGCAGAGCAGATGGCACTCTCTGCTATCACAGGCATGGTTGAGATTAGTTAATGTGAGAGGGGGCACAGGACTGATGGAGGGGGAGCATTGAGGGAAGTCCGCATCTGTTTGGATTATCCAAGCGGGGAGGATGCTGGGAGGACCGCAGGGGGAGACTGTGCATCTCTCACAGCAGAGGGCCGACAAGACTAACAAAACATCTGATCATTTACGCACACACAGGCAAATGAACTGCAGCTGAAATTTAATAAAAGGTTAACAAGAATTTAACTTGTGAGATGAATTTTTTTTTTAGTCTTGAATTACAGCCACTGTTGTGTTCAAAGTCTTCTGGAGTCGTGGGAATATGACTGGAAACAAAGCCAGAGATTGCAGGACCTTTATGACTCATGCTGACTCACGTACCCAAAATAAAGCAAAAGACGCTGTGTCAAATGTAAACTTCCAGGTTTCTACCTTTTTCCCTTCAACACTTTTATTTACGGGATGATTTCAGCTCGGGGGCGATTGTTCAGCTAATTGTGACCAGTTAATATGAGACAGTGCATGCTTGCTCAGCGATCACTGCCAGTTATCCTAAAGCGGGGACGACGTGATGTCCTGCAGGAGCAGACAGGTTGTCACTATGCACAAAGGCGACTGTTTGTGACTGGTAATGAGAATGGAATTGACATTGTTCACAGTTTCTGCTGTTACAACCATAAAATATTTTAAGCACTTCACTGTCAAAGAATTTGAAAGTGGTGGGGTGATTCATTACTTTTACAAGCTCAAATGGTTATGTTGTATGTTTAAATATTGTCTAGTTAGTATGGAGGGTGTGGGAATTTGACATGGACAAGTGTATCTTTAAGAACTGTCATTGTTTTCCACAATCTTTCTTGACTTGTTCCTCCAACATTTCATTAGCCACTGTTCTGACCATGATGTAGTGCAGTCTTATTCCATCATTTATTCATGTGCTGTGTGGTGTGCATGCATAAGTATGCAGCATAGCCCAGGCCCTCGGCCTTTACTTGCCTTTAATCCCAACTCATCTCTGCTAATTAGAGAGTAAATCTGAATTTCCATAGTGAGCACACAGGCTTCATTAGAATACAATGACAGTCAGAGACTAACAAAGTGTCATTCAGACACTGAATGTTCTGCTGTTCAGCATTAAAATGTGACTTAAATAATAAGGTGAAGCAAGAACAATAGCAACCCGAGAGGACATGCTAATGATTTCATCTTGCAGAGAAACTGATATGCATGCTGTGACAGAGAATCCTGCCTGTGTGATGCTACATAATTGCTGAGTTACTCAGATTCACTTAACTGAAGAAATGCACACGCCTGACCTTGGTAAACAAAGAAAATCAAACAACGGGTCTCATCCACATACAGTGCTACAGTAAATGTTGAGTCTGGGAGCCTGGGCAAGAGATTTCTTGGGAGCAATGACTTCTGTGGAGCTCGATCAAGAGGGAAGACTCTTTGTCAGAAGTTGTTAAATCTAAAGCCTGTGTGTTGAACTGTGCGCCGCGCCGAGGCCAGCCTCTGACTCAACTGAAGTGCTTGTCAAAACACATCATAATTATGATCTGACAGACTACAAAACTTCATTCACCACCAGCAGAGCAAAGGCAGTTTGTTCGACGGTGGTTTGTTTTCATAGACTGACTTCAATTCAAACAAACTGTAAAAAACGAGTGGCATTCACCGCTCATTCGTTCTTTTCAACATATCTACGTATATTTCCCCTCAACCAAACACCGACCAATGATAGCACAAACTGCACATAGTACCCAAGACTGTGACGAGGTCAGTCATCCTAGACAAGATGATGGGGCCTGGTCCACTCAGAAAGTGGATTGATACTGTCTCTGATTGGAAAAGTGTCTTGCTGAAAGGTTACAGGTGAGACTGTTTATTACATGTCCAATAACAGATAACGATCGTGAAAGGTTAAGCTCTCTCATCACTGCAAAACTCAAACTGGACGTGTTGGATCAGTCGGCTTTAGAAAAACTTTGCCAGGCTGCAAAAGCATGTTCATAAGAGTGAAATGATCAAGGTCCTGAATTATATATATTACCTGTAACAGCATTGTTACAGATTTATGTGCCTTAATGGCACAGCATGTTTCATTAGAGAAAGTCTTCATGATTGAGGTTTGAAATGTAATGACTGTTCCTTCATCTCCTTTGTGATTGTGTCATGAATATGTCATTGGTAAATTAAATTTTCATGCTCAATGTTTTACATGAATAGGTAAATAGGTTGGGACTGTTTTACATAACACAACCTGTAAATATGATACTACAGTACACAATAAATAATGAATCACATCCTCACTCATTTAACATTACATACATACAACGTGTAATCAGGCTGATAAACGCTGTTTTTCAGAAGTGTAACTTTGCCTACAGAAGACACTGGCAACACCTTCTGCTCTGATTACTACTTGTATTGTATTTACTTATTGTTTGTATTGTTCGTGGCACAGTAGCATTCAGATTGGTTGTTACAAAGCCATTACAACAGCTCAGAAAACCACAATAACTAGTCATAAACAAATGAAAATATTGATTAACTCAATAAAATAGGCTGTGTGACAGTCAAAATGTTCAGTATGACTTCAGTCATAAGGGCATAATTAACTAAAAAATAAGTGATAAGATAGTAAATCTCTATGACTTGAGCTTTGTTTGCAAGACTTTTATTCTGAAATACACATTTAAATAAAGCAAATTTAAATACAGCCATGAGCAAATTATATATTTGCTCTGTAACTGTTGCCCTGCAACAACTCATAAAATTAGCTGCCACTGCAACACTGACATCGTCTAATGTTCAGGGTGATCGTATTTTTAACAACCAGGAAATGGTTGTAAGTGTTGTAAATGTTCTTAGTTAATGACGTTCCAACAGGATTAATGGTGTGAGTTAGTCAAGGATTGCCATCTAGTGACATCCCAGAGTCACTGCAACATGAACAACATATTCTTTTTCTTTTTTGTGTTTGTTATGGCAAAAAGAATAAGGTGAGGTATGAAAACAAAAGAAAAATCAAAGTGGGAATCAGCCTTGCTCCTTTAAAATTGTGTTTTACGCTGCATGTATGTACTAATACTCATACATGGTACCTTCAGTGGTACCTTGAATAATACTTCTCTATTAAGCATTGTGGCTTGGTTTTATTAGAAAGGGCTGGTCTGTGTGAAATTATATTAACCAGTATCCATCTAAAGCAAAAAATGGAGAAAAAAAGGTTAAGAAAATAAATTCAACAAACCTTTTTTTTCATTTATATTACCTTTTTGGAAGACATTTTTATTTGGCCTCTGCTCAGCTTAGCTAAGGAAATGTTATTTCAGTGTTTATGTAAGAGGTTGCAGTAGTTCAAGTGGATTAAGGAAGAGGGGAGTGTTGTGTCAGACACTGGGGACTTGTGTAAGAGATGATATTGTAGTTCTTTGACAGTTGTTGCAAATCCTACCAGTTACCAGCAGAGGTCTTAAAGCCCAGATTACTTAAAGCCAAGCGAAGGGATGGTAAGTTTATTTAACACCTTTCAACAATTTGGAAATTCAAGGGGTTTTTTTTAAACTTATGACATGAAAGTACCAAAACACAAGACATGTTTGTGGTAATTACTGTAAAGCGTCTTATTCTAAAGTAGCAATTACCAAAACAAGGAAGTTTGCTTTTTTCTCATGCCATATTTTTTCTTATAATGGATGTCTACTATTCCAAGACCTGTGTTTTTGTTCAGACATTAACCTAAATCATCTCAAATATACACTTGTATAGTTTGCTCTGGTCTGAGCTTTTCCCATCAGAACATCAAAAAAAGTAAAGAAAGGCATAGAATCAGTTGTCAGAGAAGATGGTAATTCTCCTTTTCTTTCTTCAATGTGCCCGTTTACTTTGCTTGTATCCAGCTGAGATTAAAGTATTATCCCTTTCCATCAACTCACTTTAGATCTGTGATCTCATGTCCTGACATGAGGAATTGTAGATCACAGAGCTAAAGTTGCACTAGTTACATAATTCACAAAAACAAATACTTACACTTTACTTACTTTAGTCATGTTTATTAAAATTTTACTATAGTGTCTAATGTTTTCAACATCAATTTCCCATGTGACCTATTCTATTTGGCTATGAAACCATAATTTACAGCAAATGTACATTTCTGAATTTGTCATTTGTTGAATAATCAAAAGGACCATCTATTATATTTTCTTTTCTGTCTTTACTGTGTTTATGAAACACATTACATTATCTTTTTATTCATTTTCCACTAGCTAGAAAAAAAAACTAATGGAATACAATAAATAAATAGAACAAAGAATCATTTATTTAAACATAACTTTTAAATGTAAGAACTCAGCGTTAAAGATACTAAATTATATTCTCATATGAGCAGTTCTGTAAATATTCATTATTATGAACAAACCAGTTCATAAAGTAAGAAGCCAGGGGGATAAAACCAAGCTCTTCCATAAAGAATAAATTGGAAGGAAGATTGGAAAGAAGTATCTGAGAGAGCCCGCAACTACAGTAAAAGGTTTTTAAGACAGCCTATAAGGACACATTTTCCTGTTCACTGGTGCGAAGAATTGTAGTATAAAATTCATTTTGATATAAAAGCTCAAATATGCTGTGAGTCCATAAAAACCCTCTCCTAGCTATTGTTAATAGAGCGCTGCTATATTTTACATCTCTGTGACAGCTCAATCACAGGCCAGTGTTTTTTTTTTTTTTTTGTTTTTTTTTTACTTATTTGGTTGCTGTCTTTGAATAAGAGTCTCGTCTTCACAAATGGTCTGTGTTTGACAGCAAGTGGTGACGTATGATGGATCTTCAAACCAAATCATGGTTTCCCTTTCATAACTCCATAGTAGCTGCAGAGAGTCAAGTGATGTTAATGTGTAATATTCCCTCTGGGCTTCACAAAGTAATACTAGAAAGATAATAGATTTAACTCACCAACAGTTGATCATTGTAGAGAACAGCTCACCCACAAACCACCAGTCTCCAACAAAAGTGTAACAATACAAATGCACCACATGGGGGTGCAAAGGCATAATTTTCTCAAAGACGTAGCACAATGTGTGTTATGCTGCTGCCCTTTAGATGCTTTTGCTTGCGTCTCTGATCCTGACTGTTTAACACATGGCTGATATGCAATAAAATTAGTCTTACAAAAGAACCAACATTCAAACATACTTTCAGGTTCATACCCACACTTTCTCACATTTTCCTGTGGGGGGAAAAAAAAAGAAGAAAAGACTATGCCAAAAAATTGGCTTTTCTTGTTAAAATTCCTTACCATAGCATTTAATAGAAATCCAATTTTCAGGGGGACATTTTAATAGCAATAAATCCATCGGGCCCCCTCACTTGTATAATAAATGGTGGACAACTAAGGTGATGATATTGAGTGTTATGGACTTTATTATGCAAAATTCATGGGGGGGAGGCTTGCCAATGCCCCTGGAGCTCTGTCTGTCTTTAAGCCTTTAAAGTACCAGTGCTGATGTCTGGTTGCCTGCCAGCCGCTCTGCTCTGAGCTCACACAGGCTCAGGCTGAGTGGAGAAGTCCACTGCTTTTAGTGCCTGAGCAGCAGTGAAGAGTTCAGGGTTAGAACCAAAGGAGTTCAGTTCCTCTGTACAATAACCGCCTTGGAATTCATCTTGGTGATATTGACACATACCTAGTGACTCATTTGGTGTTTTGTGAAACTTCCTACAAACTAACAAAATATTACATCTCTTGGGTCTTGATTCATAACATAGACAGCACAGATGCAGGATGTCATGGGGGAAACCATGAGTGGAATGTGCCACAAATATTATTGTGTTAATCATGGTTACAGTGACAACATTATCAACAAAAACTCCCTGTTTAATTACAAAAACACACTGCACCCCCTGAACTGTCACTAAATGATGGAATAAACGCTGTGCTGCACCACACTTACACTGTGTACACTGCACACTGGCAGTGGAGGATGATGGGAACCATTTGATGTGCAATTGTGCACTGATCATTGCTCAGCCCAAGCTGGGACATAACACTAACTGATGGCAGATGCCAGATTGTATCAGCTGGATGATTGCTTTAATTATTACTAGCTCAAATTATAAAGAAAAGGTACAAACCTTCAGGTGCACAAGGCAGAAAATGAAGGAAGAAAGAGTCCAACATTAAGGTATGCTGTCATATGTTAACATTAAGATGTCGTCTTGTGTGTAGACATTTCATTTGTTGTATCTAGCTGAGCAGCAATAAAGCTGATGTTAGCTAAATATGCTACAATAGCTATGAGACTCAGATACAGACTGGAGGATATAAATCTAAATGGCAAGTCAGCAGTGGTGAGTCTTTACTTGAATAAAAGTGCCAACACACCAATGCAAAAATACTCACATAACACACAGATACCAGATGAATCTGTGTGGTGGCGAAATGATTCATGGTAGTGGAACGAAGGTATAATTCACAAATCTGTTTTTGGACTTTAAATAAGACCACGTGAGGCCAATCTTGTCCCACGGCTCCCAAATGACTACAGCGGGCCCAGCAAGTTCAGACCACTAGTGGTAAAGTAATCATCAATATCATTTCATATGACAGAAATTCTTGTCTAGTAGAAAAGATAAGATAAGAGTCAGTCTTGTGTGGTGTGCATTCAGTTCATTAGTCTCTGCAACAAGCTGCTGATGATGCAGCATTACTAATATCTATCTTCAGTTACATAATGATACAGTTATGTTGTCAAACACACAAGAAGTATTAAGAAATACATATATTACCAACACGAACACGAAATAACATTCATGTGTTTTGATCATATTTTAGCTCATTGCTCTGGTTTTCTTTGGTTCGGTTCAGGCCTGGATCTGATTCTAGCAACAGAGGCGGTTGTTCTTAGCTGACAAGCTCTGGAATAAAATGCAAAATACTCAAAAAAGATACCCGAGTAAAGTATAAGAACCTAAGAGCAGTGTGGTGCTTCAGAATAGTTACTTTCTTCTCTTTGTACTTTTTCTATCACTTACAAGCACAAACACCTACATGATAAGGGCACAATAAACTCCACGTCTCCTTACTCCTGACACTTTAGGATAACAGGTGTAAAGAGGAGGACGCATTTGAAGCTGTAAACTTGAAAGGCCTTCCCTCTCGGTGAGAGGAGCAAGAAGAGTTAACTAGGTGACTCTGTATGGGAGGGGGCTTTTGGGGGGGTTGATGGTGTTGAAGGGGAAGGAAGGGAGGACGGGAGGCAGGAAGGGTTTGGGTGGGGGGAAGCTGGGGGTTGAGATACTCTTCTGGAAAATGTATTGGTCTAGTTGGAAAAACAGGTCCAAAAGAAAAAAAAAGGAAAAAAAAAGAAAAAAGAGAGGAGCAGGAAAATTTAGGGGTGAGGGGAACTGGAGCTGTGGCCTGTGGATGAACCCATCGGGGACTTTGCTTGGTGGGGTCATTCCAAGTTCAGGTCTTTCCCTCGCTGACTCTGCGAGAGTGGAGGAGCTGTCCATGGGTGAAGGGGCCTGCTCTTGACGGCCTCCAGCCCCTGCTGCGAGCCTCCCAGGGGCCCTGTAACACAAACCCATTTCCAGCAGGAGTTCTGTGGGGTGTGTGGGGAATGGGGGCATGCCCTGGGTAAACGGAGGTCATTCTGGGGGTGGGAGGGTGAAGATAGCCACCTTCACCAATAAATATTTTCCTGACAGTCAGAGGAAGGTTTGTTTTTAAAGCTCTCATCCCTGTGTGTCTTTGTGGAGGATCATGTTACTGTTCTCACTGGACACAGAAACAGCTCTGCAATGTGAAAACTTAACTCTGTGGTCACACAGAGAAAAATAGACACGCAGTATAAAAGAAATTTCAAGCAGTTTATTTTTCTAGTTCCATGAGTGTGTGTCCCATAAAAAGCCATTTATTGCTCATTCGGCTCTTTTTTACTTCAGCAATAATGTTTCATGAGCATATCCAAATAACAAAAATACCAGTTGGATGTGCAAAACATGTAGAAGGAGCAGAGGCACATAAAGGCTTTTGAGAAAGACAAATGAGAGACAATCTATCATTCGACACTCACAGACCAAACAGCAAGTCAGGGGTGGCCAACTAATCAGGCAGTTTGCACAGGCAGCACAGCATGGGTCCTTTGAGTGGATAAGTGGTCCCTCCCATAATGTCAAGAGTAAAGCCTGTACCAGGGGTTAGGGAGAGGTTGGCAGGGAGTTAATGAGATGACTGGTGGGGTGATCAGCAAGAGAGGTTTGAAGACCTATGACACGGCACAAGACCCACATTGATAGAGATGGAATACTTTCTAGATTTATGAAGTGTTTGTTTATTGACTATCACATCAGGTGGCCACGGGGACGAACGAGTCAGACTGCGGGGCTGACAGGAACGGTTCGCCTTTTTTCACTCTTTACATTTTAACAGCACATTAGCGCCACTTTTCACACCTTACAGTCCAACTGCCACTTTAAACTACAAGCCTGGAACTGTAAGTCATAGGTCAGCGTGCACAATACTGAAATACACACTGAATCATCATATTTCCTGGGCTACATGACCAAAATCACTGAGGGCTATGTTGAAATTGCCCATGACTCACTGAGTGAGGAAAAAACAGCGTAATGTTATCCAGAGCAGATCAAGTCAACATCGAGACTTCTGTTCTTTGCTTGGAGAAACATAACAGCCACTGTGATTCACTCCCACTGACTAATGAAGTGTGTGTATATATATCTCTATCTATCTATCTATCTATCTATCTATCTATCTATCTATCTATCTATCTATCTATCTATCTATCTATCTATCTATCTATCTATCTATCTATCTATCTATTTAGATAGATAGATAGATATAATTTGCATTGATAATATTTGATGCAAACATTATTTACAGCCCAGCATTGATCAATTCTCTTTCCAAATAAATGACATAGAGTTCTTTAAGGCCTGTTGAAAATTTCCACCTCAGTTAGCAGCGATGATAAATAATATACCATGCTTGCAATTTTCTGTAATAGAAATAGCTCAGGGAACTTTTCATACCAGCTTGGCTGTATCCTCATTCTTGCCACATTATGCCTGGCCATCTGCCCCACTCAGGAGTTGAAAAGAATCTGCCACAACTGCAGTGTGTGATGTGATCCCCTGAATTTCATTTATAATTTAACTTTATAACTTCATACCGTGTGATGTATCTCAGTGGATATGCAGACTATACGGGCTACAATTCAATATAATTTACTTTAGCCAAAGTGAGGTCAGTGTATTCAAGTGTATTAATGCACTGAAGTATCTCTGGTTATTTAAAACATAAGTAGGTGCAGAGGGATCATCATCAGTGTTGTTATTTTAGCATTTAAGAAATGATTTAATGATGTAGTTGTTGAAGTGGAGCTAGTTGTAATAGCGTTATGTACATGTGGGTAGTTTAATCTATAACAATTCATCAGGGTTTATGATGTAAAATAAATATGGAATAAAAAAAGTAGTGTTTCCCGCTGTAATTTAATGCAGGAGTAGAATAAAAATGAAATAAAAAACACTCAATTAAAGCACTGATGTACTGAAGTACTTCAAAATTGTACTTGAGTAAACACATTTAGATTCTCTCCATCACTAATTCAGTCAAAGTCAGAAGCAAAGATGTGACGAAATATACAAGTTTTTTTGCAATGTGTTTCCCTTAGTGAGTCTTGTCCTGAAAACTGCCACTTCTGTGTCAAGGCACATTTTGTTACCCACAAAGGCAACTCATTCCACAAGCCTGATAAGGATGTTAGAGTGTCTGGTATTGAAAGACATTTTGTCTCCATTGGCAGGTCTGCAGGACCTGTCTCCCCAAGATGCCAGCAGACAGTTTCTGTCTTGTTGACAACAGTGTGATAGAAATAGAGAGCGAAGGGAAAGCAGGAGGGGTGGTGAAAAAAACACAGCATGAAGGGAGAGATTGAGAGAAGTTGAGAGGAGAGGTGGGCTAGAACAGAGAGGTGAGGGAGGGTGCAGGGCGAACCGAGAGGGGACGAGGGGAAAAGGGGAGGGAGGGAGAGGTGGGATTGGGAGGAGAGGTGGGGGGGGGGTGCCTGTGCGTGAGTAGAGGACCTCCCCGTGAACTGTGCAGTCGCGAGCCGGGTCATTGGGGCGAGGTTGTCAGAGCGTGCCTGAAACAGTACACCCAGGGGTTCAGCCAGAGTTCACACACTCAGTGTGCAAGATCCATGTCCCTCAGTCAGAGCTCGCCAGCCATACGCCAGAATATACACAGCAACACAGGAAAAACTCACGTGTATCATTACACACATGCATGCACCGAAACACGATCAAAAGCAACAACAGAGATGCACTTGCAAAAATGTACAGGATGTTTAAAGTAGAATCAATCTCTTTAGCCTGGACCTGATTGGGAATTCACACAGATGAGTAAACAGTGAGAGTCTTGCAGAGTTTCTCTGCATGCACGGTGACATATTGTTTTCATATCATTGCAGGAGAAGTTGATCTCGGGGAGACATATGCAAAATAAACATGCAGACGGAAAAGTGAAAAGACTCTCTCTGCTCTCTTGGAGTGAGGAGATTTAGTGAACCACTGACCGACCAACTGATAGTGTCCATAGCCAGCAACAACACCAACAAGTAACGTTGTAACACAGTGAGAGAGATTTTCTTTAATTCCAGTCAGTGTGGTTTAAATAGGAGAGGCCACTAAGCCAGAATCCCCTCTGTGTGACTGAGCTCTTTGTGGGAAAGCTGTCTGCTTTACTTCCATTGAAGACTGGTTGGCCCATTGTCAAACCCAGAGCTTGACCTGGTGTTGAACCCAATTGTCAAACTTGCAGTGTAGTGTGGGACCTTGATGGGGGAGGAGAGGCACCAGAGTGTGGTTTAGCTGACTGAGGCAAGCGTTTGTCATCTCTTGGTCCCCGACAGAATTCTGCATAATGATTTCATATGTCTCAGCTAATGTAGTAAAAAGCTGTGAAAAACGGAGCTTCCCATCAAAGCCTCTTTTTTTAAGAAACATAATTAACGCAGTGATTTAGGCCTAATATATATTCCAACATGTCATCGAAGCCCCTCCAGTCATGTGGTGACCACCAATCCCTCTCCCAATTCTCACGCTGGGGATAACTCAGTCTTGTGTGACACATGAGGATTTGACAGACAGGCCCAGCTGTGGCAGTCAGGCGCCAGAGCACCACGCCCTCCGAGTCCAAGGCAGACAAGGCCCAAACCCAGAACAATTCAGTCTTTGTGGATCTACTGGAAACCATCAACTGCATCCAAATGACCGTAAGCTGTAGATACAAGCCAGATGTTGGAATTCCTCGGCTCAGTTCAATCTCAGTCCAGTCTGGCTCATCCAAGCCCAGCAGCAGAGCAGTGGCAGGGAAAGGGGGTGGGCAGTTCTGATCGTCCTGTTATGTGAAACCCAGTCTAATCAAACAGAAGACGTCCACTCCGGTCTGTCCAACTGCCATGTACGGTAGAACTGTCTAATTGAAAAATTGTGCAAAATTGTTGCTTTTTTACTCGGAGCTTTGTGACAATTGAAAACAGGCTGCTGTGCAGTTTTCATCATTTTGATGCACCAAACCCAGTCATGTCTCATGGGGGCAGCTGTGTTGCACATTACTTTATGTATAATTCCTTCTTTCAACCAAATTACCCCCAGATGCCCTCATCTAGATTAGTTATACTTTATGGAATGAGTTAAGAGAACACTAAACCTATTTAAACTTCTTTGCCACTCAAAGCCGCCAGAATAAATAGCTGCTTGCCTGTGTGAGTTAGATAACTTGTGATGAAAAAAAAAAACAAAAAAAAACCAAGCTCTCTGAAGATCAGATACACAAGTCGAAGCCATGTGTAGCACTTTCTTTCCCAAAGTATTTCCATTCTCATTCCAAGAGCAGCCTATCGTGTTATCAGGATCACCAGGAGGCCATGATAATATCTTGTAAGGTCCTCAGTGGTCCAAATCTGACATGGTCATGGCGATCTGGAGGGAGACTCATTTGTCCTTTTGCAAGCTAATTACAGCTGGCTGTGCGACCACCCCCCACATTCCCAGCCAACCTTTCACTTCTGAGGTGTTGAGCAGGCAATTACTCTTCTTGGCTTCTGTGTGAAGGGTACAAACACAAACTGGTTATTCCTTTCCCCCTCACATCGCTCATCTCTCTCTTGCCGACTCGGCGCTGCAGTATTCATAGGACTTGGACAACATACAAGTGCAATGTAAACACACGCACCCGTCTTTAGGTTCAGTGGCATGTCATGTGTAGGAGGACGGCAAGTGTGGTTTTGCCTCCCACAGCCTCGATGTGCTTGTCTATCTGAACATTGTGTGGATGTTTTTGTTAAATTATATATATATATATTTGCAACTTCTGTTTTTAGTTGACTCTTTTTAGGGAAAAAAAATGCACAGTAATGCGATCACACTGATTTGGTTTTCATTTACTTGGAGATGCAGCTTGACCTCTCTGATGTCAGCCTGTGAAATTAGTTCAATCCACAAAGCAGCATAATCACAGACCCTTATGTCTGGGACCTCTGTGGCAAAAAGTGCAGCTTCCACTTTAATGAAGCCAAGAATTAGGTGAGAATTGTACTCAGACGATGTGAGGTTTTTCTTTTTTTGAGTGTGATTTGTGCTCAGACTTATAACTGAACCCCATGCTGAGTCAATCGTTTAGGAAAGTGCTTTTCAGTTCTCCTGCTCTGCTTGATAACCCACATCCTCTCCTCAAAACCCTCAGTAACAGCTCTCCGGAGGGATGCTTTCATCCTGACGCACACTGTGTGTTTGGTCTGTTTCCATTTAGCTAGGTTCAGGTGTAGTTCACAGAGGCCGCCAACTCTGGTCACATGACTTGCATGCAGGCTGTGGGCTTAGGAGCTTTTGTTTGTGTAATGTAGCCCTGTGATAGATCGAGAGCTTCTGTGCCAACAACAAAACTCCAAACGAGCGTCTGCTATTTTACATAAGCCAAGAAAACATGTTGGATACTTCATCTATTTTTACTCCTGTCAGTCTTATCAGAGTTCCTGTGGTGTGTGAGCTGCACATCTCATGTCTCTCTTTGTCACGATGAGAGCAGTGGTGTTTTAAAAAAGGGTTGCATAACCTTTTGATATCTGCTCTGCTCTTCAGATGAGGGCGCTGGGAGGACAGTGCCCTCCATCTGACCCACATCTGATTCACCTTGAGCAAGGCAGGCTGCTGGCAAAAAGCCGCCGAGCCACAGAGTTCACCCGTGCTGCGACACTGTTGTGTAATCTATGAGGAAGCTGCTCTGTAATAAATAAATCTGGCTGAAACGGTCCATCTGGGAACAACATTTTTCAGCCGAGCTCTCCTGACGTGATGCCTGGTGGGCTTTATAAATATCCTGAGCCCATCCGCGCAATGTGAACTGTGTTTCACCCTCCCACACCCTTCCCCTTTGAGTGTTTGCCTTCTGCTCGCAGTGAAAAGCAGGCTTTACTTTGCTTTGTTTGTCCCTCAGCGCTTACCTCCCACTTTCTCCCTGTTAACTGTCAGTGCTCAAAAGCAGAACACTGGAAACCACATGTGAAACAGAACTCTCTTGGCTCCATAGTGTAGGTGAATGACCCAGGGGGATTTTTTTTTATGCCATATGGGAACTCAAGAAGATCAGAACTGAAATTGCGATGTCTCTCCTTTTGAAATCTGTGGTAGGCCTGTAACCTAAACTATTTGTGTACAGCACTTTTCAAATTTGGAAACAGTCACGGCAAAAGCAGATCGTTGTTAATTAAAAAATGGATGCAAATGAGCCGCTTTGCAGCTTGCGTCTCGTGCTGCATCACTCTGATCTAGTGTTGTTCCTAATCATATCCATTGGCATGACATGATGTTCTAGAAACAAACCTTAATGAACAACAGGAGATAGCAGAGACAAAGTTTTCTGTATTGCTCCAAAACCTTTTTCCCAGCAAAGATCACCACATAGATATTCTGTTCTCCTCTGCACACTGCCGTGGAGCGAGGGCTGTGCAGATATGGCTGGCAGCCAGTGATGAATAGAATGTATAGAGAGTTATGCCCCAACTACTAAAGTGTTTGACCTTGTGTTGTAGAGCTGCACCTCCATCCACTTGATGCATATGTATGAGGCATCTATCTGTACAGGCTGCATTCCTTAAATAGCCAGCAGTGGCTGAAGTGATTGAATTTTTCTTGGTTCTTAGCATTAAACAAGACAAAAAATGCTAAAGGTTATTTACTTCAGACTCATGTCTGCAGTGGTCCTTTGTTCTACTTGCTACGTGTGACAACCTGTATGAATGTGATAACAGTGTTAAATAGATACTGCAGACAGAGATACTCATATATTTGATACTTAACAAGTTTGTATATTTGCCACCTTTTAGTCATCTATTCACAGACTGCAGCTAATTTCCCTGCATTTATCTACGGAGCCCTGTTTGTCTACATGAGTGTGTTTTTGAGGACTGACACCCTCTGAGCTTGCTGCTCCCTGTGACCTTTAACACCACAGTGTATAATAACTCTTACAGTTTGACAGGTCAACTGAGGCGTCACGGCTGGCTCCTTGCTGTGGGTTAGGGCTGAGCCTTTTTATCATACTACCTAGGCTGTGATGGATGAACCTAGCAACAAACTGGCGAGAGGGCTAACAGCATTGTTCAGAGAAAGTGGATAAGCCGTGGTAACAAATAGCATCTCACCAATCTCCACAGCACTACCTTCTTGTTGCCCCTGGCTTTATGGGCTCATACAGCTATTTGCTTTGGGCAGCATCTTCTTATGGAGTTTATTACAGGTAATGGTCCACTGCTCAGTTTGTGATAGCACTTGTCTTGAGTGTGTAAGTGCAGAGCAAGAGGATCTATAACAGTAGCGTTAGTGCAAATATAACAAATTCTTCACTTTGGCTGGCTACACAACATTGACAAAAATGATGGTATTTATTCTATCTGTATTTATCCTTAAATAAGGATAATGGTAGCAAACACTTTTCTATATTGTACAAATATATCAAATGAACACAAAATGAAAATGGATGTGAAGTGTTTGGGAGCACATTTGTCATTGAACTGTACTGAGCTTCAAAGTCACAGAGAACCATCTGCCAGGAAACTGGGAGTCACAGGATCCGTAAGTGTATGTGATGTGAATAATGACAGAATCCTGCACTGGCTGAGATTTTACATGCGTTCAGCATCACTGCACAACAAGCCAAATGGACTCCAGATCCGGGCGCCTATAATATATTTAATGGATCATTGGAGGCCGACTTTCCAAGCCTCTGTGCTGGGATTACAAATGCTTGGACTGCATATAGGAAAAATACACTCAAGCTTGTTGCTCTCTTTCAAAGTATAGAGGAAGGAAACTCTTTGGTGCCTAGTAACATAAGTGCAGTAATGGTTAGTTGTGACAAAAACACATTTAAGATAAACTTGCATAATAAACATAATTGCGGTGTTTTCAAATAAACCACACACTGGTAGATAAGACTCCTTGACTTAAAATAACACGTATTAGGATGATAATATGACCCTAAATATAAGTGAAATGTGCCACACAGATGCCTGGGAATGTGGTCACAGCTGAGACAGCTACACTCTCCGATTTCTCCCCATGTGACCGAGCCTCAAGTCCTCTGCTTCCACCTGCGCCTGGTCAGTCACCCTGGAACTGAGCGCCTTCAGTACAGAAAAGGCTTTCCAAGCCCCCTTTGATTTATTCAGTATTTGGCTAACCTTGCTCTGAACCTGCCCCATGAGATTTCCAACCATTTTAGCCCTCCTCTTCGCGCATACGTGCACTACATGCCTCCTCGACCTAGTTCCATCCCAACATGCTTCTTCTCCCTCTGCTTTCGCAACAGCTCACTCAGAGAATGAGAAACAGGCCCTTGAAGGAGGCTCGGGTTCACTCTCGTCAGAGCTCGTACCCCTCCCCTCCCAGTGTGGGTCACCTACTGATCACAATGTGCGGCCCTATCGTGAGTGCGCAGGAGGGCATTCATGGTTCGCTGGGATTCAAATGAATGTTTATGAGCCTTGTCTGGCAGCCAAAGGGCAGGCACTACCCTAGCTTTTACGGCCACTCTCATGGACTCGCCTTTGGTTGCGTGTGCTTGCTTTGACTTGTGCTCAGATGTGAGGTGTCTGTGTGTGTGTGTGTGTGTGTGTGTCTGGATCTGTCATCTCCATATCCCTTCATGTGTTTGTTACCAGCAGTTGAAGTAGTCCTCTTGAGGCATTAAAGGGTAAAGTTTTCCACTCTGTGACAAGACCATGTAGATTATATTGGTCTTTGATGGTGACAGTTTTGTAGTACACACAGTTTTCATTTGCATCCATTTCTGCACATATTCTAGTCCATGTCAGGAGTACTGGCTTCATGATTAACCTCAGAACAAACAAAGGCTGCAGTGGGTTGCTCAACAACTGCAACTTAAGAAAACACATGAGTGACAAAACAGACAGAACACAAGCAAATTCATAAAACATCAATTTGACAATAAATTTTAAAAACTGCAAATACCAACAACACGTACCCTGGAAACACTTCTGTTGTGTTGTGTGCACATTATGTTTGTGTATTCGGTTGTGTTGTGAATACTTATTGTCATGTGTTGTCAAATTGACGAATTGATGATGTGTTCTGAATTTCCTTATGTTTTGTGTATTTCCATGTGTTGTGATCTCTCAGGGCCACTGTAAGTGACAGTCTCAGAGGGAACAATCAGAAAATCTAAGCAAACAAAAAGATGGAAATTACTGTGGCCTGCTTCGGGAGGTCTTCTGTATGTTCTGTATGCACCAACTCATAAATAAATTTTTTCTTGAATTTTTTGTTGAATACCATTAACTGCCATTTTTTTATGGTGTAAACAATGGTGAGCTGAGTACAGGCAGATGATCATTGTAACAAGCGCGATATCATACACAGTAGTAACAAGGCTGCAACAGCTCTGATTTGAAAAAGCTATTGTCCTTCAACAGTTTTTCAACTGCAGCCATATAGTTGATTTGTATCTATATATTTCTCTAATCCAAACATGGAAAGTTCAGAAAGAGAAATAGAGAGGTTTAGAAACATGAAACAATCTAAAACAGTACTACTGTACTATACTATAGCCCCCTCCTTCATAGTTAGGCCTCAGTGTGGTTAGATTTAATCATTAATGGGTTCAGATTCACTGTCTTCCATCTGTGATGTGAAACAGCACAAACCCTCCTCAACCTTATTAGTTCTTTGACTCCAGCTCATGATCCCATGTGTTCTTGTCGTGAGCCGTGTAACCCGGACCTTTCATTTTCTTTCCTTTTAGGCTCAGTTCTCTCTCTCAGGCTTATCTTTATATGTGCCCTTCGTGTGGTGGACAGTTGAATAATCTTGAAAATGCAGGTGTCAGCACACGACTGCAAGGTCAGCAGCTTCTGACTGGGTGCACATGCTGGTCGTTCATTTGCTTAAAGACTAATCAGTGTTGTTGTGTAACTCCGGTTGCTTAGGTGTTTCAGGTCTGTCTGGGATTGCACAACCGGGGTCCTTGACAAACAAGCACATATGCACCACACCATGGCAGGATGCCATATTTAAGTACTGACACCATTACCCTGAGGTATGGTTTGTTTGAGTTGTTTGGGTTAAGCAACACTGATCAGTACGATAACCTTTAAAGTTCTGATCTGACTTGCTTTAGTGAGTCAAATGTGCGAGCCACAGAAATTCTGTGGAGCAAAGGCACAGGCAATTTTTAGGGCTACGTGTTGACTACGTGCTGTAAAAATGCTATTAGCTCAGAAGTGTTTTCCCCATTAAGCATTATTAATAACCAATATTAATTATTTGTGTGTCCCTCAACATAACGGTCTACTCATCTAAATTCTTATGTTAATACTAAGCTAATATGAGTGCAGTGGAAAGACAAAGGGACGAGACAGCTGCACCGAGATATTCATGGCATGGACACGGTTAAGTGTGCAAGGTGCTGCTGTGTCCCCAAGCATATTTCACTGAAAAAGAGAAATCAATATTTTGGGAAATACACTTACTTCGGCCTATTTTGCTGAGAGTTAGTTGAAAAGATCAATACCCTGCTCAGCACCTCTGAAGGTGAAGCAGACTTTTGTTGCCTTTGGACAAAGCCAGGCTCAGGTGCTTCGCCCTGCTTTCAAGTCCTTATACTAACCTAAGCTAATCAGACCGGCGTGAGACCGGCATCAAAACTCTCTTCTAAATCTCAGCAAGAAAGGCAAGAAGCACATTTTCCAAAAGTATTCGTCAAATATAATGTAGTTCTGTTATTGTTTACTGATAACAAGCTTTCATTCAGCTTACATAAGAAGAAAGTGTTCGATTTCCCACAGGGACAGACCATTGTTTCATTTCATTTATACTTTATTTTTTTTGACAATCTTTTGGTAATTCATCCACTGAGCTTGGCTCTTCCCAGTTTCATGACACGCTTTTTCTAGTTCTTAAATAATATGAGACTGGCGTTGACAAACCTCATCCATTGTGAGTTTCCACAGATCTTTTCCTCTGTTTTGAGCTAAGCCTTGGAACACGCTCAGATTCATATGCAATAAGGCGAAAGAGGCTCCATATTGTCTCCTTTTTTTTTTTTTTCTGGAATACGCCTCTAGGGTTTTTTCACTAATGCAAATCACATTTATATGATCCACTACCTCAAATGTGCAGTTGCAGACATTAGAAGTATAAGAGTGTACGAGCCAAGCTGACAAAACCAAATTTGATATATTATCTTCATAACAGACAATAGAATAGTTTAGTTTTTTCAAAGTTAACTCATAACTTTCATAATGAATGTCTCAAACCGACTCCTGTCGTTCCAGGGCTCTGCCTGTCCACGTCCGTCGGAGGGCCGTTAGATCACTGCATGTGAGAAATTGGTCCTGACCAACTTATTTCGAGTTCATTATGTTTATGGAGAATTACACCACCTCCATGCACCATTTTCTGACAACAGAGAACAAACAAGAATATGCATGTCCCCCCCGCCCCCCAAGCATGTGCTTTATGTTTTGACAACATCGTCTGTCACAGTCACTGATCTCATGCTTGGAATAAATCAAAGGTGTTATCACGCTGCCATGGGAGTCAGAACCCAGACACAAAACAATGCGTACCTCCCAAGCGTTCACTTTTCCTATTTTCGTCATGCACAGAGAAACACAGTGTGTCTCTAAAAACTCCATTTTATTACCTTGTTTTGATTCAAAGACACATTAAAAGGCAGATCAAAAAAGACGTGTAAAAACAGACTAAAAGTGTCACAAAAAAAAAAAAAAAAACTCCTGGAATAACTACTGGTACAAACCTATGCATGGCTTCTGTTCAATGTGAGAATGGCAATCAGTCCTCCATACTATACAGATACACACTCACACATACAAACGGGACCAGGGTGTATCCTGCAGTTTATCAATTAATTCTACCGGCAGAGGCAACACCCTTGTGAACGTCCCCTAAGTATTTGCCTTCACACTATCACAGGGGCTCCTCCACTTGCAGATGTGTCTAAGGTCCATATTCCCTTCATTATACCCCAGAGATGTTGAGGTTGCTCTCACATTCTGTGAAATCCAGGCTCATGTCCTCCCTTTGAACGTGTTCATGCAGGTATAACTCCCAGAGAACTTGTGGATTTCTTCAAGTGCAACTTGTGGCATGAAGCTAAAAAGTACATAAAGACCAGGGGTAGAGTGTAAAACATGAGACATAAATTATGGTGTTGAAAACAAGACCTCAGCAAAACAACAACAATGACAAAATAAAGTAAACTCTTTACCTTTTTAGAATGACAAGGGCATGCATAGTCCAGGGCAGGTAGAGGAAGGCCTTGTCAGCTCTGACTGCATCCACAGTCCTCTGGGCCACTACCTCAGGTTTGAGAGGAGGAAAGAGCTGGGGAAACCTACAAGAGAAAGCAGTTAGATAAAGTGAAGACTGGATAAAATCAAGAACGCATTTCCAAAATGTGTCAGCACGTCAACGGTATTGGAAAGGTCTGAAGAATGATTGTTCAACATGCAACATCTTTGGAGACCTGAGACAGCTACCAGGAGACGGCCAGACAGACGATAAATGAAGTAATTACTTGATGAATAAGCGATTATATGCACTTACAACCTTTTTATGTTGTTGTTATGGAACTATTTTTGACTAATTGTTTGATTAAGGGCACGTTGAGCAAGAACATTCATAGTCACAACACTGTGGGAGAGAATCTGCAAAGAGCCAAAGGGTTGCGCAAAGTCATGAACCCACGCTTTGGAGGTTCCCAGCTTTGAGCTAGTCATTCGTTGTGATCTACTAGGGTGTAGCTCACTGCAGAAAACAAAATCACGGGATGCAAAACTCCTTTAGTAGATGTCAAGCTATTAGTGGTTGTTGTTTGACGGCTCTAGATGAGAAGCCAGAGGATCCCCTAATTCTTTAGAATTTATCCACTGGGGACCTTGAACATCTGCAACATTTTTCACAGCAATCCAACCAATAGTTGGATTTCTTTAGATATTTCACTTCGATACACAAATTTCAACCAAGTGGCTAGAGGAAAAGTCAGAGGATGCTTAAGGACATTATGGTTCGTAATGCATGGACCATGAATGTGTCCATATGGCAAAGTTAGAGATATTTCTAGATGTTTTTTCTGACGCAATTCTGAACTGGCGAATATTAACATCCCTAGAACCATGGTGCTAGCCAGGTGAAGAATAAAAATCATTTGCCAATAGTATTTTTAAATAGGTAGATGGGTAACATTAGAAACAAACATGCTTACCTGACTCTCATGCCCTGGAACATCTCTGTATTGGTGTGGAAGGGAAGCACCGTGGTGCAGCCAACGCCAGGACAGTCCAGCAGGCCCAGCGTCAGGCTTTCCATGAAGGCCAACGATGAGGCCTTAGAGGTGCAATAATCTATGGCCCCAGGAATGGGAGACTGGGACAGGATGGAGTTTATGCATACTACGTGGCCGTGCTGCAGCTCCAGCATTCGGGGCAGGAAGGCTTTTGTAGTCTGAGGCAAAGAAAGAAAAAAAAAAAACAATGGAGAATGGAGGGGAGAGTGAAGACAAGGTGAAAGGAGGTGAAATACATTCAGTATATAAGAAGAAGAGCAGACAAGATAAACAGGCCCACACTGTAACACCAGATTAAATTTCCTTTCCCATTTAGTTGATAATTGCATTTCTGTCTGCTTATAACCCAGTCTTTTGATATCCATTCAAAATAGAAAAAAATACCATGAATTTCAAACCCTCTCTGATGTCTCTGGGGCTGAGAGGCAATTTGGAAATACCTTGTTTAACCTGCCGTAATAGGAGTCATGATTGACAAGTCTGGGGGGATGTCTACTGTATATACTGTCACGCTATAATCAAAATATGAAAACGGTACGGATAATCTGCGCAGAGGAATTCCCCTACATCTGCACGTGAACAGGCTGTGCTTTAAATTTCTGCAAGTCTTACCCAGAACTGTCCCATGGTGTTAATATGCTGAGATTTCAGAAGGGCGTCGTCGTCGCTGTCCATCAGACTTTTGCCGTGGACCACAGCTGCGTTGTTCACTAATATCGTAACATCTCCCACCTGTGATTAAAAAATGCAACAAGAAGGGGGGAGGGAAAACAAAAAAAAAAGAACAGTCAAACATCTTGTGCTTTGCTTTTTCCGACTGCTTTCATGCGATGATACAGTTGTGCTGCACCAGAGCTGTCAGCAATATTCCCTGCTCTTATTCAGATATTTCAGATGAGGTGTAATCTATACACCAGATGGGAGACAGAGCAGCTCAGAGCCAATATACATAGAGAGGAGAGGCAACTGAAAGAAATAATTTATGATGTGTTTCACTGTGTGTAAAAGCCATTTCTCCTTGTTCAAGTTGAAAATATCTGTACAGAGATTAAGCTGGTGTACCTTTTCTCGAACCACCTTGGCTTGCTTGTACACTTCCTCCCGATTGGCCACATCGCACAGGAAGTAATGGCACTCTGTTCCTGAGAGAGATATCTCTTCAGCTGTTTCTTTGAGGCACTTTTCTGTTCTGCCCCACAAGATCACCTGGCAGAAGAAAAAACAATGTCAGAGGTTAGAAAGAAATAGTGATGGTTCTGAATTGGGTCTGAGAATCTAGGTGAACTGTTGCTTATAAATGGAACAAAAAGTTTTTTTTTTTTGTTTTTTTTTTACAGTCAGTCATCAACAAAACATTACATGTGTTTTGTGAAATTCTTCTGGCAATGAGACCTGGAGATCTTTGCGCAGCAATGCTCTTTTCATTCAGAGAACAGAGAGGCCATTTTCAGTCCAACAAATAGTTTTCGAGCAAGATTAAAGGCTTGGGGGGGGGGGTTTGCTGTGTGAATGAATTGTCTCTTCATCCACCCGGAGACTAAATGAAGGCTGGTCATTTGAGCAGGGAACATGGGGTTGGATGGGAGGGTGTGTGTGGGGGGAGCTGAGGGTGGGGGGTGGGGCTAGTGATTGGGCAATTAGATCTGTCAGTCTCTGGGGTCAGGGAAAGGTAATGAAATCAGGGGGTGAGCCCTCCTCATCTCTCAAACACAAATTCTCAAAGAGATTACACGGCCTGTTGGGCAGATGAGCCCCGTCATTTCTGGTCAGGGAGTCTGAAAACGGTGTGTGTGTGAAGTGCTGAGGACGCCAGTGTGGGATTTGGCTGGTCGCCCGTGACCAAGGTTAATATTTGAGCAAAAAGTCCTCTGGAAAGTGATCTTGTGTATCTGAGAGACAGAGGAGACAGCAAGCAAGCAAGCACACACACACACACACACACACACACACACACACACACACACACACACACACACACACACACACACACACACACACACACACACACGTCATTCCTGTTGTTTTATACCAATGTTAAATCTAGTTAGCGGTGTAATGGAACGTTTTCACAACAAAACGATACGCGCCATTTTCCATGGTTCCAGTCGTTCTGCTTCGTTTTGTCTCTTGGCCGCTGCTGGTGCACGTCAGTGACGTCACACACAGAGTGATTTGGAGTAACGTTTAATATTTCTTTACTCGTATAAGAGTAAAGAATACATCCATTGTGCAAACTCTTAGTAGCAATATAAATCCATACATTGATGTAGTCGATGAATGGTTACACCCCTAAGTCTGGTCCTTGGGAAGAATGGATTTCCATCTTAGAGGTACCATGTAGATGACTGTATTGTGCTTTTCTAATTAAGGATGGTAAACTGAATCAGCACTTAAGCAAACTAAGCCTTTATAATGGTTGACACCCTACCTCCAGCATCTGTGTATCGTTTTATTATGTTTCACTTTCAACAGATCCGTTGCTACAAATGATCACACCTTGTTTTTTTATTTCATTTTTTGCACAAATTGAACCTCCAACTTGCACTAATAGGACATTTTTAGACTGCACCCACCTTTAAAAATGTACTCAGCCTTTATGTAGAGCCAAAAATAACACATTGGCAAATACAGTATGTCAATTTGCATAACCACAATCCTCAAAAAGTACCACATTACTCTGTTGCTGTTGGTTTTTAGGCAATTTTCATGGCTCAATAACTATCCAATGGCAATAGCGGCAGAAGCAGACCAAACACAGAAATATTGACAGTGTTAAGCTCAAGGGACATCAAAGATTACAGACTGGAATGTGTTCTTTATTTCTTTATCAGATCTGGAGCAGTAAGTGTTTGGCTTCCACTGTGAACGGTCCTTGTTTGAGTTGCTTTTTTTTTTTTTTTGTTTGCTTCATTTGCAAGCCCATTTAAGTAATCAGTGAAGGCAGACAGGTCTTGATAAATAACTGAAAGCTTTTAATAGGATTTGAGCCTTACAAACAAAGCTGACAGCTCTCATTAAAAGTCAGCACTCAAACTGTGCTCTCCTGTTAAAATGTTATTTAATTCATTAGGTTTATCACCCGTCACAACACACAGGACCCTCAGAACAAACAAGCTTTGACCAAATTGCTATGTGGATAGAAACAGTAAGAAAACAGTTTTTTAATTGACCTTGCACAAGCCCCCCCACAAACACACACCCACCCTGCTTTTGCTATGAGTGATAAACCGGTGATTCTGGTGAGACATGCCTAAGAGTTGACGTGAACACATGTTGTAAAAGCTCTCTGATCAACAAATTGATGTTGCAAAGCCTGAAACAAGACCTTGAGAGAGAGAGAGAGAGAGAGAGAGAGAGAGAGAGAGAGAGAGAGAGAGAGAGAGAGTGCAGATGCTACTCAATACTGGCTGAGGTGTACGTCTCCGTGGCCCCAGTAGCTCCTGCTGAATTACAGTGATACTCTATCCCTCAGGTCTGAATGTATGGGTGGGTATGAACCCTCCTTTTCACACCCATTGTAAAGGCCAGTGGAGAGGCAGCACACAGAGGGGGCAGCAGGAGTTCAGGAGGCAGTCGCCTGCCGCTGTCTAATTACTGCGGAGACAGCAAGGTCAGTTGCAGGGCAATACCCAGCTGGGAGCAGTGTGCTTCCCGCCTCCACCACAACACACACGCACAAACCTGTTGTTAGTGTCTGGGATTGGTTCATCTTCCTTGCAATGATCTCTTTATGTAATGCTAACAACCGCATGGAAACCCATCTTTTCTGGAGTTGTTGGTATGGTGCTGAAAACCACTTGGAAACAGAGCTTTGAGGAAATATGCTGTTTAAACTTGTGAACTATTTACTGGGGATTGTTGTGAAAGCCTTTTTGCGCCGCTCTGAACTTGGATGCCGTGTTTGAAAAATACTTTGATTCCGGTTTATTGTTTCAGAGCTTTGTTCTGCTGCGGTCTCCCCCACTAACAGCGCACAAGAAGACCTGGCTCCCTCTCCCCTTGAGTCCCCAGCTCTCCATCTCGCCAAATTCTTTTATCAATGCTGTAGTTAGTCTTCCTCGCTCAGTGAAAACACCAAAAGCCTGAGCACAGGGAAAAGGAAATTCCGGCTGTCAATCACAAAAGGGGCTCAAACCGGGGTGAGCAGTTCATAGAGGTTAGCCCTATTCATAATTACCGTCCTATTTCCTTTTAGCATCTCTTTAGGCAAGGAGTAATTGTCATACACATTACCACAGGTGTTGTTTTCAAAGCCTTCACACCTTGATAATACCCAACAATGGGGTGCTGAAAAGCATGGTGACATCCTTTGTTGTGCAGCTGCAAAGTAAAGCTTTTAAAACCCACTGGTTTCTTCTTGCTCATTCCCCCGAGGAGATGGCATTGAAAGATAGAGGGAGGCAGTTAGTGTTTCATTGAGCTTTTAGCAATGTTTTCAAGCTGCTAAAATCACGCCTTAAGAAAGTATCCAAAAATGTGGAGCACATGTCACACATGTACTGATAATTACAACCTGCAGCTTTCAGCCGGGTGACTCTGCTCTTCCTATTGCGGAAAATTACTACCATTTTCTTTGCATGTGTAATGATGACTTCTGTCTGAGGTGACCAAATATAGAGCTGCTCTGCATCAACATGTTACTGCGAAAACAAAACAAAAGAAAAAAAAAAAAAAAACAGGAAACAGTAGCTCATCACCCACTTGGCTGTATTACATTCACCCACTGGATTGGTGGACAAACTGTTAGCAGGGAGTAATGATGTGAACTGGGATGAGCCTGGTCTGCGGTGATGAGGAGCTGTCTGTGTAGCCACTGAAGCATTTCAGGCCCACGTGATGGCTCCTTGTTGAGAGAGGTGAAGGGTGGGTTTGGTGGGGAGAGGGTAGGAGGGTCCCTGGTTAGATGGTTGATGTGGTTCTCTCTACAATATGAAAGACTAAATACATTCCTTTTAACATGGATTTGCAATCACCACACGAGTGGCTGGTCCAAGTCTTGCACCATAATCAAATTACTTTTGGCTCCCCTTACTTTTTAAAGTCTATTTATTTCAAACCGTGGGGGCCTTTTGACTAAATATTCCAAACATGAGTAACAGGCTGTGAAATTTACTTTAACATCCAGCTGAGGAGGGAAAGAAGTCATGACAGTGTCATAGTAAAAATGACTTGTCACCAAACATCTGACCTACTTTGACTCATTACCTCAGAAGAATATGTCATCTGAGAACATCGACTTCAGTTTCTGTTAAAGTTTAGAGCTGCCACCTTCCTATTACACTAATGCACCATAAGGCAATGTTCCTCCTTCACTTTGTTTTTGCATGCACTCCATAAAAAGGCATCTCATGTCCTCATGCTACGCTTGAAAACAAAACCTAATCTGGCTTTTATTAACAACATCGTGGAGCCTTTTGTTGTGTTGTGATATGTTGGCAGATTTTACAACAGCGTGAAGCCTGCTCAAAAATAGCAAGAAACTATAATGGGGGCTGTTATTATGTGGAGTGGCTCTGAGGCAGCTTCACCCCCCCCCCCTCCAACTCACACATACAGACACACAGAGCCAATGGCTTCACCACAGCCTGGATCTTTGTATCATACACCCTGCAGACATGTCAGTCGCACAGGAATGACTGCAGATGCTGGCAGAGAACATGTCAGCCCGTGTGCTGCGCTTAATCACATTTATCAGAGCTCCCCAGACCTGCCCTCTGGTTGACCCATCGCTGTTGTGCAATACTTGAACCAAATCTGAGAGCTGCGCCTCCAGTCTCTCTGGACCAACCGGGCTCCTCAGAGGTCACGACCGGGGCTTCCATGCAACACGGGAACAACAACACATTTGGGGCAGCAAGGTGTGCGAGGGGGGTGGACCCGGTTACCTGAGGCGTTTTGGGGAAGGGGGGGGGGGGTCAGACTTCTCCAACTACAGGTTTTTCACTCAAACTGCTGTAAAAGCTTCACTTCACTTATTTCCTAATGCGTCTCTTTTGGGATGCGTGGCAGGGATAACGCGGGCGCAACAAGTGGTCTGCGGTGAAATGAAATTACCTTTCTGGCTCCTTGCTTCGCGAACTCTTTGGCCAGATGACGTCCGATGCCTCGTCCCCCGCCGGTGACCAACACCACCTCCCTGGTCAGGTCCTTCCTTCTGCTCGGCAACAGCGACAGCAAACTCGCTCTGACTACATAATAGATCATCTGGACCGGGAAAAGAAACATACGACACGCGCTCTTCAGCTCCATCTCGGAAAGTGCTCGCGGGGCGGCCGACAAAAGTTACGCTGTTTGCGCCGCAAGTTTACGTGCGCCGCAGATGATATCCTCCCACGGCGAAGCGCTTCGGGAACACAGACTCGCGAGCTCCCGCAAGTTTATCCGCATGCAAACAGTCTCATCTGCAGCCTCACAAAGTGTCGCATGAGTAATCCGCAGCCGGGGGAATGCTGAAAAAGCGCAAGCGTGTGACTTGCGGGGACTCTGACATGTTAGTCGACGCGCGTCGGGATCTCCCAAGTGTGTGAGTGATCAGTCATTACGCCTGTCAGCCGCCGGCGGAGACGCAGAGACGAGTCCAGGCGACGCTCCGCAGTGTGCGCTACTGAGAGGCGCACGCAGGGCTCTGGTGTTGTGCTCCTGCACTGTCCTGTCCTGCTTTATATATCACCGCCTCTGCCCCGGCTTCGCTGCTTCCACTGCTGAGAGGACCTGGGTGAACCTAAAGGGGAGGTTTGGATGGGGGCATTAATCCTGATTGACATGTTAAGTGGGGATGAATATTTTTTTTTTTTTTTTTTTGCCCTAGTGCCCGTCTGCCCTGAGCGGTTGCGTACTTGCCTCTTCCCCACCCCCTTCATGTGTCTACAGCGGCGGTGGTTCTCAATCTGTGGTCCAGGGCCCCCCAGTGGTCACCCCACTGTGTCCCAGGTGGATGCCCCATCTCCCTCTCTCGCTCTCTCTCTCTCTTTAGAGGGCGGGTGGGTGTGGGGGTGTTAACTGCATAATTTTATTGACTTGAACTTAACCTCCTTACATAACATACCGGATAACGACGATGTTGCAATCAAAGGTTTCACTGACAGTTATAAGTCAATGCGAAATCAATAACAAAAATATTCTTATGTAAGAGCATGGGACGGGGGCTTCAAATGAAAAAGTGAGTGCAGAGCCCGGGTCAACTAATCCTTGGTCCAGCCCCACAGTTAATTAAGTAAAGCAAATAAGCAAACAAACAAACAATCAGCAAAGCACTATTCAAACACAAAGATGAGAAACAATTGTGACAATTGTAACCATAACACCAGCCAATGATTATTAGGCAATCTGGGCTCAACCCCCATAATGACAAGTACATCTGCTGATGTGTCCTTGAGCCAGTTACTGATCTGTTTCTTTCTTTCTTTCTTTCTTTCTTTTTTTTTTTTTTATAACTGCTGAAAAGACTGCAAACAAATCTGTGATTCCAATCACAGTCAAGTCTAGGTGCCCCGCTGTAGCACGTAAACTCACCATGTAAATTACATCAATAACGGGCTTCGCTTTTGCAAGCATGGTTGGTGTTTCATTCTCACTGAGGAAAGCAGTTTTTGCTGATTTGCTCATGCGCATTTGCAGTCGCCTCGTATGTGCAAACCGACATCAGTTGTTTGAACCCAATTTGTTGTGTTAACAGTATTTTTTTTAAGCAGGCTCTATCTTTCTGTGCAATTTGGGAAAATAGGTCAGCACAGTTTCAGAAGCTTGTCAGGGTGACAAACAGAAAACTGCATGAATGCCTCCTAAACAAATCCTGTGAATTCGTGGGCCTCAGACAAGATTCCAGTCTGTGATTTTTGGCCCTGGTGCTGTGATTTTTTTTTTTACTGGGTATCGCTGAATGCAGGACTTTTTCAGCAACTGGGAAGGGTTTAAAGAGCAGCCTCACAATGGTAGCTTTGTGCTGGGCTCAGCTACTTAGGGAAGGCAGGGAGGCTCTCTGGGGCTGCTAAAAACTCAAAGACAGCACGACTCCAGATGCTGCATTTATTTTGGAAATTTCTGAGATTTACAAAATGTGAACTCAAAGTCTGGAAGCTTACACCAAAGTATTCCCAGCTGAAGTGAAATGAAATAAAAGTTAGTGGATTTGCAAAAACAAGACAGAAAAAATCTAAACATATATATAGCAGTGAGTTGCAAATAGGTTCAGGCTGCATGCTGAACTCGAAAATGTAAATAGAGTGTATTTCAGCAGACAAGGGTTATTTATACTCACGCTATCACTGCCATCTACAGATCAGCAATGAAAGTTCAGATAAGGGTGTTCTCATCTCACAACATTTTCTTTCCTGAGACACCAGACAATGAGAATGTCACTGTGCAGCTGTGGTGCAGCTGCACGCAGCACAGCTTTCCTCAATGCCAGGGGCAAGAAATAAAATGCAGAAAAAGGGCATAACATCCCTCAGATATTTGTGAAAATATTGCTTGGGTTTGAGAGGCAACTTAATGGGTACTATGGAAGCATACAAGTATTTGTACTGCTCCATTAACATAATATATTTTGTGCAATATTCCACAGTGGAGCAACTTGGTTTCTTTGGGAAACATGTAATTACATTGACTACACAACCATAAAATATGTTGAGGAATATAATTATTTTCCTGGGCAACAAGCAGCCAAACATGTCATTAAGTGAAACCAAGGTCAGAATACATTGCATGCGGATGTGGGTGGGGTGGAAAGAGGCTGAAAGCAGGTAGATAAAACATTTACTCCTAATGACTTACCTTCGACAGAGCGGACTAGCAACACCATGGACGTGGGCACGGCAATTTTAATAATTGGCTTTGCTGCTCTTGTTGCAGCCTTCCTCCTTCTGGTAATTGGACTTGTGTACTCTGAGCTGATGAATTCAGACATTCCTCGTGAGGTTGCAAATAGTGGGAAACTACACATGGTTCATGGCTTGTTTGTCGGCATAGCAATTGTGGTGAGTATCTACATCATCCATGGAATTGTTGGTGCTTATTATTTTATGTTTCCTGCATGTTACTGTTCTAATGAATTTTTTTGCTTAATAAATTTTATTTCTTAGCATTAAGGAATGGGCCTCTGCTGGTGCAAGATAAAAAATAAATACAACTAGGCCCTTGTCAAAGATGGCTGTCCTTTCTTTGTCCTCCAGAAACTGATAAAGCTCAGATCAGAGAAACTTTAGATAAGAAATCAAGTCTAACAATGATGCAAGAAAGGCAAGGTCATGTGTTCCCCTTCTTTGATGTTGCCATCGTAAACATGGCTTCTCTGAGAGAATAACTTTCACTTTGACTTTACCCAACGAGAATGCAGTCTTCTTTTTTTTTTTTTTTTTTAACATTGTCTTCCACTTGTGATAAGTCTGCCATTCCTCTTCTGCCAGGGCCGGATACTGCATCGTCTGGGCATTTGCCATCAGGTCAGCTTTATCCGATGGTTTGTGGCCTGTTTTCTGTCTCGCTTAAATCCAGTTCCAGCAGGTTTGCGTGTGAAGGACCTGAAGTTTTCTGAGGTGCCAGTACGAGTCTATGAACCCACCACTGCTTGTGATGGCTTGAGAAGAGGTCTTGTGTATTTCCATGGAGGCGGATGGGTGTTGGGCAGTATAGGTACACAATGTTAATTGATTAAAATAAGTACATTCAAATTCATTCACAACAACAATCAGTAGTTTTTGTTACATTCACATACATAACACAGTTTTTACTGTAGATCATTTATGTATGTGAACTTGCCTATTTGCCAACTCATTTAAACATATAGACCTGTTTTCTGTTGTATTTCTAAACTTGGTGATGCTAACAGATTTTTATAGCAACAGGAAAGATTAACTCTTGCTCAGTTGTCTCCTACTAGTTCTTCTGTCAAAGTCAGTTATTTTGGACATAAATAGAAAGTTAGCTTAATGTGGTTACATTTTGGTGGTGGACAGGTTTAGCCTTTTGGATCCTAGATTGGGCCCTTAAAATTATTGGAATATTAATATTATTTATTTGAAAAAGAAAAAGAAAGTGTGCAGTTACTTCCACAAACACTTGATGGTTTATTTTTTACTTGATGGTTTCCTATTAATATACTTTATTTTAATGTTGCTATATTGTGTACAGTTAGTACACTGGTTAACATACTGTTTGGCAGGTTAAGCTTTAACAAATGATCATTTCACATGGAACATTTTGGATTTTTCTATCCGCCAAGAAAACAGTAACTACAAGCCACATAAGCAATAAGTAAAAATACAATTGAAATTGTATGAAAATTAACATAAAAATCTGTAATCTGTGTAAAATCTTCTTAAATTAATTACTAATACTTCCTATTTAAGTTAATACTTCTTGAATCATTCATTTCTACAATAATTGTCATGTTCTGACTGTGATAATTCAGTTGTGGTTGCCACAACAAGACCGCAAGACGGTTAACTGTGATGTCCTGATGTCCTGCTAATCCTGAACAGATTCTGTTGATGAAGTCTGTCGGCAAATCGCCAAGAAGTCTGACACCACTGTCGTTTCTGTTGGGTACCTAAACTTTTTCTCAATAAACAGAAATATCTAAGACTTTCTTCAACTACATGGCCAGAATTCAACATATTGTTCCACCCCCGTCTTTCCTCTCTATCCTCTTAGGTACCGATTAGCCCCTGAGCACAGGTACCCTGCCCAGCTGGACGACTGTGAGACAGTGACGTGTCACTTCCTTTCTGTTGCTGAGGCAGAGTTCAGTGTGGACTCTCGCAGAGTGGCAGTCGGAGGGGACAGCACCGGGGCTAACCTGGCAGCAGCACTGTGCCAACGGCTGGCGAGGAGAGAGGACGGACATCTGCCATTCCCCTGCGCTCAGGTCCTCATCTACCCGGCCCTGCAGATGGCAGATTTCAACCTGCCCTCATACCAGCAAAATCATGCTGTGCCCATATTGTTTCGTGGCCGGATGGCGTTCTATTTCCTGCAGTATCTCAATGGGGACGTGTCTGTGTGCCAAGATGTGCTGGATGGCAATCATGTCCCCACTGAGCTCAGGCCACGCTACGAGACATGGCTCTCGCCGTCCAACTTACCTCCCGAATGTCTCACTCGGGGTTTCTCCGAGCACCCGACCCCAGAATATGATGGGGAGCTGTATCACACAATCAAAGCTGGTTTGGAACCCGAGGTCTCACCTTTACTGGCAGATGATTCTGTCATTCAGAAAACCCCTCCCACCTTCATTCTCACCTGTGAATATGATGTCCTGAGGGATGATGGGATACTTTACAAGAAACGGTTGCTGGACTTGAAAAAAGATGTCACCTGGAGACATGTGACGGATGGTTTTCATGGCATGATTAGCTTTTTTGACCAGGGCTGGCTCACCTTTCCCTCTGCACTGCAGGTTTTAGATAGCGTTGTTAACTATGTGAAAACACTGTGATAATTACAACCATGAATGTTCCTCTATCGTGTCTTACATTTTAATAAACAAAATTTGCCTCCAGTGGCAGTGTTCTTCTTCATTAAAGTATACTGTTCACACAAGACAAAAAAAACCCTCAAAAATCAATAAACATAACCTGTTTTATTCCAAATATGAAAAGTAGCCTGAGGACACAAAGTCTGGGAAAAATTTCTGGCATTATTTCAACAATATAGAGTATTCTGCTAAAAGGTAAATGTCATGCCCTAGCCTTAAGGAATGTATTTCTTTTGAGCACAGATGTAAGACATCTCCCATTTGCTTCCAGGATCCTATGCTTGTCTTCCCTTTCACTGTTTGCTGTATCCATGGCAACAGACCTCTACTATTTCCCTTTCACTGCCTAAGCCATTGTAGGACCAGGTGAATGCACCTAGATGCTATGTGTTTGACGCGGTAACCGTGTTCTGACAGAGCTGGTTAGATGCGTTTGACACCAGGCGAAGTATGAACCAGTCGGGGATGGTTCAGGATAAATGGGCCCAAGCCGGATGGAGAATAGAGCAGAAATATCCAAACAAAGTGCTGTTAGGAAACTGGGCAGAAGAAAGACTTCAGGTAGGCATTTTGCGTGCTTGTTGTCAATTTTACTTTTATCCACCGTAAAAAAATATCAAAAGGCAGTGGGTCCACACTGGAGGTCCATTTCAAAGTGACAGTATCAAGATTAGATGTTCTGGTTTAAGCAAACAACTTCAATTGAATGTGAGAACACAGAGTCGATGCCTTTTCATGCTGCGGATCCAAAACATAATGCCATAGCTGTGGCAGACTGCCAAAGGTTTTTGTCATACCTCAGTTGGTAGTCAAATCTATAGCAAAGTGATTAGGCAGCCTCAGTTCAGCTACATCAGCACAGCCTCCTAGTGGGAGAGGCTCAAGCTGGAGACTAATTGCATTGACGCAAGGTTCGGCCACGGGCTGCTGGTTCAGGATCAGGAGGAGAAATGACTTAAGAAATACTGTACAACAGCGCAGATCGATAGTGAAGTGTGAGCTTTGCTGATCCTTGCGCTGGGCTCATTGCTCAAGTCCCTGTGCCCCCCCCCTTTTTTTTTCACAATGTCTGTTTACTCTGTCCGACACAGTTCACTCGGGAGCCAAAGACAGCCAACAGCACCAATCGTGTAGACTACCGGCCCCACTGGGACTTCAAGCCAGACGTCTCTGAGAGAGGATCTGCCCTGCTGAGAGCTGAGGTCAGCCTTTAACTGCTCATTCATGGCATTAACACCAATTGAATGCCTGTCACAACCCTGCAAGTCAGGGCTTTCTTCTCTAGATTGTGGCCACTTCTGCATAATGTTGAGGGCCAAGATAAAGGCCTGTGATAAAACTCTTTATGAAAGCAAGTTTCCGGTCAGACTCAGCAGTCATGTAAATGTGTAAAATCATCAGTCCTAGAGGGCACTAAAAGGCTAGTTAGAGCAATTTGCTGCTGTCACACAATGAGCCTCTTGAAGATTATTGTAAAAGAATAGGTCATACCCTCTATATTTTAATCCTGTGAAGGCCAATGCATACAGGCTATGTTGAGACGACTACACATTGTCTTCCAGGGGCTTTCATCCAAACAGCTATTTGCCCATAATGGCCTACCATCCTCTCATTACTTGGTCACGCAGTATGAAGATAGCTACGGGCGTAAGCACACCAATGCCTTGCCCACTCTGCGACCCTGGCATCCAGACAGCTTGACATGGCAGCCTGAGAAGTTTGACCGGCCAATTTCTGGTAAGACCACAGTTTAAAGTACCACACCACCACTGCCTGAAGGTGCAGATTATACATGAGGAATAATATATTAAACCATCCAGGCGTCAGTGCTCAGTGTGGAGTGAACATACTTCAGCACGTTTCATTTTGTATGGACAAAACACATCAGCAGTTGTGCTTATGAACAATTAAATCTGGGTGGCCCCAGATGCCTTTTATTGTTCCAAATCAGTCACCAGTGTAATTAATGGCTGCAGTAGCATGGCAGTTAACTTTCTCTTCTCTGTGTTGTTTTCCAGCCCTTCCAACCAACTCCAGCCTGCTGTGGTCCACAAAGCGCCGTTTGGAAAAGCAGCAGTCACACCTCTCATCACTGACTGCATACAGGTCAGCATACCAGAGGCACCCACTTAGTGCCTTCTGCCAGAACCGCTTTGCCAGGGCTTCACACATGCTCTCCAGCCACCTCCACGCAGCCAATCACAACAACAAGGACCTGGATCTGAGACGGCGCTCGCTGCTACAAGTCCCAGATCGTTCTTTCAGTCTACTTTTGCCATCTCAACAGGCCCAGTGAAAACAATGTGGCTGTGGAATTGCCTCACATGCTGCTTGTTAATTTGGAAACCTCTGCTCAAAGTGGCGCTGCTTTGTGCTTCCTCTATTTTATTAGTCAGCTGCATGAAGAAATTTAACAGAGCAGACCATTTGGGAAATTAAAAGGAATTTAAAAAATTAAACATGATTCTCATTATGTTGCTGGGAGGACTATGGTAGATTTACTGTGTGCTGTGTCGTGATTAGTTTCAATGTTTATATACATGAGTATATGTGTGTCTGTGTGCAAGACTAAGGAAGAAGGAGGTGGGTTATGAATTATGTCCACCCTTCCAGAGAATAATTACATGCAAATTTTCTCTCCCTCTTTCTCTCTGCACACTTAATATCTGAAACGCAGAATGGCTTGTCAGTATTACCCCACTCTGGGGAGGAAAAAAAAGAAAAAGGTGGAAAAAAGAGGAAAAAAGAACAAAACAAGAGCTGATGCCAGAACTGACCTGGGTATTGAGGCAAACCATAAGCCATGAGTCATTGAAGGCAATGTCTGATGGGACATGTCTAACTCCCAATCCATTAGGTGTTTAATTAGGAAGAATCAAAGATGCTTATGTTTGATGGTCAACCATCTGCGTCTGCCTCCTCTTTTTCCTGCCTGCCCGCTGCCTTCAGGTGCAGCTGAAGCCCTGTTTCTCCCACTGTTAGCTACTGAGTTACTCTACTGTGCTGCTGATGCGCGTGTGTCACATGACATCTCTGTGCCGTGAAAAGTCTAGACCCTCGTCGCCTCTTATCCGGAGCACTGCTGTGTTTGCCTCCGGAGCCACATGATGGTGCTATAGCAGCACGTCACTCTCTGAGACCTGTCAGCGTGTCTTTGAAGTCCTGAACTTTACTGTCTGTACAGTGAGTGACTTGGTTATATATGAGCAAACATATAACATAACATTGCATATTTCCACTGTTAATACCATTCCTCAAAAACTAAAACTATGCACTTGGCTTTATCCCCTTTTCACTAATTGTGGATTAATATGCAATGAATGACACATTCATACATTTCTTTGATGTTTATTTAGGATGAACAAAGAATACACTCCTTCCTTACCAAAGCAGAGCGTGACTACAACTGCTGGGAGAGTTTCAAAAGTTGTGACGAATGTGTGCAGAAGCTCACATATTTATATTGTATGACATATCCATTTAGATCCTGTCATATTTAAAGAGCAACAGCAGATAACTGCGTCATATTCAGGCCACTGTGTAAGTTATATCCGTGCCCTACACAGTTGAGCACAGTGATAAATTATCACTGTATAGCCCAATTGTAATGTGTTAGAGTCGAATGAACTCATTTACACTGAGATATAGTTATGAATTATCACCACAGCTAAAGAGGTTAAACATCTGGAATGGTATAAAACTAACTTAATGGCAGTCGAGAGTGGCAAATCAAAGAAGCAAACAATTTACATGGCAGCATATCCTGTGTAAATCTAAGCAAACAGTAGTTTGACTACCATTAAGAGACTAATACTTTACATGTATTGCCAGGGGCCGACATAAGAAACACACATTACCTTGTCCAAAAAAATTAATTTGTTTAGGAGATAAATAGGTGAAAGAAATGACAACACAGTGGCTACAATTTTACAATAACATTTGGGGCAAAGCCTACTCAGTCAACAGGAAACTTGATGTAAAGTATGATTCTGTAGGGATACTCAATCACTACCTAATCTTATCAACTCAAAATCCTCGTTACACACTGGTCTGCCGAGGCTTCTTATCAGGGAGTGAAAGGACAAAGGGGAAAAGTATGCCCTTTGCCGCAGAAAGGACACTCAAATCCTCATCTATGAAAGCAGGTGAGATTTCATCAGCCTCAAACTTCATGGTGAACTGGCGGCTGACACAGTAAATTGTGTGGTCCATCGTGACACACTGGAAGGCGGGGCAGTGCAGGAGCCGCTTTGTGCTGCACTCGTACCACAGTCGAGCCACCGTATGGTATCGGTACACGCTCACACCCAGCAGCGGATTAATGTCAAATCGATAGAGAAATCTTCCAACAGCCACCATATCAGTGGTTCTGTCTTTGGTGCTCACTAACAGACTTGGCCTCCAGGTGTCCGTTTTGGGGCTGTAGCGCAGTAGCATATACCTAAGAGTTCCCCCAGAAACAAAAATCTCGCCATTGCACACCGTGACGTGATGTGCCACAGCAAAAGTATCATTAGGCAGTGGAGCCACAAATGTCCATCTGTCCAGTCGTGGGTCGTAGCGCTCCACTGAAGAGAGGCACTCCCCTCCGATGGCGTAGATGTAGCCCTCCAGTGCTGCCAGTTTGCAGCAGGGTCTGGCTTCATTCATTGGACTGATCTCTTTCCAAATTGATGTCAAAGGATTGTAGCAAAACACTCGCTTTGAGGGTGTCATTTCTCTGTCTGTGCCTTGGCAGCCCACTGCCACAAATAAGTAGTTATCCATTGTGCACATGGCACAGGCTTTAGAGATGACCTCCTGTGGGATCAGGCAGAGTGTATGCCAGGAGTCTTTGTAGTCATCATAATAGTACACTGCACTGGATGTCCTCTTCTGCTCTGTCTCCGTTGCCTGCACTGCGGCGTCCCTTGCCCAATCTTGAGGGTCCATATCTGCCACCATGATGAACCTCCTTCCCCCTGCTCTTTGCTTCTGGATCTGTTCCCGTTCACCAGCCATTAGCCGCCCATAAAGGTTGGGGTCCCTGAGCACTTGGAGGTAGTTGTCTGACATGACGGCCAGAGCTGCTTGCTGCACAGACGTCTGGCCATATTTTTTTGCGAGGTACAGCGTCTCCAAACAGTTACCCAGATCAAGCTTACTCTTCAAACTTTCCATGTCTGTGTTGTCAAGAGGTTTTGCTGGAATGTGTAAAAATGGAGCCCCTGCTACAGTCTCTAGATCAGCCTTCTCCCTCACATTAGGGCTTTCTGTAGAGGGACTGGAATCAGGGCAAACAGACATTGACTCATTGTGGGTTGAGGCCAGAGAGTGAATCACTGGAGTTGAGGCTGGTGAAGTTATAAAGTGGATGGAAAGCTCAGACTGCTCTGCTGCAGACAGATAGCTCTCCTTGCGTAGGAGTATGGGCCTTGCAGGGTGCCTCAGCTTGAGGCTTCCTGGCGAGGAGGGATCCTCAACAGTGCTTTGTGGTAACACCAGATCACGCATAATGATGGGGCTCAGAGGGGAAGGAGATTCGGTTAGTCTGCTGCCATGGTTTCCAAACTCCACTGGCTGTGACTCAGAGTTTCTATCATACTGACCCAGCGCAGTGTTTGAGTCGGTAATAGAGTGAGAGGAAGACTCAACATAGTAATCATATATCTTCCCGCGCACAATCTGGTCTCCTGTTCCTTCCAGCACCACGTTAGCATCCTCCACTTTGATCTCTGCCTTGGAGAGGAAGCTTGAGTAGGCTCCCTGGTGCTCCAAGTCCTGCCTTAACTCCCTGCCCACACCAACACTGCCCTCCAGCTTCTGCAAAAAGCAAGGGGAGCGGCGTCCCGTTGCACTGACCATTCCGCTCTCTGTTGGATCAGGAAGGTTCAAAGCAGATCCATATGAAATATTACTGGTGGCAACCTCCAGCTGTGTCTGATGGGTGAGTATCCTTCCTTTCATGCTGATATCTTGGTTGCTGTATGACAAACTGAATGCATCCTTTTCCTCTTGTTGTCGACGGCTTTCTGCTGTTGCTTCCTTGGTGCTTTCAGATGTCAGGTCATCAGAGGCTGCGTCTGTGTGCAAGCGTCTGGTTTGCTCGCCCTCATCATCTGTGTCATGTTGCGGTGTGCTCTGACATTGTAGAGTCGTCTTGCAGTTTTGGCAGGTTGCATTTTGTGTGTCCTTGATTTCTCTTGCGTCCCTGGAGCTGTAGAATCTGTAGGCCCAAGACACCAGCAGCACGGCAGCTGCAGAGATGCTCAGTTTCAACAGCAGCTGCATGTCGAACTGGACTCCCAAAAGCTCTGCAATAGGCATAGCTGTGGCAGTGATGGTGGCGTCAACTGGTTGACTGATCCTATTGAATGTTATTGTCAGTGCGTCTCTGACGACTCAGCTTTTCATGGTAAGAGAGCTGCTGTGATCTGATGACTGCTCCTCTTTACCCAAAGGATCAAGTGTAAAATGATACCTCTAGAGGTACTATTTGCATCTCTAGCTCTGTAGAGGCGGGGCACTGGCTACGCACCACCTGTGACAAATTCAGTACCCTAACACAGAATATGTAAATACTGAATATATCAATATTTGGTTATGCAATATGCTGGCGCACACACACACACACATTTTCCCATCAGTTTCAAAATGTCATCTACCAGCTCTGAAACTAACTCTTTGCTTGGTGTTTACGCGAGCAGGAGTGGTTCAGGTCATACTTTATTAAGCCAATTTTTGAAAATGTCTGTAAAAACATTATGACAGAACACGCTCCTTAACTTGCTCAAGCACACATGGCTTGGGCTGCAGGAGGAGAGACATGGTTTGACTAAGGGGTGGGGAGCGATGATGGATGACATTTATCAAATACTTAATAAACAGGATACATCTGTTTGCACAGCCATGCCACAGATCAAAGGTCCTTTTTCTGTGCCAGTGCAGATACTTAAATTACTCTCTCTAAAAAGAGGCTGAAGATTGCTGTCAGACAACTAAATGGCACTTAGCATTGTAAACACATATAACTGCAAATAATACAAAACTGTCTCCTCAGTGCCAGGTGGAAAGAGAGCGTCAAAGAAAACCTGTCATTCATTTTCATACACTATACCAAGATGGAAAACATGTATCTCTGTCACATGGGAGCCGTGTCATTCAGTTGCCACTGTCAGGCTGTCATTTGTGTTGCTGATAACACACTTGAGTGGTCCTGCGGTCAACAACAGACCAGTGCTTATTCTAACAGCACACTGCGGAGCATTTTAAAGGTGCATCAAGTGGAGAGGCACACGGAGAGGGTGTGTCAGGTGTCCTCGCTGACATGGGCATTGTTTTGTCATCTGATATGTTAGGCCGTAGACGACATAAAGGAAACTGGATTCTGCAAGCGTGGTCGAGTCCTGAATAATTCACAGATAGGCCATAAAGGCAGCTTCTTATCCTCATTGTTAGCTCCCGGCTCAGGTGAACTACAGCTGAGGAAAGAAAAGCACGATTGTCAGCCATGTGCATTGTTGTGAAGAGGCACTTTCACCTCCTCTTGCTTAGGCGTGCTACATGCGGAGATTGTGGAGGTTGAGCAAGCGTGTGGTCGGATAACCTCAAAACCGATGAAGTGTACAGTTTGTGACGGTCTTCAATTTTGTTAAGAAAATAAATGTGATAAAAGAGAAGCAATAAACAAACAGGACAATAAAGCTGCAGTGGCTCGAACTTCCTCCACCCACCCCTGACTTACACAGAGAGAACAGACCAGTTCCTTCAAGTGTCAATGAAGGATGCACACTAAGGTTTGTGCTTGATTTCACATTGATGTCCCTATAATTAAGAACCATTACTACTGAGGGAAACAAGTCACTGTTTCATATTCATGACTAAAATAAGAAGTCTATCAGCAAATGCGTCTTGGGATATATTTGGTGCAGGACAGCTTTGAACTAATGTTGAATTTTAAGTTACATTAAGTGTTCTTATTAACTCACGGACATTTGTGACACACACTCACACAGACACACACGCAAAGCTATGATACTGTTCGTCTAGTGTTAGGATAATTAAGTCAAATAAAGACATTTTTGTACATTCTCTAATGCTTTTAGAAATGCAGATGTGCCTGTTTCCCCCCCCCCGAATGCAAAGTGAGTGATAAAAGCAAAAAAAAAGAAAAAAAAAGCATAAAAGTAGCTCTTGAATCAAAATTAAAACGATAGCTGAATTAATGCTGTACAGTGGGTGGACAAGGATTTTCGCCTTTTGCTTTTCACACTGGAAAAAAAAAAAATTAATTCACAGCACATAGGACTGTCTGTTAATAATGTTTGTGCTATGCAGCTCTCATCCCTGCTGGAATGCTGGAATATGGATTGTACTTTGGCAAGGTGAGCCGATACCCCAAACGAATAGGTCTATCCTTTCTATTCGCCTAAGATTTCAAAAAAATCTCTGCTCTTACCTCCCACCCGGTTTAAACCTTAATCCCTTAATACATGTTGTGTCCTTAGAATATCCTCAATTGCAATTCTTGTGAAGTCCAAAAAATGCAGGATTACTTTGCATTAAGCTACTCCTCATGTGCGTACATGTGTGTGTGTGAGAGAGAGAGAGAGCACTAACTGCAAGGGGTTAACAGCAATGTCAGAATCTCCTTCAAAAAGCCACGTTGGGTTGAATGCAATCAGAAATATCTGAAGCAGAGTAATTATTCAAACTTGGCTGCGGTTGAGAAATGAAAACAAGTCTGTCTTCTTGGCATTAGCGGTCTGTCTTTCAAATTTCCCTGACACGGAGGGATTTCTCATCAAATTAGACCGTAAACAATCTCTGCAGCAATCTAGACACACAGGTGTGTTCAGTATCAGACACTGTAATCGACCTGTGCCCAGCATCAAAGAGGAGACAGGTGGAAGATGCAGACCTATGACTAAACATGACAAAACACATGTGGAACACAGTGTTTTAAGTAAAGTCAAGGCTTGTGAGTTTTATCATCTCTCCATTTTAATACAGGTGAAATGAAACAAATGCAACAACCCTGTTTACACACGCTGCCTCAGGTGAGCACCTCCCTGGAATGGCGGCTAAAATGATCCTACTAGTACTGTAAATGTGTGGGGTAAGAGTTACGTATAGTACACAATGTAGGTCACTTAAAATAGTATGTCACAAGTAAATAACTGGATTACAGGCCAGTGACAAATGAGTTTCAGTGCTGTCAATTGCAACACACCAAAAGGAGAAAGAATCTTCAAACGTCACATGCACCACAACCCCAAAACAGCAGACATATGTTCGATCGTTTTTTTTTTTTTTTTAACTCTGGCCTTGGAGACCTGCCATATAGATATAAAAAGCCCAAATGAGAAACAGAAAGTCTCTAAACGTTTTTGTCCTTTCAGCCACGAATTATCTTTGAAAACAGTGTTGAATGATGTACAAACAAAGGTGGATGAGCGTAAACTCCAACTGTCACAGCAACCATTCCTCACCATATCCCATATAACCTCTTTAATTATTTTCAATATTTACACTGATGTACACAAAATACACTCAAAAAGGAGACTTTTTTTTTTTTTCTCAATGCGTTTAAATCCTCTTGTACATTCCGAGCCATCAGGAAAATAAGGAAAACCTGCATATTAATAAAAAAAGAATGTTCTCCTGGAGCATCTGTGTTTATTCCCCCGTGGTTTATCAGCATGTTGCAATTCAGGTGCATCCCAGGACACGTAACAGACGGTTGATATGATGGTGGCGCAGCCTAAGTCAGTTCCACTTTTGACATGTCAGTCAATAACCAACGACATCTGGACTCATCAAAATAAAATCCAAAATACTTTTTTCTTTTCCGTTTCAAATCAACTGGTTTTATTGATCAACAGGCAGACGTGGGACAAGAAACAAAAAAAAGAAAAAGAAAAAAAGGTGTAACTGGGCAGGGCTATATAGGAGGTGGTAATTGTCATGTTCATCACGTTGTTCTTTTGATATCATTATCTTGGTTATTATTTTGTTACAAAAACAGTGGAGCGTCATCCTGAGGTGGCGCTGTTTCCTGATCGACTGACGCATGGAGGGTCTTGTTGATGACTGGAGAAGGCTTGCAGGATAGTGGAAAGTGTATGTGTGTGTGTGTGTTCTTGTGTGTGTATGTGTGTGTGTGTGCATATGTGGATGTCGTGTAAGAAGGGCAAGTGTGCGAGAGTGTCTTGGATGAACGGTTTCACGTCAGTTCCACTGTCACTGTGAGGACAAGTGCCATCCACGTCAGTCCGAGCACGTCCGTGCGGGAGACCCCATCTATGAACACCAAAGAAACAGCGGGTCAGACGGACACGTTTCCCTCGGTCTTCTATTCAGCATATAACCAACGTCAAACAGTGTTGTGATAACTGAAAACCACTTTACCTGACTCATAACCATATTCAAACGCAATGGATGGGATTTCAGCTGGTTTCATTCGTACAGAATGATCTGTCTTCTTTGGCAAAATTTTTAACAAGATAATAGTGATAATAATAATTAATTCTATTGATATACTACCTTTCAAAACACGGTTACAAAGTGCTTTGCAGGACAAGATAAAAATGAAATTCGAATGAAACTCATAAAACAAACATTAAACTGTCTTGAAACAGATTTCAAAACAATTTAAAGGGTTTAAGACATTGGTGAGGAGATATGAGGAGTGGTACAGAGAAATCAGACATTTTAAAATGATTAAATGAATCAATAAAAAAAGAAACTAAAATAAAGTAAATTAGAAGTTAAGAGTGGATTCAGACCCCAAGCCCTGAGAAGACACACCTATAAAAATGTGTCTCTAAAAGGGATTTAAAATAAGTGTGGTGGTCAGTCTTATCTCCGATGTAACATATTGTATTGTTACATAACATTAGTCAAAATAAATGTATTACATAAATTTGTGACTTGGTCCTCTTACTAATGATCTACAGTAGGTTTCATTGTGGCAAATCATTACTGTACTTCAGTACATTGAGTGCATTTAACCTTGATGGATGAATGTATTCATACTGTGTGGCATGTTGTTGTAGTGGCTGTAACCTGAAGTTACTTATTTTGAAGAATCTTCAGAAAAAAAATGGAGCGATGAGGAGCAGAGCCCTGCTTCTTTTTCTTTATCTTTTTTAATGTTCTGAACTTGTTGTTCTGAGGCCCGCAGCAGGGATACTAGATTATAGAGGAGAGATCGGCAGAGACAGCAGCTTTATTCTGCTATTGTTTTCTGTTGCTCCCCCATGGATGCACAACAGACAGGACTTTGGTAGTGGAGCTGTCGTGGGAGGAAAGCTGTGACTGACTGTGGGTGTGGCTTTGCTGAAATAACTATGAGTTTGTCTAGATTGTGCCAAGACAGTGGCTACACCAACAATCACAATCACAAATTGAGCCTGACCACATCCGGGGCGTGGCTGGACTCATTACATTCAAAATTTGATCTGGCAGTGGTTAGAGCTGACAGGTAAAACAGTCCAATGAGCCTGGATGATGAAATGTTTTCTGCATGCTGAGAAGAGTGGGTTCTATTATTATCAATTGGATCATAAAGAAAAGTTCCATGTTTGCCAGGACTGTTTAAATTAGACTTTCAAGGTTTCATGATGACTCCCATGAATGCAAATCTCCACAGAATAATATAGGCTGTCATTTTATATAACATACAACACAATCCATGCTGTTCGTGCAAGTCATACACCTTTAGATAACAAGTGGCTCTTCTCAATAAGTGCTTCATTTCAGTCTGTAATGGGCTCATCCAACCATAAGATCATCGTCTGAGGTCCCCTTCCAGTCTGCAATCATAGATGCAAGTCGCTCAGCCATCTGTTTGCCTGTTTTTGGCTCAGACCTCAATGCATTTTTGCCAACCTGATTTTTTTTTTTTTTTTTTTAGACAACTGGGACTGATTTCTGAGGCAACATGCTCTTTTTAATAAAGGATGACTCTGCCTCAGGTGTGTTGGACCTAAAATGCCAGATGAAAACACAACACTTCCTTTTTTGTGTGTGACTGCATGACAACAGAGAAGGTTTGAGTCAAGTTAGCTGCCTTTATTTTATTTTATTTATTTATTTTTTTTTAACTGTGGCAACACACATCTGTTGTACTCCTGCCGATCTGGTTCCTGTCTCCTGTTGTGACCCTGTTCTAAAAGGAGATTTAAATTTGAGTTTTGCATAATGCTGTGGAAAATGACAGCTCGCCCATGTCTGCCAAACAAATGTTGAAAATGCAGATCACTAGATTACTGGGTCTTATGGTATCGTTGTGTTTGACTCAATGAATGCAGTCCATCCGTTGAGACCTTGCTAGTTGTAATGAATTTTGCTTCGTGATCGCACAACCATGTCTGAGCCAGGATGACGCATTTCCCACAATGAGATGACAAACCCCCAAACTTCTGACACTTCCACCGGCTCAGGCCGACAGGTATAGTATTATGTGGCAGAAAACTTGTCACATTTTTGTCCTCAATTTCACTCATCTGAAATTCAGTTCATTGCCATACAGTGCAGCTCGACAAGTTGTCTGTGAGAGTGGAACTCTGACAAAGATGAATGAAGATAACTCCTCACAGGGAAGTGCAGTTTTCTCATTGACTGACGGGTGGTCTTCCCCAATCGCACCGAACGACAAGTCGCGTACTCAGCCATTAAAGCGAGGGGATGTGTGTGCATGGTGACCTGTTGGGGCCGTGTTGTACACACCAATTTGACTTGCATGCGAGGCATGTATGCGCATCCATGCTGACCTGATTCTGTCCTTGCTGTGACACACCTGCTCCCGCACTTACCATAGCATTTGCATATTCAGTTTTGCATCCCTGAGATACCACTAACAGGGATGGGAACGGTGGTAAGAGAGAAGGAGGAGGGGAGAAAAAAGGATGAGCGATAAATTGAGAAGAGGGGAGAGGATGAGTGACAAAAACAAAAAGTGGGATGTTTTTGAAATGGGAGGAAAAGGGCGATGCCTGTGTCAGACTACAAGACTGTTTAAATCTACTCTGACTGGGGCAGTTCAGCATAAAGACGGCTGTGCTTGCCATCTGCTTGGGAAGCTGTTCACACTGTATGCTGGGACAAACATGGGCGTCACACACAGGCATTTGGGATTATACACCATGCAATTATACCATTCCAATACATTTTCCAGTTCATCAGCAACAGCCCACTGCAAAAAATCTATTACAATACAGGTACTTTATTGTTTCATGGTACAGAGGTTACAATCTACATTTAGTGCACATCACTGATATATTTTCCAGAATAACACTAAGGATTATTTCATTTATAACTAATAAATACACACTGATGTGGATTGATCTCAAAATGCTGCTACATTATAACTCTTCATAGAGCTCAGGGGAAATGAAGCCAACAGTCTTGCTTATATAAATGAGTCTACAAGAGCTGTTAATGAGTCTTACAGTTCATCTAGTTTTTCTTTGCTGTTTCTATAGGGTCACACTCTGAAGTCTCTTTAACAAGAGTCCAAACTGTGGCTGTTTAGCTGGATTTGAATCTTTATTTAACGCTCAAGAATAATCTACATTGATCATAAAGCTCGAGCGCCTGAAAGTCTAAATCAAAATCAGAGATTGTGAGCCAGGCTGAGGAGGAAAATAGGAAATATAAATATGATGGAAGGAGGACAGACAGAATAAACGAGAGCGAGGGAAAGAGATGCCGGCACTGGGAGACGGAAAGTAAGTATGAAAAGTCAGAGAAGAGAAAGAAGAAAAAAAAATAGACAGAAAGATTGAAGTCGAAAGAGAGAGAAGGTGGCAGAAAAAAGGGAGAGATGGAAAGGTTGTTGTCACAGCCCTGCGGCTTCTCTTGACAATTCCTCATCTTTACATATGATAATCTCAGAAGCCACAAATGAGCCACCACTGCACATATAAAACACCAATAATCTCACACTCAACCAAAAGTGACAGGCTCCGTTAGTCACTGGGAGAGGCTCGTTGCTCGCTGCTACTGAACATCGGCAAAGATGAATCCTGAGTGAATCACTCCCTCACGCAGTCTATCTGGGGCAACGCATTCAGGACAGAATGAGAAACATCCACCTGCCAATATGTTGAATGTTAAAAACACAGCCCACAGATAGACTGCCCCCCCCCGCACTCCCCGCCCCCCCCCTCTGACACAATTTGCCTCTCTGATCGGTGACAGGTTTCTGTGCAAAATGTCCTCACTGAAAAGACTGCAGTGTCACATTTTCCTCTCATACAGTGTCTCTGGAAAGGTGATGATCGGATGATACAGCAGGAATCGTGAGATGCAGTATGATGAAAACACAGACTGACTCATACACAAGGTGGGTCATTTCTGTGGTAGAAATACTTACTGTTCTGATTCTGTGTGTTTTTCATCATGCTTGGATTTTCTGTTGGGAAAAAAAAACAAAAACAACAAAAAAAGACTGATCAAGAGTGAGACAACAATCAATCAGTGTAGTTGTTAGTAAGAGAATGTTCGACTTAGCGAAGGAGGGAATTAATAAGAGGATAAAGAGCACGAGAAGGAGAAAAGACAGAGAGAAAGAGAAAAATTGTAATCTCTGACAGAGGTTATGGCTTTCTAATGAAGCTGAACTCCAGCGTTCCTGAAGCACATGCTAAATGGCACATCCCCAGTGAAAAAGAATGGGCCTGTTAATGGAAGTGGGAACACAGAGCACTGCACCAGAACAGCCGGGACACTTCAGCAACAGTGAAGGCGCAGGCAACTGCAGCAGTGGCCAGACAGTGTGGGAAAGGGGTTTTGAGAAATCGACTCCACCTTTAATAAGTTGCACTGATGTCTACGCTGCACAATACACTCTGACAATGTATTTCCACAGTTCTCTGGAGGGAAAAGGTAATTGCAAACGAAGAAGCAGGAGTGCAGAGAATTAGCAGCACCCCTGAATTCCACTTTGTGAGCTATTTTTGGATGTTAGACTTGACATATGAGAAGGTGGAAGCTACATATGCAGCACAGTATGAAACTTTACAGGTCTCCCTGGTCCCTCTGGTCTCACTGCAACTATTACCATAGCAGCTCCTCGGAGAACACACAGAAATTAGTGTGTGCACTTTGCTTATGCACATTTGTGCCTGCCTGCCCCTGAAAAATTTGCATAAGCATACATATCCTTGTGTTTCTGCATATGTGTGCAGTTTGGGCGTGTGCCTGTGTGTGTCACTGCCTGGCTCCTCAGTGCTGACTCACTTCACAGTAATCTCAGAGGGTATTATCACCGAGGGTGGCTAAAGATGTACATCATCAAGACGTAAGCGCTGCCCGTCGTCTGTGTGTCTCTATACCAAGCTGTCATTATACTCTATTATTCCTGATGATGTATATTGAACACTTTGCCAAGCGAGCAGAGCCCCCAAATATGTCTATCTCCTCACCCTCGGGAGAGAGAGAAGTGTCTCATCTCAAGGCCACGGGGGACAGTGCCAAGGTCACTTAATCACCATTTACTTCCCCTAAGCGTGAGTGGAAGCAATCTACAAGGAGACAAGCAGACAGATGGGCCATAGTAGGCACGTAGCCGATGACACCTGAGGGTGCACCAGGGTGTTAAATAGACATTAGTGCTCTCCCTAGCAAAACGCCTCCCAAGGTAACGCCTCCCTAAAGTGGCACTTTCCCCTTAAAGTGGGTTCTTATTAGACCCACCCAGTGCTTTGTACATTTGTGACATACTTTATTAAATCCTGTTCACAGAAGTGTTTCAGGCAGGAGGATTTAAAAAAAGTGATGGATACAATATCCTTTGTTTCAGAGTCGATGAAGTATGAAAATGGTGTCGACCTGATTTACGTTAATAGGCCGCTCCAGGGCTGAAGTGCATACGTGTGCATACCACACATATTTCTGAATTTTTCCAAGAAAATATTTCTCACTTGCGGGACTTGACTTCCGTAAGGTGCCGGTGTCAAAAGCCCTCTTTAGACAAGGCATGTTTAACACCGCTGGCTTTGTCTATCTATAGTAATATCTCCTGAGCTTTCAGACATAGCTCTCTGAAAGGTAAATGTTCTGTTACTCCATTTAAACACGACAGGGCCATTATGGGAAAAGCTGTAATGCTTGTATGACATTTTGCACCTGGTAGGAAGTGTTCAGTTCTCTCTCTCGCAGCCTGCATCAATTATGAATTTTAAAACGTATTTTACACTCAATCAAATACCATTGTGAGCGCAAAAGGGAAGCTCACCCCAGCTTTTCTCTATAGTGGATCTTCTAATGCAGTGGTTCTCAACCTGTGGGCTGGGGCCCACTGGTGGTCCACGAAGGTATTGCAAGTCGTGTAATAAATAACAGCCTAATTTTGGTGAAAATATGTTGCAATTGAGTTGCAATTGCAAAAGATTAAAATATGTATAAAAAGTCATTTCATTCTTTTATTAAGTTTTATCACTGTGATACCTTTGACTTTGACTCTTGTACTTTGCCACTTTAACACTTGGACCGCATTGTATCTCAATTTGATTGCAAAAACTGGAGAATCAAAATGGTACAGCTAGTGACCAACAGCAAAAATCAGAAACAGAGTCAAGACAGATGAAGAATCAATAAGTGATCTCTCCCCTCCTCAAACAGGAAAGAAAACTTGAGCTTCCTCTGCTTTCAGTTCAGTTCTGAATGTTTATCATCAAATCATGTTATCATTAAAATAAAACTGGTAAGAGAAGACGTTATTTGGCCTCTGTATTGTTATGAGGTCGAATGTGGGTGGCTGACATTTTTGAGACTTTCAACTGGGTCATGAGTCAAAAAAGGTTGGGAACTAATGACTAATACACTTCAATCACATAATTTATTGGACAAGACAAGACATAATTTATACAAATAATTTCTGCATATTTAACAGTGTGTGTGCTGCAGCCTCTCAGTTGATACCCAGTCAATCACATTAACTGAAAGAATTGGTTAAAGAACTGGGTTAAAGAAGCCAACAGCCATTTAGCTGCAGCAGAACTCGTTTAATTAAAACACCCTTCACTGATAGAGATTTCTGAAGAAGCCCAGAACGGCAGATCCCAATTCTTCCACGAGTGCCCAGGGTAAACAGATCCAGAGGAGGAGGACACACAGACATAACAGAGCCTGTAAGCAATCCAGCTCCCACATCAACACTGGTAAATGAACACCTTCCAGGTTCCAATGAACATGTTACCTTGGTTTGGCCATTGAACAAAGTGCTTTTCTAACACTGTCAACAACAAAGGTCCTTTGATTCCATCATGGGCCTTTGATGCCTCTGTTGGCTGTTGGTTTTTAAGTGAGAGAGTACAAGACGTGCCATTGATGGAATAGTCACTGAATCCCTTGCGAGAGAATAGTTATCCTCACTAAGTGCAGCCTTAAAAGGAATGTGTTGTTGAGCCAATTAGAGATACAATCTCTTATTAATCACACACTTAGCTGCATTAATGATTCATACCTAAAAGCGGTCACATAAATCTCTTAAGTATTTTTCAGAGATACTGTAGATACATGAAATGAATTTTGTAAAATTATATAATTTTCTGTGACATTTAACTGTGTAATTGTATAAGCGTTTCGGATAATTCTTGTGGAGCCAAGTTGTACAGTCAAAAAAAAAAAAAAAAACGTTTCATATTCATCATCTTCTGAATAATTAATCAAACTTGAATCCAATTTCAGTTTGACTGCTAATGCAGTGGCCACTCCAGAACAGGGCCGGAGTGTGTTGGGGAGCTGAGTGTACATACCAAAGACTATGAGGCGAGTGTGCGTATCCGTGGAGCCCAAAGGATTCTGGGCCGTGCAGCGATACATGGAGCCGTTGAGCTCGGCCGGCACCCTCTCCAGAATCAGCTCCTTCCCCTCCCGCTCGGTGCTGCCATCTAGCAGGCGGCCCCCCACCCGCGTCCAGGTGAAGAGGGGCTCCGGGAACACCTCATTCTATCAACACCCAGCACCCAGATGGGATGGAGAGAAAAAGCAGGGGAGAGGAAGGAGTGGAAAAAAGGAGGGAAAGCAGGGTGAGAAAGAGAGTGGTGCAGAGAAAGTCTGTGAGTTTCAGCCAAGAGATTAAGAGCAAAGGATACATGAATAATACAAGCTCCAATTTTTTCCCCTAATGCAACGGCGAGTTAACAACATGCATTAATAATCAACACTTCACTTTACAACAGTCTTTTCCCCCCTCACATTTTTTAGTCCTCCAGAGAGCAATCCCCTCATTTCCAATTTAAAAAATATAACCATCCATGAAGCAGCATTTCATTCATACCAGTGGGTTGACATGTTCATAGATAATACAAGGACACAATGAGAGGGCGAATCCCTTGTACAATTCCCACTCTGAGCTTTTTCTTCCTCACACCACAATCCCTCCTTGAAGCACACGCAGCATCACGTGCACATACTGACACGCACACAATTTATCTCCTCTGCCATCCATTTGATATACTTTTGGAATAAAAGCCTCTGGAATGCAATTCAGCAGACTTTTGGTGCAGAGAGGGCGCTTGCTGCACTCTGGCCTTATGTCTAAAGAGAGAGCATGTTACTGGGACATCAGAGGCACTTGACATAAACAAGAGAGAGGTTTTTCTCTCTTCCCAAAGAAATTAGTGATTCAAGATTGAAGGTCTAAACTCATCTTTTGATGATCCTCCATGTACTGTAACAGGTAAAAGTTTACCTCTGTAAGTGGTTCACACACTGCTCAAATGCAGCTTGTTTCTGGAGGAGCGTGAACTCAGAAACAGTTGGTTTGTTTGATAAATACACAGAAGTGGGGTCAAATCACAGTCGAGAAATTTACCTGACGGTAACATCAGACGAAAAAAAAAAATACTAATAAAACTGTTCATAACAGTTAATAGTGCATTAAAGGAAGAGCTGAACAGTGCCCACTGCAGTTTACCTTTGCTTTGTGTTTTTTCAAGCACAGGGGACCCTGCTTACTGTCCACATCCATCCCCCACTGACTCTATTTTGTTCAAATGATATCATTATCACATGCCCAAACAAAACCAAACACTTCAGAGGTCAGATACTCCGCTCTACACATGCTTGGCATGAAAGTGCCCTTAACAGCTTGAAGTGACCCTCTGAAAATCATTAACGTACCGGTTTGTAATTGTGATAAAGCTGCTGTGAACTGTCCAGTCTTCCAAAATAAATGTTACTGTTCTCCGGTGTCTGTATTTAAATCATGACAGAGGTTAAATGCGTTAGTAGATTGGGACAGGCTCCTGGGAAAAGGTCACATTAAGATTAAAAAAAAAAAAAAAAGAAAAACACTAAAAGGGTTTAAGTGAGACCTTCCTGTCGCATAGACCCAAGAGCCTTTGAAGTCCAAATTAAAGAGATCTGTGCACTGTGCCGCTGAAACCATCATTGCCCTATTTAATCTCATACATAAAGCAACAAGAGGAGGGAATACAAAATAAAATCCAAACTGTGGGATGATTGTTCTTAATAAATTCCTCAGACAATAAACCAGGGGGGAAACTGGCATCTTATTGTATCAGAAAGGCGGGAGGCAAAATTATCAGTCTTGACACACAATCTTATCTACTTGTGAAACCCTAAAGCCTGGGCCCAGTGAAGGATAAGGGAAATTTACTTTCTGATCAATCTCCACTGATGCCTGTGCTGCCGAAGGCTCCGTCTGGCTGTGTGCCACAGTCAAGCCTGTTTATAATAACCACTCTTAAGACTGTTCAAAGAAAAAAAAAACAAACAAACAAAAAAAAGACTCAAGGTCATCAGAGTAGACATGGACACATGAAAATATGTGTACAGTCAGTTTTGGTGCATTTAGCTCAAACAGAAAATCAAACAGAAAATCTGACTTATAACAGCTATAAAACACAGATGATTTGGGTTGTGGGCCATTAACATGTCCCTGCATCAGGATTAGTCCCCATCCTCTTCACCTGACTGGCTCCAGCTGCCCAGCATCAATGTGTCATCCCTGTCAGAGAGATCAGGACCATCCACAGGCAGTTTGCTCTGAGGATACAGTCATTTTTTTTTTTTTTTTTTTTTTGTCAGGGGATGACAGTGACACAAAGACAATCTTTTTGCTGTTACCTTCAGCATTAGGGAGCAAAAAGTCAGGAAGCAGCAAAAATGACACTGCCAAGGAAAGTTGCCGCCTTGACGATTTATACTTCTGTTCAGGATCGACGCAGCAACTACGCTGTGGCCTACGCCTAAGCGGCCGTCGCCATCGTGAGCATGTGTAGTTGTGGGCTGGTGTGTCTGTATGTGATGCTCTGTTTTACACTGACAAAGTGCCAGTTGGCAGCGAGGTTCTTTCTGCCAGCATGTGTGTACTTCAAACAATGTCGACTGAGCAGATCAAGTTGGAGCAACAGTTAGTGAAATTACTGCAGTGCAGAAAACAGAAAAGACAGAGGAGATTGTGTGTACCACCACTGAACTGATTGAGGTGAAGGGTACGCAGCTACGGCGTTGATTCAATGTAGAAGTATAAACCAGGCTTAAGTATGATGGGCATAGACATCAGATAGATCAAATCGACTCCAGATCAGATCAGATCAGATCGACTTCAGCCACTCTTAGATAAATTGATTTCTCTGACTTTATTTGTTTTCGTTTAAAAGTTTGTTGCCTGAGGTTTTACTGAGTACAAATGGAAATAGCCGAAAAAAAAATAAAAAACCGCTAGAGTTCGACAAAGTGAACTGTATGTCTATATAAATGCTCTATGCCCAACAGATTGGTCACCACAGAGGACAATTTAACAGTCTTAACTACACATTTATAGCTTAACTACACCTAGACCACACGTGGCCTTTCATTTTTATCAAGCCCCATGCACTTACCCCAGGCGATCCTACCTGGAATCCTTGCACAGTGATGCGCACCGTGTCCCCTACCTTTGCCCTACTGGGGGACATCAAGAGTTTAGGACCCTTAGGAGCAGCTGAAAAGAGAAAAAAAAAGAGAAAAAAGAGAAAGGTCATTGTACTGAGCATGGAGAACAAATCCTGCCGGACACCTGTTTTGTCACAGAGGGAGAGAGACAAATACAATTTCCTGTCAATTAAGGTCACGGGGCAAGAGGCGAGGGACCTGCAGGTTCTTTCATCCAAAGCACTGTGCTGGATTTATTCCCCCTTGGAGAGGAAAGGAACTAAATTGGGTAGATACTCATTACTGGAGGAGAATGGGAGTGCATCGGGTGGAGTGTGGAGGCAGTGAGATAAGGAGCACTCAGAGAGCTAATTCCCTTGTCTTGGTGTGGACAGCAGCCCCCAGATGGCTTTCATTTGGACCCTCTAAAACAATGGGAGTGCAAGCAGGAGCGGGCGCAGGCAGATTGTAATATTCCTAGATTGTGAGGGGCTGGTGATTGTCCTGTGCATGTAGTGTCAAGATAAAATGAATGATTTGCATAATGTTATGAAAAGGTAAGTCATCTCGTCGTGGCTAAACAGCAGAGGATACAGCATCAGGCCCATATAAAGCGGTTCTGCACGATTTGAGATGATTAACAATTCCTCTAAAGATAACTGCTTCACATGCTGCGCAGGTCCATATGTCAGACAAATGGGCTGAGCAACACATGCAATGAGACTCAGGCTAAGGGCAACCTATCAATAACGCCTGTACAAGTCCACCCCAGGAGTTCTTCAGTTAATTTATAAATAAATCACACCCAGTGCTTGTTTTCATTGATGAGTTAAACTAAAGGATAAATAAATAAACAGACAAATGACCTCAGTTTTTAGCTATTAATCTGGTAACAAACTGTCCACTGTGGCTAATGAAGCACGGCCTTTTCCTACAAACCTACATCAGACTAATGAATTAGGACTTAAACAGTCATGTGCGTAAATAGGACCGAGCATGTGGCCGTGCCTACGTACTGTATAACACATCTTGGGATGTTTTATAAAACAGAAGCAAAGAGACTTGAATTGCAAGGAATGGTTGGAGAGAATTGGAGTGACACAAAGAGAGGGAAGAGCAGATATTGAAATTTAAAAAGACTTCACCACCACCAGGCAGCTTCTCATTCAGTATAAATGGATTCATTCGTCCAGAAAATCGGTGCATAGCAGCTCAAACTGGTGCAAAGTCCAAGAAAAAATCTCGGAGTCAGTAACTTTTTCTTTTTTTAAGATTAAAGGAAAACATCCGTGTATTTATACTGGCAACCCAACCAAACGCGTTAAGCGAGCAGTTTGACATGGCTAAATGTTCCATCTCATGCCGACGATGGATGGCATTTCACAGGCTAGTTTTGGCATCGCAGCGTGAGGCATCTTTCCATCACCCACACACTAACGGAAGGGTATTTTTAAATACTGGTGTCATGGCGTCACATAGAGCTTGCGAGGCATATGGCTGGGGAAGATGATGGCTGATTTCTGGGATTTGCTCCAACAGTGACAGTTGGTGTCCCACGTCACCACCTTTGATTAGGGCAGCATGCAGTGTGATGGACATAACACAGCCACAGAGGAGGAGGGCTTTGCGGGGGAAATGAGCCGCGGTCTCATGAGACCGTCACCTAAGACCCAACTTCTTCAGTTTGCAAGAGCGAACTGTTATCACTTCAGGAGGGGTCAGAGAAGAAAGCATGCCCTCCAGAAAAACAACTGTGCTCCCTGCATCAGGTGTGCTTTCATAGCGAGCCAAGACAGCAACAGGTCTGCCCAGCCTCCACAACTTGAAGCAGTTGAAGGGAACCTGTCGCATTAGCTGGGTGACTGGGTTTTGTTGAAAAAGAGAAGTCGGACGGGCATGCAACTGAATTTAAAAGGCCTGACTGACTGCTGGATCGCTCTGTAATGGAGAATCTGGCGCTAGCACACACCGGACTAGATGATCCAAAGCCGGGAGATGCGACAGATTGAAGAATGTGGAGCTGAAGTGCAGGTGAACATAGACACAAACAACATACTAGGTACACATAACAAATCCATATTTGCACAGGCAAACAGACAAAGACACACAGGCATTTACATACAAATAACCATACACATATATGCACATACACAAAATCCACAGATCTCAGATGCCTTCCTGCAACTGAGCAGCTGCTCTTTGATTATCACAGTCTGGCAAAGAAATGTCTGGGAGAAGTGAGGAAGTCTGGATCTTGTCTCAATGCTGTACAGTGTATGAAATGCGAAGCCCACCACTTGTCCAATAGTGTTGAATAATAAACACCTTCGCTCATCTGAATCCCGGGCAAAGAACTTCTTTTAATTATTAAGATGTACTATGTACGCAAATACAGTCCAGGATTGCAGAATAGACCGGCCTCATGAGCTCATAGAGGTGTAGCACTTTCTTGCACTCCCAAGGTCTGGCGCCAGCTTCAGGTTCATTTGTATGGTGAGCACGGAGCCAACCATGAATATTCATGAAGTGTAATACAACATTGGTCGATTGTCAGACTGTCACTCTGTCTCATGTGGCAATATTAAATCTCTGAAAGATTTATTACTTATGGGTACTGCAAAGACCTCCTTTTCATTTCCTGACCAAACACACCTGAGAGAACCAGGAGTGTGTGTGTGTGTGTGTGTGTGTATGCGTGCGCATACTGTAAGACAGAGCCTGAGTGCAATTATGCATTTATAGCTGCAAAACATAAATGCACAAATTAGAAAAAACAAACGCACGTTTTCTGCTCTCATCTCTTTAAACGTCTCCTTCCATCGCTCTAAGAGAGCAAAGGTTGTGATAAATTAATGGCTTCAAACAGAGAGGAAGGCTTGTCAAAATATTAGCACCTCTGACATTTAGCAGGAGTTTCACAGGACCCATTCCCTGCAGGGTGTGTCATCTGTTTTATCATCAACATGTGAAAGACGCACAGAGCTGTTAGAATCCCTGCTTTGTCTGGAGAAGACAGCTCTTGCCATTATATCTTCAACTGTTGCCGATGTCGCTGTCTTGCATGTGATGTACTGCATTTCCATTCACTTGGGACATGAAGCTGACAGTTATATACTAAAAGACAATTTTCATGTAGGACATATTCCCACTTGAAAGTGACAATACCAATTGCAACAGTTGTTTTTAAATAAGGAATCTGTAGACACTGGATCCTCCCCTCTGTTTAGATATGATACACGATTGAATGAGTTAAAGGGCACAGCTGGCACGAGCTTATATATTTCTTAACATCAACAAATCCAATGAAAAAAAAAAAAAAAAATCAAACTGAACAAGAAATAGATCCAACAAAGCAGCGTGAAATAATTCACAGCAACTCTTTGCATTGTTGTCCAAACACTATTATGGACACATCAATGAGACACGCCATCGCACCGTGTTATTATTTTGAACATTACCGCTGTAATTTATTTAAAGTCGCTCCCACTCGCGCTCTTCTGCTGCCAAAAATACACAACAGTGCACCAAATGTGGATCAATACACATGTAAAAATTCACCATTTATCTTGTTTATGTTGTTGAGTAATGTTTGCTAAAAAAAAAAAAAAAAAAAAAAAAAACAGTGAACAGATGAACCAGCCTATAAAGATCAAACTAGATGTTTGTGAAGCATTTTGAAAGTTTATGTCTTCAATGGGAAACATTAGCATAGGGTGGGGTCTAGGTATTTTCAGACGAAAGAGATAGCTGCCTTGTCCTTATCCTGCATAAGTTTTTATTTATTTATTTAAATCAGAAAAAAAACACACTTTTCATGTCTGTACTGAAAGCTGGTTGTTTCAAAAGGTACAACAGAAAGGAGTGTCCCTTCCTCACTAATTGAGACCCTGTAGATTCACTCTATTTACCCAGATATCTATATAGATTCTGGCAAGAAATCTTCTTGGCAAACAAAAAGCGAAAAACTGAAATTAACCCAAAAACCAAAAGTTGTTTTCCCCCATCAAGCAACAATCTGTGAGCACCATCTAAAAGAAAGATGGATTTATCAATAGTTTAGTTTAGAGCCACAAGATCTTCTGCCACTGTCCCTAAAACAATTCAAGTTTAGATCCAATGAGTCTTCAATGTAACATAAAGCCTTTTTTTTTTCTTTTTTTTTTTCCAATTTGACTTATATAAATAAAATGATTATATTTTGGATTATAGATGTCAACTCATCACTTATCTGCCCAATGGACCACAGCTAAAGCCGGAAAAAGCCTGTCAATTTTTTTTCAATGCCTCACACTTCCAGGCAACAAAGACAGTTTGTATATGTTGACTCAGTGACCAAAAGTTGCTCACCAGCATAGCAAAAGGGACACTTTTAATTAATTGAAAGGTGGTAGTGGGAGATAAAATACTGACAGTGAGACACGATTCAGCAAGCAAACATGTACCTGCCACAGTCTCCTCACTCGCAGCCTCTTCCTGCCTTCAACCATTGCTCGCATCTTGTGGAAGATAATGTCTCTAGAAGATAATGTTTATCATGTCAGGATTGCGTGGCTTGTCTCCAGGAGGACCATGCCAACTTATTGCCTTTGAAGTGTTAATTGGATGCGCTGGAAGCCATCTTTGTTTTTAGATTTAAAAAAAAAAAAAAAAAAATCTACGTGTCTCTTTTGCATCACACACACTATTAAAACTTAATGCTAACTCTTCCCTTTAAGTACGACTCCTGTTTTGTGAATTCAATATCTGAATCACCACTTCTGCTTTGATACAAGTTTGCTGATGAACAAAAAAAAAAAAAAAAGGCAACCCCGCTGCCATAGTGATTCTCACCTTGAAAAGAAGTGATGAAATTTAGAGGCGATATTTCTCTTAAAAAGACTAAAGTGCGAGACTGATGAGCTTAAGGGAGGTGCTCATTGAAGTTTGAAGAAGGGCGGCATCTCTGAGATCGTCTTTCCAATGACATAACATTGGTCAGCGTGTCTAAATTCTCATTTGACTTCTCTAATTCAGGTTGACTTTTTCAATAACGGCACTGAGTTAACTCAATCTAGCAACAGACAGCTCGATGAATTGCCCTGTCAGTCACTTCGTAGTTTTGCATTCGCCACTAAACTCGCAATCTGCTCAGCTGTAACACAATTAAGCTGCTTCAAATGAAAATCAGTGTTGTTCTGAGTACATTTGCAAGGGAGACATAAGGGGGCCCAGTCGGTTTCCAAGAGCGGCAAGGGGATACAAGGAGACAGCGGGAGATTAAAAGGGAGAAGAAATGAGACAAGGGTGTTTGTGTGTCTTGGTGGAGTGTTTTGGGTGGGGTGATAGGAGGAATAGAGGACAGATGAGGGAAAGTGTGGCAGAGGAACGACAATAACAAGCAAAAGCAGGGAGTTAGTGCGAAACCCACTCACCCAGGGTGACCTCTGTCTGCATGGGCATGGACAGCGCTGGATGCTTGACTTCGCAGCTGAACAAGGCGTCATTATCCAGCTGAGGGTTGAGGGTCCAGGTGAGTCGGGCCTGCACCACCACAGAGCCGTCGCTCTGGGGGATGTGAGTGTGGCTGAAGTAGTAGAGAGGGTCCGTGCTGTGCACCCAGCGGGGGAACTCCCGGCTCACCACTGTCTCTGGGATGACCTCTGTCGCAGGGCTGGGCTCTGAGGCCTGCTGGCCCTGAGTGTGGACGCGCTGGGGGCTATCTGTGTACAGACGGGCTGACCGCCCCTCAGGGTCCAGGAGGGAGAGGGACCGCTGCAGCTTAGTGTCATCGAGGTCCCTGCTGATGAGCGGCCGAGCTCCTCTCACCCCCGCTGAGCCACCCCCCTGCTCACTGGTGGAGGGTTGAGTGTAGGAGATCACCTCTATCAGCTCCCCATCACGCTTGAAGTACACCTGAGAAAGAACAAGGGGTATTGTCAAATAAAATCAGCTGGAGGGAGGAGAACAAAAAGAAGGAACAAGAGATGAATATATTTAAACTAATTTTGCACTTAAAGCTTTTTAATATTTAAACTAATGTTTGAGGGCAGCACAACAAGCTGTAGACACAACACTAACATACTCTCCAACATTGAGGTGCACCATATCTGGCTCTTTAGCTGCTAAATGTTCCACTGTTCACCAGCCAGTTTCTGACTCTGTCTGTCAGCCGTTTGGTTGTGAGCAGGTACTGCACTATGGGTTGAACCAAGCTTTTTTTTTTTTTTTTTAACTGAAAATAGATGCCTATTGTGCAAATGAGCTTGATGAGACTGGTAATAACAAACTCTTAGATTTTCAAAACCAAAAGCTAAAAAAAACAAAACAAAAAAAAACACCCTGCAACAGTCTGCAGAGCTGAGAGGAAGTGCAGCATGAGCAACATCTTCCACATTGTAATATTTTTCTTTCCATTGTCAATATGAAAGGTATCGATTAGTGCAGCTACGAGAGTTCATTTTTAAACTGGCTCATCTGCTGTGTCAGTCCTATCGTAGCAGGGTTTTTTTTCCAGAATATTGCAGGAATGTCCTCACCATTTCATGAGTCTGTCAACACCTCTGGCTGCCTAATCTCCTGACAGGGAATTCATGCTCCCATTCCACCACATAACCTCCAGATATTAGCATTGAAATAAGGTTGTGCTATTGCTGCCTGTGGTGTTGATATTTTGGAGCAGATACACCTTCTTTTCTTCTCTTTTAAATTTTTTTTTTATGTGTTTGTTTCTGAAGAAAAGAAAATTTAATCCGCATCTTCTTTGGCGACCTTTGGTCATTTGAATTCAATTTGCCAAAGATCAAAGAGTCATTATTGTAAACATTGCGTTTCACTGTATTGTGTGAGGCTTTTGTGAGGACGTGGTTGGGGCTTGCTTTGATATGGTGCCACCTCGAGGGCTGATGCCTCCAGTGGGTAAACACCAATAATGAGTATAAACAAGTGCGGATAAGGCCAAGCTCTTGAGGAACAGCTCCAAATGGTATTTTTAAATTCACAATAAGGATAGATTCTATAATCCCTGGACCACAATGCAGCTTTACAGCATACAAGCCTTTCTATAAAAAAAAAAATTCACTTTTAGTCTGTCTTGAGTCCTCAACACTTGAACTGACAATACTGTCAAGTTCAATTCCAATGAAAAGACATATGACGAACTTAAATGTTAAGCTCTAAAGAATGCTGCATGTTTATTTACGAGTGGAGAGATTTACTTTTAAATGGGCATATTTCTTAGTTTCATTCAATTTAAGCTTTATTTCAGCAGCTTTATTTGATGGATGGAGGCTGTCTGTGCGGGCCCCTTAGTTGCTGAGGTTATGTATGCCAGGACAGATGCAACATCATTATACTACAAGCTGTGTTGTGCTGCTGGGTTGAATCAGAGTATTTATAGCCAACTCTAAAAACTTTCTAATGCTTGCCATCAGAGCTGGCTGGTGCACATCCACACAGGGCTAGGTTACCCTTGCTCAAAGGCAGCAGTAATTGTTGTCGGCACCGTGGATTAAAATAAATAAATAAATGAAATAAAAACTTAACTCATGCTCCTTCCCTGTGGGCCTTGAATTGCTCTGTGGCCCCATCTACCTGTGCTGCTCTTCCAGTACAAACTGAGGGTTAATTAAAACAAGCTTCTCTTTAAAACTTAAGAGATTTGTTTGTTCATTTTTGGTATGTGACAGTAAAGGTAGATGCCGCAACTGTAAATATTTTAAATATATACATTTTTTTATTCAATTTTATGTCTCATTAAAATTAGACTTGAGCACTTGAAGTACATTTTTTATTTTACATTCAGTTATTATCTGTTAATAAGTCTGATAATAACTGACCCTTGTGGAGAAACTATGAACTCTCACACTGGTGCAATCTATTGTTAAAAGATGACTAATGACTACACCTACAAGTACAAGCTTAGCTTTTAATTAGTGTGCACACACTCACACAAGATATCATTATGAAATCTATCCTAAAAAGCTTCTCCAAAGGGTAAGTGTAGCCAAGGTTCACTACACACAGAGACTCCAATCAGTCTGTGCCATTTGCTCATTTCAAATTGGCAAATGTTTAGGTAAAGTAAAGGTTGTGCCACGTACTCTTACAGAATTTGTGCTGTTTTGGAAAAAAAAAAAAAACTGTTAAAGAACTGTAGATATTTGTAATTTATTTCTACATCTGCAGGATCCAGCCGCGTGCCATCCCCAGTCCCCTTAATGTATGAATCAATGCCATTACAGCCCAGCAAAGCATGTAAGGCTAATTTACAAATGAAGTTCTGCTGATTAACACATCTCACTCTGTTGAATTTCACCGTGTGAGAGCGTTCAATACCCATCACCCTTTATCTCTGTGTACTCAAGTAGGGACAGACTTTAAAATCCAATAGTGTGATGGGAAGTAGAAACATCAACCTCAGATCCACAATGACCCCATTGTGCCCACTGCTAATTCCTACAGCCACTCGACAACTTGCAAAGAGAAGGAGCTTCTTTCTTTTTCTTTTTTTTTCACTGTGTATTAAAACACCTCATTAATTATCACAGCAGGTGGAGGGAAGCAGTGTGGATTAGAACGATCCATGCACCTGTTCTGCGGCTTTTGTTGGACAAAATGGTGCGGGTACACAAAAACACCTGTGTTGGCTATGGGCTGGTATAATAGGGAATTAATTCTGTGAGCCTAGATAACAGATTTGTTTCTATAAACATTAACAGACAAGTTAATTTATAGGCATAAAGGAAATGCTGATTAAACATCCACATGACTTAACATAATGCATGAGGCCCTGTGTTAGGTTTGCTCTGGAGGAGTCAAAAATAACACCCTTATTGAGGTGTTACCTCCAGCAAAATATCAAGCATCAGTTTACCTATTCATAGTGATCCCACCGTGACTAAATATCTTTCTTTGCCACCTGTCTGCTTGATGTATAAGAAAAGGAATCAATGAATGTTTCATCAAAGACATGAATGAATGGGATGACAGATAAGTTGCTGCGGGGCGAGAGAGTGAAGTGTTATTTTTGTGTCATTATCCTGCAGTTCTGCTCCTTTTTCATTTCCCCTTTCATTACCAGGAACTGATGCCATGTACTTAATGGCTATGGAAACAATGCAGACACAGATATAAACAGACATATATGGATATTAGACTATTGGAGGAGTTGAGTGAATGGAGTCATGTTTTCCAGTGAGTGTAGATTATGACTCTTCCTCTTTCTTTCAGTGTTAATAACATCATTTAAATTTTTTAAGACTTTTAGACAGTAGACAGCAACTACTTCAAGATTACAAGTGAATCATATTGAGTTGAATGCCATTCAGCACAATGTGTTCTCCTAAGCACAGCTCACTAATCACTCTTGTTATAGATTAGATAAAAGTGAAAAGTGAGCACTTTTATCAAAAATATTCAGTTACTTCTTACTGCTGAATGCTTTCTGCAAGGCCCTAATCTGACATCTTTCAAAAGTGTTGAAGTGCGTTTATTTATTTTATTTTTGGGTGCCATTTCTGAATCTAATGGACAGCCAAATAAGAAGCAAGACAGAGACTGCATGCTGCGTGCAACAATAAATGAGCTGCCAGGACCCAGCATCTTTTTAAATATTAATATGAACCAATCTACAATTCATCTTAAAATCTAAGCACAACTAAGGAGACATCTGTCATTACTTTAAACTCTGTATTCCTTTAAGATACCTGCTAATTTGCTAAAATCTCATTTCCCTCATTTCCTTGCTTGACAGGCAGAGATAACAGGAAACATCATTTCTTTCATTCCGTCCAAATGGGGAGCAAACACTGAATAATTTTTTTTTTTTTTTTTTTTTTTTTAAAACCACAAGTGATTATAAAGCTGCCAAAATAACACTGGGGACGCCTCTCACTGTGATACATGTCTCTAATAAATGGTTGCATTGCACAAAAGACATGGCACTTTTGTTGGGTACTGCTTTGGATAAATTGCCTTTCACTTGATTATCAGGCATCCGCTGTGTATTGATAAAATAGATTTTTTTTTATTTTTGTCATACAATAAAATAGAACTGGTTATTGAAGAGTCATTGAGTTACGTTGTCCTTTAAGGGCATTTGGAATTCTATGTTTGAATCTTGAAATTTATAAAATCCTCTCAGGAAATTATAAAAAGCACATCTGGAGTTTAGCAAGCACACAGGAAGGTGCAAAATGGCTATATTGTCTTTAATCAACTAATTGGCTTGTTAGGTATTACGTTGTGCTGCTGTTGGACTTGGAAAGTCGTGCTGGCTCTCATGTAAAAGGGGATTTCTGAGTGTTTTTGGCATTGCTGTTGTATTGTTCTCTTACAGACTGTGTTACTGCACGGAATAAAGTGATTATCAATCACGCCTCTGTTATAAATCCCCAAATACTTCATAGTCCAATATGTGCAGACAATGAAACCAGACACAAACCACTTACTTCATTCTGAAATGAATTAGCACAGAAAAAAAGAGAGATGTAATTCTAAGCAGTAGCCCATACACAATGCCATGGCAGTGGTGAAATTAAGCTGGGGTAGCATGAGAAGGGTTTTTGCATTTTCCTTGTGAATAGGCAGGGATGAAAGCACCTGCACTCTAAACACTGCCAAGCCTCCCCCACCTCACCAACATCTTAAATCCGAAAACCTTTTTGAAAATGTAACAATCATGCATTGGTCCATATACACCTTTGTGCTGCTGCAATTAATCATGGCGGTGTCAAAAGGACAGGGCGGTAATTTTCATGGTGACAGATTGATTCAGTGAAAGAGAAAAAGCAAAAGGAAAGAGGGAGAGAAAGAGAAGAGAGGCAGAGAGAAGGATCCTGGCCACGACTTAATCAGCTTTCCTTCTTATTATTAACTGTCATTATCTTTCCTCTTTTCAATCAGTGCTTGCTTGTACTCTGAGGATGTTCTAATGAGTGGCACTGGGGAGCTATTATTGATACGTCACCAGCTTGCTTCAGTGGCATCAGATACTAACAGATCTTGAAACATAATACAGACACTTTTAACACATGCACTCCATTATATCCAGCTCTGTCAAAGCTGCACTGGGGAATTTGGCATGTTGGGTATTTTCAAAAAGTGGTGGGAAAGTAGTTTTTGAAAAAAAAAAAAAAACAAAACTATGCATTTCAACACAGTATGTAATGTAATACAAGTGAACATAGTAGGAGACTCTACTTTATATTATGGTAAATTATAGAATGGAATACAAAACAATATCATTACATCTTATGATGGATAAGAAACTGAAAACCATGTGCAGAGACACGGCTGAAGAAGGCAAGGCCATGGAAAGCGCATGTTTCTAAAAACCATTCATCACAACACCCAAATTTGAGTAGTCTAGTGTACATGGCAGTAACCATAGCAACAATTTTCCTTGTTGGTGCTTAACGTTGCATAAGAACTCCTTTGTGATTATACCATCTTTAAATTGTCATGGAATTACTTTTGTTTTGGTCTGACCATGTTGTGCGATGTGTCAGTCCCACTGGTGCCATTATTGATCAAAATGGAAGCTGCTATAAATATAATGCTGCTACGGGAACATTTTTCACACCATTTGAGCACATTACTTAACAACAATTTAGTTAAGTTGCAATTTGTTGCTAGGTGTCTATGTAGTTAGCTTTGCATGTGGGCAGATCTTTTTGAACCTCTGCTAACAGATGTGTGCGGTGAGTCAGGGGTCTGGAACCAGGCCACCGCTTTAATTAAATGCTAAAACAGATTTTAAATACTGTCTCCTGTTAAACATCTTCCCTTGTTGGAAAAGGAAAAAGAAAAAAAAAAACGAAACCATTTAACATCGCTGGCTGTGCATCCTGCATGTTAATTCTTTATTCAATCCTGTTGTGACATTTTAAGAACCAATAAAAAGAGCATAATGAGCCCGAATAAGGAATTTCTAAAACTTGCATGCAACCCCAGTGTTGTATGAACTTCAAATGTCTACACTAAGCCAGAGTGAAGTGTCAGACATGACTTTGGATGCAGGGAGGATACAAAAGGATGTTGCATAGCAACAAACACAAAGCTTATGTCTTTGTTTAGGATGAAAGAAATGTCGCATTTAATGTTGTATAAAAGCACTGCACTCCTTTTTATGGCGGGATAAAGTTAAGGCTGTAATGATCTGACACTATGGTTTCATCACAGCCAAAATATGACTGTGGAACATGTTTATGTGCTCAAAGTGTAGCGTAAAAAGAAAGACTCATTTGTTCTGTTTATAAGGCTCAGGTAGAGATGGGTGAATGAGAGTAAAGTAGCTTTAGGAGTCTTAGATGCTGATGCAGATTTTTCTCTCCCTCACCTTTCTCTCTGCTCTTTCTCCTAGTTTTTGATGTTGGCTCATTATTATCTTTTTTTTTTTTTTTTTTTTTTTTTTAGTTTGTTTGTGTTCTTTTTTTTTTATCTGTTAATTTAACATCACTTATTTTTAAATATTAAAATGCAACACAATTTATGAGAATATGTGGTGATAAAAATAACATTTACAGCACAAACATTGTGTAGCTTCGGCGGCTGTTTTGCTTTAATTACTTGCAGGGATTTTGGCTGATGTGCAGCATAATCAGTTGCTCTTGTCTTTTCTACCTATTTTTTTTCCCTCTTTCTATTAATTGGAGCTATATTCTAAGCACAGCTTGCCATGAGAGGGCCGGACATGTCTCTGGAACTAGACTGTGATTAAAATAATAAGAAATGTGAGTGAAATGACATTTAATAATCCTTAAAGAGTCTATATGGTGAAACTGCACCTGACCCCAGATGGCTGTTAGTGTAGCTGACAACTGAAAACTGCTGGTTTTGTAACTGTTTGCCAACAAGTACCAACTTAAAAGGTAAAAATAAAGTAGAATTTCTTTAACCCTGAATCCATTAATACATGACACATCGGGGGATCAATTAATTTCATTTCAAAATCTGAGGTGGACTTTTCCAGAAACAATGATAAGTCATTGTAGTGTAGAGTAATACCACACAATGGTCACATTTAGCAGCTGTTAAGCACTGGTTCAATAAATCAACCCAAATTCTTTCTAAGTTGTGAGCCACTATTGAGAGCAGCCTTGCAATGATATGACATTGAAAATAGAGCTGACAACAGCTCATTTTGCAACAAGCCCCCGGGCAGCAGCACCGACGAAAACTAAATGAGTTTCATCAAAAAGGAAAGGGAGCCGTTTGAAGTTGCAGTCACATAACTGGGCCAAAGCAGCAACATTCAAGCAAATACTTACAAACCTAATAATGAGGTTTTGTTATGCAACGTGAGCATGGACAATGGCATAAATAGAACAAATGGTCACAGTTTAAATGTAATATTTGTGCTCATTCTTAAAACTGAATGGGGATCAAGTCGGCTGCACTAATATGTAGCTGATATAAAAATTACAAATCGCCACAAAAAGTGTTATTTTGAGCTTGTAACCGTCCTGTTAGCCAGAAGTTTTGCTTTTAATATTGTATAAAAGCTACTTGATAGTATGCATAGTTTGACATTTTTAAATTTTTGGACAACATTTAACTACTAAATACAGTCTGCTTCAAAGACAACCTGCTGTGATATAAGATTCAACAACTTAGACGACCAAGCGTGCAGAATTTACCAAACACAAATATGAAAGAAAGCTCTTCCTCTCTTCTTTTTTCCACGCATTTACAAATGCATATTTCGTGAGACTGGCTACAGGCCATGATATAAGATCTCTGAGGAGATTAAAGAGTTGAGAGTTTGCAGGACTGAGAAGCCTGGTGGGACTGCACTTCTAAAATCTATCCATGAGACCTGTCAGAGTTTGTTTACTGGGTTTTGATTCAGTCCAACAGTATGAGGCAAAAATGACAGGCCATGACCAACTTCCCGCAGACGCAATGTTAACTTTCCAACTTGGAAGTGCTTTCTTTCCCACTTTCTGTGCGTCTGTGGGCAGACTTGACTTCAGATCTTGCATCTTTTCAGCGTAAACATGGTGCCTGTAGCAGGAGGCTGAAATTAGTCTTAATCCAAGCACAAGGTACAAGATGGAAGAGGAAAATTCTGTTTCTTAGCTCCCACAATGAATCGTGAATATAATTTTAGCGAATCATTTCCATGCCGTTGGAGCACTGGGAACATTACATTCACACACAGGTGTTATTGCTTATATTGGCTGATTAAACCTCTTCTCAGGACTGTGTGGGAGTGAGCAAACTGTGCTTGACTAACATCAGACTCTCCTGTTATTTTGTTTCAGCCAGGGAAGAACAACTTAAAAAAACTAAAACTATATGAAATTTGTTGGCTTTGGCTAATTTTTTTAGCACAGTGCAGCTCCACCCTAATTCTAACACAATAACTGAGAGCACCTGTGTGGGTGTGCAGGACTTTTAAAGTGCAACAGTGTTGTCTCTGTTTCTCTGGTACAATACAATTGCTTCCAAAAAAACACTTTAGTAACAAAATAAGGCAGTCTGAAGATGTGGGAGACATGTCTTGTTATATTTAGGAGGATATTGGCTCCAGTGTTTCCCCTAAGATTACTGTCCAGAAACTCCAGTAAATGTGTTTTGTTTTAAAACGGCTTTGTCTGGAGGCTGGGAAAATTCACTGTGATAGATATTGGGAAGTTCACAATATCTATATTATCCGGTCGAACACAGCAACGCCCAAAATAGCTTATTATTTTTAATTAATTCCATGCTTTCCTTCCATCTTCTGATCCTGCAGCCGTGTGTCACATCTTAACGTTTCACGCTTTAAAAGAGCAGCAAGAACTCAGCTTTCTGTACACCTTTTCCACCATCTAAGGTATGCTCAGTGTGAATCTGACTGCCTTTGCTTTGCTTACTCCTGCTTGAATGAAACTTGGTCATTTGTGCATGTTCCTGATTTTTGTTGACAATAGTTTCATTTAAAAACATTTCTACAGAAAGACAAAATTGCAGTTTAGTACATGGAATTCTTTAGATTGCATTCATACATAAAATACCATTCTTGAGTGATGAAACTGCTGGATTAAAATGACCTTAAAATGTCTTTGCAGGAAAATCTTTTCTATACATTCCAAACTATTTCATATGTCTTAGCAGTTTTTTTTCTGAATATACGACTGTCAGTTTTTGTTATTAAGTCAGTGATTTGGATTATTTCCCTGCTGAGTCATTGACAAAGCTAATTATCAGAAATGTGACTTGGCTGGTGACACGGAGAGAGTCCGGGGCTTACTGACCAGCTGAAACCTCTCAGATCTCTCTTCTTCCATTAAGCCTTGGAAAAAAGGATCCAGCAGTGCTGAGCTTTAATGGCTTAAGGCTCCCTGTGAAATCACAACAGGGGAGAGCCTCACTCCTCACACCATCAACCAGGAAGTACCTGAGAGACGGAAATCATATTCACCTTGTATTCACCTCTCACTGGGCTCATAATTGCAGGAGATAGGCGTGCTCAGGGTCTGGAGTCTACTACCATACGCCCATGGACAATGATTAATGACCCAGTGGGAACAAACAGCAAGCGACTGCTCTCAAACAGCGTCCATAAGCTCATATGGCACCAAACACGGGAGCATATGCTTCAGATATTTTCCTTTACTTCAGAAAGTTTAGGGGAAAAAAGCACATATGTGTGTTTGATTGCATGTGCACACTAGCACGTTGCCGCATGTGCGTGTGTGAGGGCGCACGGTGACAACTCTGTTTGCAGTCATTACCATCATGTCACAATGATTAGATTAATCACCCGGAATGTGACCATCAATAATACTAATGTGTCTGTTTCCTAAATCTGATCTACCTTTTTAATGACTACATTGCATGACTAAATTAGTGCTGGTAATCAATCACAGGTCAATCCTTAATGAAGGTAACAGTCCTATTGGTGACAGCTACGCTAAATGACTGCAGGGATACACTATCAGAGTGGTCTCTTGCATCCATTTGAATTTATTTATCTACAGTTGGAAGATTTTTACTGGAATATCTAAAGCATTTATAAACTCCCAGTGCTCTGTGATGATAAAAAAAAAAAAAAAGACATTAGGAACATGCAGTGCAGTGTCTTTCCCTCTGTAAACAACAGGGATCTGTCTGCTGTAAAGGCAGATCCTATGTGGACAAGCAACATGGCGCATGTTATCGCCAACAGCAACTCACCGATGGGGCCGGTTTCCCTCCCTTTGCAGTGCAGACAAGGGTGAAATTCTGGGCTTGGTATCGACTGAATGGGGCTGGAGTATTCTCTGCCACCACTGATATGTTGTTCGGAGGTGCTGTGGAGGGAAGGACAGAAGCCCGGTGAAACAACATCCCCACACATTTGATAGACACAAAATGCAACCTCTGATATTCTTAAGCCACCAGAAAACACCCGCTTTCCTTTTCGCTCAATGCATTCTAGGAGTTATTTTGCAATGAAGCATCATCTTCAGGCTGTACATATAGATGGAGCGTTGGCAATAGTGACAGCAGAGCCAGAACAAGGAAGTGAGAGCAGAGGAAGAGTAATGCTATTGTGCAGAGATGTTTAAAATAAAACTGACTAAAACAAATCCTCAGACCTGCTTTATCTTATGCACCTTATCTATTTTCAAAAGAAAGCAAGAACCCGCTGAGAGAATCTCCACTTAAAATGGTAACTGAATGGTTGGGACAGTGTGTTCAAACTCCCCAGGGCTCATGTGAGTCGGATGAGGCTGATAAGGTAGAAAATCTCATACATATCTTATCACTAACCCTCTGTCTGAATCTCTCTAGGGATCCCACCAAGTATGTCACGGTAGTGTAAAGGGAAAACATGTGAGCGAGACTTCACAGCATTATAGAGCAGCACTGGGAGCAGGAGGAGGAGGAGGTGATGAATGGAAAGCTCCCAGCATCCCCTGGAAAATCAGCTGTTCAACATGCAACGCCATAGTCTGTGCACGGTGGCTTAAATATGAACGTGAATACTTCATCGACCTGATCCAGGAAAATATCAATAAGCAACTTTTAACTGATGACACTGCAGCAGATGATGGCCAGCTGCACGAGGACCAGTTGAATTTCGATGAGGCACTTTTTCTCAACATCGGTCGAGGAGCTTTTAAGATGCAGATGAGTTTTTCATGAATTCTGCATATCTACATGTCTTCTCTCTCGGCGGCCTTTCATGCGCCGTTGTGTGCAGGCATTGAGTAGCTGTATGACATTATTTCCCGCTTCCGGATTTGGTAATGTTTAAGAATACCTCAGCTGGGCCCCTGCTCTAATCACAGCGAGGAGCGTTTGTGAAATCTGTCACTGACTGCACGAGGTGAGAGAATACCAGTGCAGGTCCCGAATCCGAGAGCCGCGCTTTCAGAGAGATAAGGCGCTACGAAAGCGCCACGTGTCACTTTTATGTGAAAATCCGTCAAGCGGTTTTAAACAGACATGTCACTGCAATTAATTGATTAAAAGCAGGTGGGGGGGGGGGGTGTTAGCTGCTGGCCTGGGCGCCCCTGTGCTTCCACACCTCTTAATTGCTTATTGATGGGATTCATATGGTTGTAAATTAACCTTAGAGCATTCCATTATCTTACTGACAAGCCTGTTTCAACCTGGCATATGATAAGCTGTCAGAGGTGTCTGTCCCTGACCAGTCATGCTTGAGTGCTAAACACAGAATTTGTGTCAAGTGGTCAAATGCCTCTAGCACGCTGGAGCTGCTGATACGTAGAGACAATAAAAAAATAAAATAAAATAAATAAATAACTTCATAGATGATATTGACTGCCGTATTCCATAAAACAGCATTATACGCTACTTTGTAAAAGCTTGCAGGAGTCCAGTGCATATATTCCTAACTCCACTGTCAGCTTTTAAAGTGCTTCAAGTACAGCTATCCAATGCAGTTAAAAATGATGATCCATTTTCACAGCATTAGTAGCTGTGAGCACCAGACAATGTGACTTTTGCAGCCAACATCTGCAGTTTGAATTTACCGAGCCACATGCATTTAATTTAGACAAAACTAAGCTCACAAAATCCAATCTCATTAGATTAAAAAAAAAAAAAAAAAAAAAAAAAAAATCACGGTCAAATTGCAAAGTTTCCACTTGACTGATAAGTATTGATAATCCCCAGACAAGTACTTCTTCAAAGCGGTAGTAACAAGATGCTCTGTTTGGTTGGAATAAAACCGCTAACATAACCTTGTAAATTCAGAGATAAAGAATTCCTCCCAGTCAAGTTGGTTCTGGTGATATCGATCCTGACGCTCTATTGTTTTCTACCCCTGTGGGTGGTTGTGGGGCGGCACCTAACGGGAGTCAAAGCAAAAGACAGAGGAGTAAGCCTTGGTGAAGTATCTGACATGATTAAAACCAAGATCTTTCGTGCGCAAAGCAACACATTTTGCGAACATAACAGCCCTGTGTAGGATTAAGATGGCCGTCAGTGATGATGGAGACCGAGTCTAAGCCTTTCATAGTTTGTTTAATTGCAGCTCTCTCTTTGCCCACTTGTTAAAGGTTGAGCAAAATTTTTCCCTTTTTCGTGTGTGTGTGTGTGTGTGCTGCAGTTGGTAGTTTTAAGCTGTCTGCTGAGTGTGTTAAACGGGGGCGTCTGCCTCTCCGTACAAACACTTACTGAGGCCTGCATACCAATCATCTGAAAACAGCACATAAATAATTAAATTTCTCACTTGACAAGGTTACTGTCTCGTATGTTGATGCTGATATACAATACAGAGAGAAAGTTATGAATTGAAATGCGAAAAAGTCGCCACAGTCAAGTTTGCTAAACAATATGTAGAAGTCTTGGGGAACAAGAAAAAAAAAATATCAAAAGCAAAGAAACTTTAAAAAAAAAAAAAATAGAAGAAATGTCAATATCTTTGACATTCTTCTGGTGGTTTCTTTAAAGAAGCAAAAGAATCGAGTACAGACATAAAAATTCCAAATCCTCTCTGCAGCATCTCTCCCTTTACATAATGAAAACTGCACAGCTACACCGTGTACAGACAAATGTCTTTCGGGCGCCATGTCCCTGGCATTCTGATTGCCACACACATTCTTTTTTTTTTTTTTTTTTTTTTTTTTTTTAAGAATTGATTAAAATCTTTTGGCCAATGTATGTTTTTGCTTGAGGTCTTGACAAAGAGAAAAAAGACTTTTATATATCCCACAAAGTACTTTAAGGGTTACATCTTCCTCTTTACGCTGAGTAATTCCTCTTTCAAGATTATTAGATTAGCAATTTATGGTAATATAACTTCCTGAAACTTCTCAGATTGTCACCTGACAATAACACAATTAAGTCTAAAATCTTTTGCCGAACACGTACTGTATGAACTGCTGGCTATATTTCATAATATAATTTAAAGCAGGACACTGCAAATATGTAAAGATGTGAGCTCTGTGGTCCCATGAGCCCTTCTTCCTTTTTCCAATGTTCAGAGAGCGCTTGCACACCGCTGCATTAAAAGCAGCATTTACTTGTCCCTGGTAGCTCTACTGTGCCAGTTACATCAATAATGATCTCTCCCTGCATCTCTCGTTTACCACCACCTCCTTCTTCTTCTATATCCTCAAGCACCATTACCCTGCTATCTTTTCAAAGAAAAAAAAAAAAGAACCTGCAAATGGGATTGGTGAATGTGCAGAACAGGAGCACGTTTAATGCTCCCGAGAGACTGATTTCCCGGGCCTCATAATTAAGGGATTTAGAGCTCTGGAGACAGCTGGTCTCACAAAAAAACACTCCCAACGTCCCCTTGTACTAAGCAACCTGGCCTCGAGTCCAGATCTCTGGGGGTTTATTTATAGTGAAGGAAGGTGGTGTGTGTGGGGAAGATGGCAAAAAGAAGGCACCAAGGTCATCCTCAGCTTACTTTCACTGACAGTAATTCAGTGTTAAGTATTTGATGAAGCAGTGCTTTTTTTTTTTTTTTTTTTTTTTTTTTGTGAGCCCAGGAGTCCCAAAGTAATCAGTATGAGTTTAGAACAGTTTCGCCAAGATAAATGATATTAACAGAATCGCTGGTGGATTAAGTGGATCACTTTCTTGACAAGTGGTTTTTAACCATCTACATAACAAGAAACACACTTTTTTCCCCCCCACTTTGTTCCAAGACGAATTATTTTGAAACTCTAAATTGCCTGTGGGTATGAATTGGCTTGTGTTAACCCCCCTGATAAACTGCTCACCTGTGAAAAGTGTACAGCCTATTCATGCTGAGTCGGACACCATAATATAGTTATACTGCACTGCAGTAATCTTATGAATGACATTGTAGATTTAGTTTCAAATGACCTGATTGCTCTACAGGTGAAAGCTGGCATACCTAAGTAGCAGGTAATCTCTGTCCCAAAATTAAACTAGAAGTCAATTTAAATAGCAATCACCAAAGGAACATTAGTGCAGTCATTTAACCAAAGTTTTCAATTGCAGACAACTCACCACTGCCTGCTGTTTTTTTTTTTTTTTTTCTTTGTTTACTGCATATTAGCTTTTATGCACGACTTGTGCTTGAGTCACCAACTGTCCTGTGTGGATGCATGCCATTCAGTCACAAAAGAACATTGGTTCTGAATGCTCCACTGCAGACATTTGCCTCTAACAAAGCTTTCAAACACTAATTTCCATCAGTATTTGTAAAGATAGTCGTTTCAATTCGGATTTATTCCCACAATTAAAAATGCACCATTGAATTTGACTTCTTTCAGGCAGGTACAGTGAAGAGACACGCACTAGTATAGCCCAATGCACTCTGGATACATGGTCCTATATTTCATTGAAAGAGGGGCCTCGAGGTGGCACAGTGTCATCAATATGCAAAACAATTTCATGTCTGAATTTGAAGAGGTTCTTTAGAGTTGAAATTGGAAATTATAGTGCAGACAGAAAGAGACACAAGTGGACCCCAAAGAACATGTAAAAAATATTTTCTCCCTATTAGCGCCACAGAGAAAATGTCTCAGCATGAGTCTGAAATGCACATCTGCAACAGAGAGAGAATAAAGGTGGAGGGAGAGGAGAGGCTGGACAACATCATGTGTTAAAGTGATGTAATACATTTTGCAAGATTCTGTCTACCACCTCTTGGAGTGGATTATATTTTCATTAACCCTTAAAGAGACTTATCTCTGTGATCTCTCCTCCATAGAGAGGTCAGATGTCAGACAGCAACTCAGCATCTCTACAGCTGCCAAGGACAGGATAGTTGCTCAGAGATAGTTTCGCAGAGCAGAGGCTGCAACATATTAGACACATGTGCTTCAACCTGTTTACTCCAGCTGACGAGGATCCTCACCGCACCGCCCACCCGCCCACTTCCCCCTGTGCTCGACACTAACATGTGAGATGCGTTGTTCTTTTTCTTTTGTGTTTCCATAACTCACTCACTTGTTTAGATGGCTCTACACCAATGCCATAAGGCCAATTCATGCACATTTAATGCACCGCTCAATAAACTGTTCCAAGGTAAAAACAAACCCCTCTGAGAATAGCATGCAAACTTCAGAGTAAGGCCGCATAAATATCAACTGCACCCGTTTGTGGCACACCACTGCAAGTCAAGAAACTGGAAATTCAAAATGTTAATTGACTCTTTCACCTAATATCTGTCCCTGTGGAGTCTGCGATGGACTTTAATGGGTTCATTCCTGAGCCAATCCTATGATCTCAACACTACTTGAAGGCTTGAGGACATGATTCTGGCGTTTTAAAAAAAAAAAAAAAAAAAAAAAAATCAAAAGACATTTTACACTGCCAGCTCTTGGCAATGAACACACCATTTGCCCCACTGCTACTTTATTCCTCTCAAAGCCTCAAAGATTGTAACTCACAGAGAGGTATATGCAAATTCATGTTTGTAAAAAGACACATATCCACATACATATGCATGTGCATGCGAAGCAATTTGTGTATGTAGTTACTTCTTGTGAGTGGGAAACAAACATGTATTCCAAAGAGAGTTAAGCTTGAGTGAAACATAAAACACTGCCAAAGAGCTTATATCCCTTATTTTGAGAAGTCACACAGTTGGACGGGCTATGATTGTGGCAGTGGGGTAGATAGAAGGCAGCTGGAAAAAAAATAATCAAAGTTAAGTCCTCTCAAGAGGGGGCCAAAAAAAAAAACAAAAAAAAACAGCCATGTTGAAATGAGCACTGGGAAAAAGTCCCCCATACCTATGTCTGCTCCTTTTGAAAGCCCATATTCCCCAGCATGAGCAGCACCGCCAGATAAAAGACATTGAAATGCTTTTTAATCACTTTTCTACTGTGCTTTTAGCATTTGCATTTACACCCCACCCTGTTAATTTGCATGGATTATTACTGTGCTGTCAGCTCATATCGCATCCTCCTGCCCCAGCCAAACAGCGAGCAGTAGCTGGTAGGTAGAGACGGAGGGAGAGAGCAAGAGAGACTCTAGTGGCTGTCAGGAAGAGGAAGAGGATGACACACAGAGACAAAAGCTTGTGTCACATTGAACAAGTTCCCCAGTTCTGAGACGCATTAATCATACCAATGTTGCTGAAAATGCAGCAAGCGCATATGCTACATGCCTGCGTGCTTGGATGTGTGTGTTTGCGTGTCTGTGTGTGTGTGTTTGTTTAGGAAAGTGAGAATCGTGTCGGCGCGTTGTCTGTGGAAACAGACGGTTTCACTGATGCTTCACTGAGCGATGGCAGCTGTCTAGCGAGTGGCCTACTCTCAAGTGGACATAATATAGCCGGCTACCTGTGAAAGATATGGACCACCCACGAAGATCGAACATACAGTACATCGCTGTACAGAACCATCCGCCTAGAAACATCCCCCATGCTCATATAGCACTCACTGAAAGAATAGGAGGGAAATTACACAGAAAGATATTCCACTAAAGACACTGATTTGAGAGCTTAGACACAACTGTTTTTTTCCCCCTGCTGCTCTGTTCCTATATGATAGGAAATATGATATGTCATGGCTGTATATGGCTTACCCCAGTCTCTCCCCAGGCTGCCGCTCTCTGAGGGTAAACCAGGCTTGGACTTACAGCTTTGTGTTTATAATGAGGACAAGGGGGACAGAAGAGAGGATTTTGCCAGCACAGTTTGAAGGCTCAGTTGAGACAGGACAAAAGGAAAAGCTCTTTTTTTTATTTTTTTATTTTTTTTTTTAATTTTGTCTCCCAAATAGCAGACAGTGGCAGATGGGACTTACCCTGTACCCAGCCCAGCATCAATTATGCTGTGACTGGCACCCTCATCCCTAAAGTCCATTTTTTTTGCTTAAGGGCAGGGGTTTAGGGTTGGCAATCTGTTACAATTTGGCCCCTTTACCTCTAGCCCTCTCCAGCCTCACCCGTCCCCCTTATGGCAGCTTGGTAATTCACAAGGCAATGACACGGATGCACCTTAAGGTCCCCAGTACTGCAGGCGTAGCAGACAAATTTCTTGATCAGTGAGGCTGTGAGGCCTAGTTGTGATGTTTTTTTCTTTTTATGACACCTAATTTACAGACCAAAGGGGTAAAATGAGGCTGTAGAGTTATATGGGGCCAAAGAGAGTCGCTTTAAGTGGTGAAGTATCCATCACTCATTTCTCAGTTCTGGCCCCAGACCATATGAACAATCCCCAAAGAAGTCTTAGAGAAAATCTACATCAAATGCCTGCGGCCAGACGGCCACAAGCTCCACAGATGTCGATATAGTATACACGCTCATTCAGGGACAGGGAGGGGAATTCATATTTCAAGCTGACATGCAAGGATTGTTGATGGGGCAGTTATGAGCAAGACAAATGGGTGACCATGCACCAAAGGTTTCTCTTTTTAAGATGGGCACATTAAAAAAAAAAAAAACAAAACATCACAGAAGAATGGCTTTCATCACATATTTAACCCGTTCTGGAAACTGGTTTATTTTTCAGCAATAAACTGTAATTTAAAATAGCTTGCGCTGTTATTTAGTGGGAATGATATATATTTTGCTTATTGTGGTGTCAAATATGGTATACTGATGAAATATTATTAGAAATATTACACTTTGACATAATTTTAAAACCATCTGTGCATTTACAACCCCTGCATTTTCACCCAGTCTTGATGAAAATGCATTTGATCCAGTGCGACATCTGCACTTTTAGCAAATACGCTCGTAAACCTCTTGCTATTCAGCAAATCAGTGACAAATACCAAAATTGCCGTTACTCTGGCACACAGCACAAAAGCAATCATTTCCCCATCTATGAAACGCATCTGAGAGCCATCATTAATTGAAGTGATACTATTTTAGACTATCTTATGCCTCTTTCCTCTTATTTCCCATCATAGATTTTTTTTTTCAAACTCTTTTCCTGTCTGAAATAAAGTGAACTGAATGACAAAGGAGAGTTAAAAATAACTGAAGAAAACAACAGATTTCAACACAGAAGTTTGTTACTTTTGCGTAGCTCACAGTCACATCACATTGATATTTTATCCTGATCACACATAGATGCATTAATGTATGTTATTAACGTGTTGTAGGTTCATTTTACCGAAATACAGCCAGTTATCCAAAAATGTATGGAGATGTTAAATATGTGATAGCTGTATTTTCAAGGTGACTCTTTCCCAAACAGGAAACGCATACTATTTTTAGTCCTGTGAGGAGACTTGACAGCAAGTTTCTACATTGACAACTGAGTGTGTATAAATCCCAGCGGGCAGCCTCAGTTATTGATTTAGGCTTGAATGGCACGTGATCAGCGACACATCTCTGCTTTGCCTCATATGTTCACAAATTCTGACGTTCAGAGTTCTTCTCCTGCAGTCTTTGAGACAAGTGCTGTCAGAAGGAGACATTTTACCTCCATTAATGATGTGTTTGTGTAATTAAATGCTGCTACACAACAGTTAAAACAGAACTCAAAAAAGTAATTTGGCAGTCGCTGCTTTATTTGTATGTTCCTATTCTGTCTCACATCACACACAAGCTGCCGAGTGTTTTATTTCAAGCATAAAAGAGGAGCACGGTGGTCATGTGAAACTGTCCTTGTAAGGGATTTTGGAAAGGGCGTAAATTAGACTGCGGATTTCTTGGTTATGCCCAACAACATTCTACTGTGGCTTTCTCACTTTTGTCCTGTGTTTTATTTTTCCCCTGGTTTCGTAGCCAACACTTCACAAACTTAACAAACTCAAACATGCTCCATCTGGGCTTGAGCACTCCTTCCCTACTGTTTTTGGCGATAAATAAAGCCCCCCCAAAAAAATGCACTAATCACTGAAAAAGTGCCCAGGAGCCATACTGTACCAATCACCCACCAACTCATGTCACATCATTACAGAGATACTCCACACAATCACACCTAGAAAAAGAGAGCATTTTGTATCTTTCATGTTTTCTATCACTAAAAAGTTTAAGCTTCTGCCAAATTTTGACCCGACTGTGCTTTAATGAGCACTTTTGAAACAGTCTACCAGTGATTCTTTCAAAGTGTTTGTGGCACTTTTGCCTCTATTGAGTAGTTGGCAGTAGGAAATAACATGAATAATGGGGATGAGGAGATGACATGTGACAAAGCCATTAAGTCATTTGTGGTGATGGGCAATCTTGGCTGTGTGTTGCAAGTTGTTACATGTGAAACTGGAAAAAGAAATCATTTGGTACCTCAAATTAAACCAGGGTTTGAGACCCTACGTTAATAAAAGACTGAAACGTATATACATATATATACATATTAATATAAAATGTGAATTAAAACTACGCTTGGATTGCACCATTAAAATCATTACAAATCAATGTAGGTGCCAAATGTTCACTCTTAAGTTTCTGCTTTTCAGAGCAGTTCATACCATTCACATCTGTCACCCTGTCTCTTGTTTTGCCATTGCTGCAGTATTCTTTGTGCTGACCACAAGAAAAGACAACTCATATAAAAAGACCCTAAACTTGGGTCAGTAAAAAAAAAATGCAAAAGTGGCTACCAAGCGCAATGTGTTTGAGTGTCAACCAGTTCCCTAGATTCATGGAAAGATATTACAGAGATAAAAAGGTTCATCATGTGCAGAAAATACCCCTTGTGTTGCATTTGATTGATGGGCTCTTTCTAGTAAAAGGAATCCACTTGGAAAAGAATGGGAACTATAGCTGATGGCATGTTTCAACAATGTTCATTACAGTGTGCAGAACGTTAAAGCTATTAATGGGGCCGGACTTTTCTTGAACAATTTCTACATATGCTAAATTCATTGAGCACAATATAATACATAATGATGTAATGAGTCCTGCAGTAATAATGTGGTAGCTTTGAACTGGAATAATAACCCGGTATACTCTATTATGTTAAACTGCACTTCAGCACTGTAAAAGCTGAATTATGCATCCACTTTTCATCCAGGATGTGATGTAATATCTGACATATGTGTACCTATATCAAAAATGATGTTTCCATAGATTAATAGGTTAACAATAAGTGGATAAATTCTGGTCACTTATATACATCCTCTGGATCCTCAATCTCTTTCTTTTCTTATCAATTTTAAACATCTTCGTCATCTATCTTTCAATTCAAGGAAAGTGGTCTCAGACCTTTGGAACCCACTCTCTATAATATATATATATATATATATTTATATTACATTTATAAGTCTGCATATGTTGCCCTCTGCAGACTATTCCTTATTAATTAATGATAAAACTAAACAAAATTATTATATATTAGAATTAGACTTTGCATACATAACTAACAGCAGGCATGGGTCTTGTGTCTTCATTCAAACATGATATATTTTTTGTTTTATAATATTTTATCCAAAAAGATATAATAAAAAATGATTCATTACTTAAACAACATTGTGGATACCAGATTTATATCTGGGAAAGCTTTGTACTGCGAGACTTAAAGGCCTTAAAAATATTTTCTCATTTAGCGTGATGTGCTCCTACATGAAGACAGTTTCCTGTCAAAGATAGAACAGTGTTGGTTATTTCACATGAGAGACTTCTGCATGTGCTGTTTTATCTGCACTCTTCTCACTGGTTTGAAGTCGGCAGGGCCCTGTTGAAAAAAGATGAAGTCACATATTTCCACACACTAATAAATATTTAGCAACACTTGAACCAAAAAGCGGCGACAGATATTAGGGTTGTTTGCGCGTTGCCAGACCACTGTCGTTGAAATCTGATCAAACACACCCACGCACTTCCAATGATGCAGATTAAAGAGATTTTGAGTGTTAAACTCTTAATGAATAACACCTAAGGATGTTTTTTCCCCTGAAATTTAACTTTGACTTAGTCATGAGTATGTGATGTTACAGAGAAATTAATGAATGAAGTTCACACAGGCTTTAACTGCTTCAAATGATCAGAAAGGATTCATGATCCTTTCAGAGCGGTCAAGAACTGAAGTTTGAACAATTCACTTTTCTTCACTTTTATTCCAATCCTACCTTCCTCTTTTTAAAAAAAAAAAAAAAAAAAATGGAGCTATCTATAAGTTTTCTCTGTTGCTGAACTTGGTTTCTTGCCGGGAGCAGGTGGTGGTGTCGACAACATGACAGATTGTAATACGCCCTCTGAACAAGCGCTATATCTTCAGGGCAGATTGGAGGCTACAGTGAACCACCATCGCATAGTGAAAAGATGTGCTGTGGCTAGCTGGTTAGCATGCTAACCTCAGTAGAAGAAAAGATAGAGACAAGAGATACTCCGGAGACACATGTCTGTGTCTTGGTTTTCATTTTGCGCCCATGTTAACAGATTGGAGTGGATGCGCTTGGCTGCATGAGACGTGTGTCACGTGATCTAGAGTTTCTGAGCCTGTTTTTTTTACTTGTGACGCATGTAGCTCGTAGCTAAAATACACAGCGTAAATATATTATATATAATATATATTAGCCATGTCAGCAAGTGCATGTGGAGACAGTGACATTTTGGAGAAATCTACTGTCAAAACCAAAGCTGAAATTGATTTTAAATGAAGAGACATTGTACGTTTAGGTGTCCAGTAAACGCAGCAAACGCACAGCTGGTGTCAACACACTCTCTGGCTTTTCCGCATGTAGATCAGCAACAGCAGCCGTGTCGCACACGCCACGCATCCAGGGTTTGTCTTCGGCGTTAACGTTGGAGTTGATCTCCGCTGCTGAGGAACAGCTGTTGGTGAGTAAAGCAATGAAGTTTGATGCTGACCTTGCAACATTACTTATAAAATGAATGAGCAAATGTAAGTGTTAGCTGTGCAGCAGCCGTGTTGTTTGTATTTCCCATTTTCTGTTATGAACATTGAAAGAGGAATCTTTACTTTGTGCACCTGTATTTCTTCCACTCCATTACTGTGGTCGATTTCTCAATATTTACTGGGCACAGCAAATACGAATGACAGTCACACTCCTCCTAACTAACAGATAAAATCCACAAACCAACGTTGATTTAATTTCTAAAAGGACTAAGCCTAGCCTGTTGATCCAAACACTATCCTCTGCTTTGTCTTGTCATACAACAGTTTTGTTTATCTTACCTGTTTGTTTGTTTGTTGGGTTTCGGAGCTGCTTACATACATTACACTGTGGAGATTTAAATTGGAAGCTCAGGATAAATATACCTTATTTACTGTGTATTAAGCTCTTAAAGGGTTGGATGAGAATGACTGTCAAGACAAGATATGAATTTGATGAAGAAAAAAAAAGACGCTATTTGTATTCCTTTCACATGTGTTAGAAACACTTGTCACATGATCCCTGGTTCCAGTCACCAGAAATATCATTTCAGTTTTGCTCTTTAAAAGAACTTAAAAAAAATGGCTAAATGAAAAAAACACTGAAAGTCTCCGAGAATTTTCGACATGTGACACAAATGGAAATCCACCATTAGCATGGAAATGACATTTGATTACTTCATGGTGACATATTACATCTCCCAGTTCCTCAATATTCATGAATGGGGCTGATTTCGGCCGTAGAAAATATTAGATTTACATAGGGGCTGAAAACATCTTTCATTTTCAAAATAAATTGAACTCTCACGGTGCAGCAGCTCTTTTCAAACTAGAAATGATAACTAGCATCCTGGTGATCATGGCCTTCCACTGTGCCATAAAAAAAAAAAAAAAAAAAAAAAAAATTATTTCACCTTCCCACTTCCAAACTTTTGATCATTAACTCAATGTTCTTAAAAAGTTACAGACTAGCCACTGTTCTGAATGTGCACCACGGTACAAACTCTAAGGCGTTTTTCACGATACTGATGAACTGTTCCCAACCAATTTCTCATTTTTCTATTTTGACAATTGAATCTTTGAACATGGCAGTTCAGAGAATTTGTCATAACATCCCCTGGCAGCTAATTCTGTCATAATACGGCAGCCAAAAATCCCATTTTCTACTTGAGTTACTTCATACTCAGCAGATTGGCAAACATTCTCAATTAAATATGAAGCTTTTGCTTCAGGACATGGTGGGTTTTGTTTCAAGGATGCCATTAATTGCTAAACTAGTTAGAAATTTAATTGACATTCCAAGGGTGATGACAGTCATTGAATTGACCAGCATTGTAGGACTGAAAAGATCAGGCTGAAAAATGTGTGAGGCACTCATGAAAGTGACAACGACAAAATAAAAGCCTTGTTAGGAGTTGATGCATACCCTGTTTTGTGCCTTCATGGTTTATCCATAGCAATAGTACAATTCTGTGAAATATTCCATTCAGCCATATATTATGTAGTAGTAGAAGTAAAATGAGGACACAAAAATAGGATGAACTATAAAGTCATGGTCTGCTGTTTGATTTATGTGTTGTGGCCCTTGTTAAAGGCAGGTTAAGCAACTGTGCCATGCTGCGCTACACCTGCCGCTTCAGATTCTTTGTATAGTGATCATTTTCCCAATATTCCCAGGCAGGGCCAGACCTCTGCAATGTTCCTCTCAATATGAGAAGGCGTAGACACGGAAAAATACTAACCTCATGGTGGGTGAACACAACATTCAAGGGTCATCAATTTACTTGCTGCAAATGTAGAATACCACTTCATCACAGCACCCTGCTGCGTGAGGTTTTGATTACAGTTTTTCTCCAGTCCCTCACAAGTTCCCCATACAGCACACCATAATTAAGATGACCCGATTGCTCTGATTCACCCTGGAGTTTGGTTTGTACAACTGTGTTTGTAATTGCGGGTATGATTGTATTTTGTGTGAATGTGTGCATGCCTTTCCATGCACAGTCTGTACGTTCTCCCTGTCAGTATCTGTCAGTGTTCAAATGCAAGTATAGTCATTTCATTTTCCTGGCCAAACAAATTCAAAAACAAATGTGGAAATGTGGAACAACATCTTGTTAGATCCCGCAGGACTTCTTCCAACATTGAGAATTTAAAGATTCTCTCAGTCAGAAACAAATTAGTCAAATTAAGAGTATAGGTGACTACTAAGATACCACATCTACTCTATGAGCCAGGAAAAAAAGTGGATAAAAACAGGTGCCTCATGTACTCTTACTCTTATATCACTGAATGCGTGTCTAGCCATCACGGTATGTGGCATTAAGTGCGAACAGAAGCTGTAGTCAGTCAAAGGAGGGGTCTCATGCCCTCCTCTGACCTGGTTGACATTCAGTGACCAAACATGTATGACATACTTGAACTCTCCTATTTCAAGTTCTAAACCTCAAGACATTTGTCTCCAAATAATTACATAATGTAAATAATTAAGTAAAGTAATGAGGGAGGCTTCTCGTTGGAAATTCATATTAACGAACCAGACAAAAACACCCCACTCATAAAAGCATCATTTTCATTATCTTTTTTTTTTTTTTGTACACACAAATAATTAATGGAACAATGTGTGCTCCATCTCTCCAGTTGGCATCAGTGTGAGGGAAACATGAATAACCAAATTCACTATCATGACCTTGTTATGAAGAAAAATATGCAGAACGCAATTTTCATTAGTACGCTTTAAATATGAAAGTGCCCCACAATCAGCCCAATGATCTGTAGATTACACTCAACAAATATCTCTTCTCCATCTCATTGTCATTACTTATAATTGTTCTTAACTTAGCATTTTCATTGTAATTCCAGCTTTGGATGAGGAAAAAATAGCTTAAGGATTCACAGGATATTTAAACCTTAAAACTAGAAAATTGACTAAGTCTGTGTGTGAAACGTGGCGTTTGTGAGTACTATTTTAAAAATGTGTTGAAAAGTTTCTTACTGAAACTGAGCAAGGTCAGTATCACATATAGGAGATGCTCCAATAAATCACAGGCAGAATCACAGCTATAACATTGGGGAATACAATTTTCCTTCCTCAAAACAACACTGGCAGGAAAAGAAGTAGCAGCACTTTCTAAAATGGCAGAATTACAAATGGTCTGTGGTCTGCGACTCTTTAATCAAGCTCAGATGAGGAAACCCGCTGGCTACTGACAAAATAATCCATATTTCTACTGGGGGGCTTTTAAAAGAGCTATTTAGGAATTGTTGGATTTAATAAATTGTGGGGATTTTTGTTCAAACCAAAGTGAAGCTTAGGGAGTCTGCATTGACATGTGCTAATCAGTGCAAAAAAAAAAAAAAAAAAAAAAAAAAAAGCACCACAAAAGGCACGGTAATATATCACTGGGAAAACTCAAGCACAATTCACGATTTCCTTGACAGATGTGCATATGCAAACCACTCGCATTTTTATTACGTCTATATCAGTGGGGGAAAAAATGAGTGTTTTGTTAATACTGAGGTGATTTATTTGCAATTCAACTCAATGCTGAGGAGGCAGAACATTTCCCAAAGTCACTCAACCACAAAAATGATGCACAACCACCCGTATCTCTCCTTTCAAAAGAATAATAGTACACCGTTATGATGGCGGAAACTGGCAAATTATGTATTTTCAGAATACAGATTTCATTTGCAATGATAAGAGTTTGAAAAACCGATAGGCCGATCAACACATAACCAGTGGATGCTCTAATGTAATATACACGATCAACTCCTGTTATTGACTGCTGAGTAATTTGGGATTTCGCATTTACACCCTAATGTGGCATTGACAGAAACATGCTGCAGTCAAAACAACGATAGCTTCATGGGCCTCTTCCTCCAAGAACAAATCTCATGTTATAAAGAGACTGACGCTGATTCATTAGAGCTCCGAATGTTTGAGATTAGTGCTGTGCAAGCTCTGATTTCCTTCTGGCTTACAGTATTATCATGTTGATGTCACACGTATAACTGTAGTCAGCGCATTAATAATGCGGCTTCTTGAAAGAGCCTGAAAAATTCAAGGGCAATGTATTACATAATTAGTTGTCAAAATGATGACAGTGGTTCCATGGTTCCTAGTGTGAACATTAAAAGAAGGAATTAAACAGTGCATTCAAACAGAATCATGTAAGGTTTCAAACTGCTGCTGCACTGTTCTTCATGGGCTCAGGCACGACACACATATGGCCACAACCTAGGCAGTGATGTCACGGCCTTAAGATCTTATAACAAATCAGGTGATTTATTCACGTGGACATCAACTGCCAAATAAGAAATGAAGCACACACACCATCATCCATTAAGAAACAAATAAAGAAAATAAAATTAAAAAAAAAAAAAACTGATACTGTGAATGGGAAAATACAAGATCCGTTGTTCAATCACATGCAGAGGCTACTCAGAAATACGTTTTCTGTAGACTGCTGAAGGCTAACCAGAAAAGAAAGGCAAATGGATTAGTGTAATCTGATGAGACGATTGATATCCTGCTGTTGTTTCCATTAAAATCACATAACACCAGGTGTGTGTCGTGGCCTTGCTTAGTTCTTCTGCGGCAAAGTGAAGTGCACACTAATATACTCCATGTCATTATATACAGTCTCTAACTCTAACAAACATATGGGAGGGGTCCCTTATCCCTCTTCCCCAAGCATGACAGGGTGAGGGACAAGGACATACCAACAGCAGTTGTCACTGAACATTGTCACCATGGTAACAACAACAACAACAACAAAAAACCTAAATATAAAAACCAAAAAAAAAAAACATGGTTAAGGTTATGAAAGCTTGGTTCAGTTTAAGCACAAAAACTGCTTCGTTCAGAAAAGATTGTGGTTTGGTTTAAAATAGATCCATAAAAGACCATAGAAGCTTTGTAACTCCATAGACCACATCATCTAACTTCCTCCTTCACTCCCCTAATGATTATCATGGCTACTCATGGCTACTCCAGATCACTCAAGAATAAAATTCAACTCAAGGTTAGTTTAATCTGTGCGCACAAACTACCTTTAGGTTTAATTGTCAAAGGCAATGGGAATATTTGTTTTTGTCATGATGTCACAGTTCTCTCCATTCACAGCAGCCATGCAGATCTCTGTTGGCTAAAATGGATTGTACCATTAATGTGACGTCAATACATCCTCTCTATAGCCCGCAGTGAGCTGTGTACAGTCAGTTTTCTATCCAGCATGATTTTGGGTTGATTTACAATTGACGCTTTCTCTTCACTGAAATAGGGATAAGAGGAGACCCCCCCCACCCACCCACCCACACAATCATTTTAGAGGAAAAACAGCATCATTCTTACTGAGTTAACCAATCTGGCTGTGTTTGTCTTCATATCAGTAGTGCAGAAACATGGGGGCTGAGACAACCTCTTGTGTCCTGACAGAAATAGCCCAGCTATAATTGTAAGTCAGGTTGTGAGCCTGTTTCTATTCCACAGTCATTCAGTCACAATAGGATAGAACAAGTGAGAATATGCTCTCGGGCAAAGTCACAGCCAGCAGCTAGAGCCAGCTGAGAGAGTCTTCATTATATGGAACAAGGAATCATTTATGGAGCAGTGCTGCTCTGTTCAGGGGCAATCTGACAAACATATTGACTTTGGCACACATGAGGTTGCAGATATCGCTGCACCCACTTTCCATTATGACATAATTTCATTTAGGTGGAGCCCCAGCTCTGTTGGAAACTTTTGATCTCTCACGTCATTAAATGCTGGACATTGTGCATTTGTTTCGCTTTCATGTTTAGATAAAAATAATTGACAACGCAGTGTAAATGTGAATCACCCATCTTCTTGAAATGCAAAGTATGATATACATTAAGTTTTGTTTTTTAACGTATCAGCAATTCACCACTGCTCACATAATGAGATTACGAAAGAATCCTCAGGCATGCATTATTCAAAAAAAAAAAAAAAAAAAAAAAAAAATTGCCTCATCTGATTTTGTGTCAGCTCAAACTACTGCAGTGAAAAAAAAATCTGCTGCCTGGTTTGTCTGTTTGGTTTGAAAGACAGCTTTTCCAACATCCACCAACTCACATCAAGATTTTATATCAGTTTCCAACTCAAATCTGCCTTTGGCCCATGGCCACTAACAGACTGAATTATTCAAGATCAGAACAGAGATTGAGGCTACATCAAGATCTTAAATCTCTACTAATTCCTTAGCCAAAAGCAGCTCACATCCATCAATCTGTAAGTCCATGATGTTCAGAATACCCAGCATATCCATTGTAAAATAATACAGCACCCGTTTATTAAGACATAGCTCCAAGCAAGCAAGCAAGCTCCAAGCATCCCCACCAATTTACAGATTCCCTCATTTTCTGAAGCAGCCTGACTCTTTCAGTAGAAGTTATCCTACAATACTACATCTCACTTCATGCGTTTCTGAGTTGTGGGAAATTCAGGTTGAGTGAGCACTGTCCATCTGTTTGTGCAGTTAGCACTGGAATTTAGCAAAGCTTTTCACGTTGAGGAATGCAAGCATTGAGAACAGCCATTCAGGTCAGTCTCTCTATGTATTTACTGTACTGTTGACTCGTGTAAATGAACAAAACTCTGACTACGACTGCTGCTGATGACCTTACACTTCATAAACAAGCTGAATGTCTGAAAGCGAGTTTTACTGAGTTACATCAACTGATATTCAATGAATATGGTTCCCAGGACAAAAGCATGTTGAAGAAACCATCTCAATAATCAGATCAAAAATACTGGACTGCCGGAGCACCTGACGTGGCACATACTATGATATTTCAGTCCACAGCTGTAATAAAGATAAAAAATACCTGACAATAATAAGTAAATAAAATACAGACTGACTACCTGCTACACCATTCCTTAGAAATAATGTATACTCTACTGCAAATCATTTTAATGAATTAATTTCCTTCTGGCTGGTTTCAGTAAAATTCACCGCACTCTGAAAATAAACTTATAGACACTTGAAATTGACTTAGAGAGAACACAAATGTATGACACTGCCATGTGGTAAATGCAGTGCTTTAAAAGTCCTCTACAGCTAACAGTTGCATTATAACACATACATAATGTAGCCTTGACAAAAACTAAAACTGACAGAGATCCATCAACATGATGGACTCCCCGTGTCTGACAAGTTTAAAGGCAAGGCCTGCACAAGGCCTTAGAGTATAGAAAAATTTGAAACCACTAACTTGGAGCTTTGAAATCATCCTAAAAAACACTGGAATGATGATGCTTGTATGGAGTAAGGAAAAAGTATGGAAGCACGTTAAAAAAAAAAACAACTCACCTCTTGAGTCAAAAAAGTGATCATATATTCCAGAGAAGGCCTGTCTTTTTCTTTTATAAAGCTGATCAGACTCAAGTCAAGGATTGGTCTCTTTGTATGTTTTTCTATCAACAATACCCTAAACGGTCTGAAAATTGTTCTACCTGTATACTACACTTCATGTGTCTGGAGTGCAGGTTTGGAGACTTGTTGGCTTGTGAAACCTCACAACAGATAAACAGGAACATAACACTGCATATTACATCTCAATAACTGTTTCTGAAACCCACCTGAAATCACAATAAAGACTGATTTGAGTGTGGGTCATCATCTACACATTTATACTGACAGCATCCGACTGTAAATAGCTGTTGATCCTGGTAGTTATTTCATATTTATTCTGCCAAAAAAAAATAAAATAAATAAATTTTCCATTAATGAATTTATACCTAAAATGTTCCCCTAAACTGAGCTATGACTAAAAACAAGGTGAGGATCCATGTATTTGTCAAACAAAGAAAATAGAGAAACTGTGCTGAACTACATTATCGCATCACTCATCACTGGGTCTTTTTCACTGATTTGGATTTAATGGTTAAGGTGCATGTACACAGGTCAGAGTCTGTCTTCTGGCTTGAGATACCATAAAGCTCATGCATTTTCTACTTGCAAGTGGGTTTGACTATTTCTCAAATTTCCTCAATATGTCTATAAATCAATTACAGCTCATTCAGACAGCTGCTGCCAAGGTTTTTAGTGTAACAAAGGAAAGAGCTCACATTAGTCCTGCTATTAGTCTCTGCACTTGCTTCCAATTAGCCTTAGCATAGATTTTTAAGATCCTAAATACCTTTGCCTATTAATCCATGCATGGATTACCCCTGACTATATCACTCATATGTGGCCAAGGCAGAGTGGTAGAGTCCCCGGATACAGTGTCTCTGCTATGTACAGTGAAGCTACATTCTCTAGTTATACACCCAACAATGTGAATTAAACACCATCCCAGTATCCAGTGGATAAAGTTTTTTTTTTTTTTTTTTTAACTATTATAATTATATTGCTGAATTATAATGCTAAAAGAACCTCCAAATCAAATCAGCACTGTATCACAAGGTCTCTGTTCATTTCCTGTTCTCATTTTCTTAAGTGCAGTAATTTCCTCCTTTTGTGCAATCATTGTAAGAAACAGGTATCACTCGGTGGTTGGATATCTAAATGTGGAGGAATATTTTAGATCTTTATATTCCCCAATAAGCCCCAACACCTGCCCACTGCCGGTGCCACATGTTGTGCCACCAAGGGCCTGAAATTAACATTCGCCAAGCCGCCAAATATGGGCTGAAAATTGGCAGGAGCTGTGTCATTTCTACAGGCCACTTTGGCAGGTGAGCTTTTTTGATCTTGCTTCTGCATGCACACAAAGCTTCCCCGGTACGGTGGGTTTGACTGCTGTGTCCTCTGGCTTACTTTCTTATATTACAGAATATACATTTTTTAATTGACTATTGATTTGCTTCCATTACATTCCTCCCTGGTGTGCTGTGACTGTGAGGTCTTATGAGCTTGAGACAGCAGTCAACTAGAGACTGTCCTGTGAAAAATGAGCCTACAGGTTGTCTGTGCCAGCAGCTTAATATGACCCATAGTTCTATTTTATTGCTAAAAGACCTCTAGTGGTTGTAAAAGGAGTGAAAGGAGGAAGTTAGGAGTATGAAGAGCAACAAAGTTTGCATCAGGATCAGGCTGGGGTGAATGGATGGGTCAAAAGGACTTGGGACATGGGAGACTACATTAACTGCAATTTCATTATTGTCATCATAACAATATAGGTTGTGTAACCTTAAGTCCTCATATTAACCCAAACCGCAATCTTTCCTAATCAAGCAGTTTGTGTGCCTTAATCTTGCCAAACTCTAACCTTCCATGAGTTTAACTCAACACCTGCGGGGTTTATTTCAGGAGATGCTCGGATCATAGGGAAGGGACCAGCAACCTATGTAGATGAAGGAAGTTCAGCTCTCCAAACGTGGATGTGTAACAACTATGAAACTATATATAAAATTTACTTGCACACAGTCGGTTAGTGTTAGTGATAGAAGTACAGTTGTTCTAGTGTCAAGGTGAAAACAGAACAATAAGACACAGTGGTATGAACATATTTTTTTCAGTCTGTCTTGGGATTTGGTGATGGAACGTCTATCAGTCGAATATGTTATTCATTCGTATATGAAATCCTCTAGGCAGCAGTTTTTGCCTCAAGAAGACAGAGATCCCGATGGTACAATTACTGCTACTAAAATAATATAAAGTAGAAGAAGAAGGGGAGAAAGTGACTTTAACGAGAGTGTGCCAATTAGTGGTTAATTCTTAAAATAAAGCAGAATCATCAAACATTTGGCTCCTCTAACGCTGTCACCTTTTATAAGCTTTTACTTTCATTTCTATATTTATAAACCAGAGTTCTACTTTCTGCCCTTTGAAACACCTGAGTATGTAAGTTCCTCAACCTCAATTATATTATTTTTAGAAGGTTTTTGTAAATGAGTAATTAAGCCAACAACAGCATTTTTTCAACAATGAAACAATTTCTATTTTGGAAAAATTTGCCCATGCACCAATGCCGGTTATAGGTTTTGATGTGGCGCATTCATTAATGGGTCTGGTTGTTAATTATTATTGAGAGTGAAAATCTCAACTTTGATGTATTGCTCCACAGATGTTTTTAGAAATCTGCTGACCCCAACAGCACTGTTTCAAATCAGATATTTATACAGGTACTGTAGGCTACGCTGCCTACCCTAAATTTGATGGATTTTGACAGGACAGAATAAGAGAGTCCCAATGTAATATGAATTTCCTATTTCAATTTTCCCTTCAGCTTCCCCTCCTCTTGTTTCCTATTCAAGTTTAGAAAAATGGGCACACTGAGAGGAAATCCATTTGATCCATGCCCACAGGCGGCTTTCAGGGGCTCCTAAACCTGTATTTCTTCTTTCCCCATAAATTTATCGCCTGTCTCACACTCCTTTGTGCAGCAGCAAAGATGAGTGTCAAATCTCAAAGAGCTAAGACCACAGTATAAGGTGCTCAACATCACTTTTGCAAATATCAGTCCCTTTCCATCATTCAGGATCAGCTAAACTAAATTACATTCACCACGCTCATCTGTGTGGGTGATGCTTATGAAAATGTAAAAATAAAATCTGTTTAATATATTCACATAATCATAAAATAGATAAATACAAGTAAAAACAATAGGGGCATCTTAAAGTCACACCTGAATCCAAAGGTAGTGTAATTACAACAAAAAAAAAGAGAGAGAGGGTCTAACTATTACACTGAAAACTACAAAAACAAACAGCAGACAAGACAATGTGCAAAACAACTGTCACAGCTATAGTCACACTGCACTTATCAAAACAGGTATTGTCTTTGAAGGCTTTCAACAACATTGTGTATTGAATTTATCTTCAAAATGCTATAACTGTGGCCCCTGTGAAAAGAAAATGTCATCATTATCTTTCCCTGTCAATATGTTCTTGTGGAAATCTAAAAGAGAAGGAAAAAAAAAACATATCTTCTCTGTGCATTTTTTTGGGACCTTGATATCATGAAATGTCCCTTCTGGTGAGCGATGCATCAAAACATTGTTAAGGGAGTCGACATAATGAAAGATTTTCAGAGAGCGGGGGGATAGACTGTGGGCACAAAGACTTAAAGAAAATTAATCACAACATAAATGTTATGAGAGGAAAGCTAATAGGCTATAAATAACAAACAGGTGATCTCACATCTTTGTATTTCCCTGTGGTTACAAAAAAGAAATCTTACTGTCACATTGGGACAAGCTAAAAATACGTAAAATAATATATTTACTCCACAGGGCTGGAGCTTTATTACAGACGTGGGGGAGTTTGGCTCTTCACATTCTGTCTGACTCTATTCAGTTGACCTTTTTCAAGTTGCAGATGCCCTTGAGTTAATCTCTTGAGAAATTAATTAAAGTTAAAATACAATGCGTAGCTAACACATCTTAAGCAAGTGAATTGATTCATTTACAGAGGAAATGATAACATTGTCTCATAAGTTTTGTCAAACTTGCTCAAAAAAAAAAAAAAAAAAAAAAAAAAAGACCTGTGAAGCCAGAAAACTATTTTTAGGTGGATCACTTCGTAGGAAAGGAGACTTATCAAGCAAGGTGATATTGTGGTAAAAGGCAGAGAGACAAAGAGGTTTTCTCATCCTTTGGTACAATCAGCACCGTGTCTCTGGGGAGACAAAGCTGTTTCTCCTCTGTCGCCTCCTCAGTCATCCACGCTCAAAAGGAGGGACCTTGGTGGAGTGCAGAGCGCAGCAAGTGATGAAGACATCCTTAGCGTGGGGGAGTGAAGGGAATGAGGGAGATTGCGCCACAAGGAATGAAACCTACACTTCACAGCGTACAGACAACCACACCGAGACATCAGGGAAGGAACTGTGTTCAGTATCAGAAACGCACGTCTCAGGATGAAGGAGAGAACGCTACCCAAGGAAACAACAAAGGGCTGCATCATGAAAGACATCACAAGGTTATTCTAAAGTGATGGTTTAAAGACTCTTGGAACTATTTGAAGATGTATGCTTCTGTGTTTTATTGTGGCACTTTGAAAAAAAAAAATGCTGATTTGCTGAAAGTTTCTCCATCAAACATTGTCTCCATGCAACTGACTTTCAGCTTATGCCTATAACAACCTTGACTCTGTCTTTATTTGATGTGACTCATTTACTTCAGCTGATATCTTACTCTCCATCAGGCAAATAACAGTAAATATCGAAGAGGAATACTTTACAGCACGGAGTGATCTCTGCATGATGCCCTCCACTGTCGGTGCTCCGCTATGACTGGGATTATGTACTGGGGGAGGGGCATTCCTAAATGATTAATGCATGGCAGGCAGGAGATGCCGTGTCTTACGGGGTTCAATAAACATCCCTCGATGTCATGCAGAGCAAAATGGCATTTGCTCATTGCAGCAGCCTAGTACACTCAGCACAGCCCTAATTTGTGCTCTTTAACAATTATGCCATATGGTGGTGGAAGCAGCAGGGTCTACTCAGGACATGCCTGCATTGAAAATATGGAGCCAAACTTTTAATGTGCCTGCAGGGTCCCTTGCCATTAAGTGGGCGTAGTGAGGAGAGGAAACATGGATATATTTCTTTGGTCCTGCCAAAGCAGGAGCACTGGCTGCTACTTTGCTAAGCTTTACTTGTATGTGGCATCATGTGTGAAAATGGCAATTGCAAATTAATCAGTGTACAGAAATAGCCTGCATACAGTGAATCCAGGTCTTTGGTGGTAAACAATATCTCCAGCCAAAGCCTTGCCTCCTGGAGTCTGTTGGTGGTGGTGGACTGAATATGAGCAGATGATGTGATGCAACGATCAGATGCTTGTTTTTTTTTTTTTTTTTTTTTTTGTTGTTGTTGTTTTTTTTTTTTTGTTTGGTGTGTGAAATCTCTGGGTATGAAAACAGGCTTACTCATGAGGCTACAGCCTTGGCACACATCAACTGCCCCGCTGATGTGTGTCTGGTGAATGTCAACTGAATGAGGCACTGAATGAGCTAGAGGGTAAAAATGGCTTGTCATTAAAGCAGCCTCAAATGAGATACAATATGGATGCAAATACGATTTCAAGTTTATGCTACAACCCATTTGAAGCTAATTGGTAGCAAGATGGCAGCAACAGATTTCACAGTTTGTCCGATGACGGTTTAAAAATTGGACAGATTAATAAAAGATCCCTACACTTCAATGGGTTTTGGAAAAAAAAAAAAAGTAACATCAATTCAAGCGAAAAACGTTTTTCTGACAAAACTCTGACAGCTTGAAAATAAGACAAAAAAAAAAAAAGAGAAGAAAATTCAGAAATTCTTTAGCATAGTCTAAATGATGCACAGACCAACAGTTCAATGTAGAGTAGAAAATCCTTGAGGAAGCCCATGGGTTGTTTATTTTTGCCTCAATTATCACCCCAGGGCTTAGCTCAAAGACAGACATTTAATAATTCATCTGCTCTTTGAATTAATTTCATTCTTTTTTTCCTCCAATGGGCTCCAAGCCAACATGTTGCTGCTGCTCCTAATCAGGGAAACTCAATGGTGGTAGTGACAGGAAGTGGGAAGGGGTCTAACAATTTCTTTAAGAAGAAACAACTTGTTCATTTCCATGCAGAATTAGTCCTGTTAATTATGAACAAGATACCATCCTGGTCAAAATCATTGGCACCCCTGAATTTCAAGTGCATAACTCAGCAATACATGCAAATGAGCCAATTTTGTAAAACTAGAAAATTTGAATAACAGGTCCAAGGTTACTGAACAAAAGGAAGAAAAACAAAACTAAACCTCCATAATAGTGAAATACTAAAAACAAAACATGTACAACAGACAATTATTGCTGTTTCAATGAATTTAGATTAGTTCCTCATACAAGTATGACTGTGCTTAATTTTCAGTGTTCACATGACCTGAGTTCACCAAAGAATGATGGTTTTACTGTATAAAACAGGGCTGATTGTTTCGAAAATCTTTCTCACAATGGTGAAGAAAGAGAGCACCAGAAAAGCTTTTATAAAATCCAAAGTCCATTATCAAATCCAATGTCAACAAGGCAGTTGCAGAAAAGCTTAAAATCCCTGTTTCAACAGTCACAGACATAAACCTGTTAAGATACTTCCAGGACATGGGGCCGAGAAAAAAAAACTCCATGTATGGGTTGTGAATAAGAAAAAAAACAAAACATGAAAGATAACAAAAGCGGTTGGGTGTCCAAAGGTGAAGGCCAAGGAGGACACAACTGTTTAAAGAATGTAAATATAAAAAGGCAAGACCTTTTGTTTAAATGTGTGAAATGTGCTAGCCAGTTTCAGAAAACTAGGTTTGAGGTGAAGGTTTTGGGACTCCAACCCAAACCACACATCCAGCAACACAAAAGAATGGGTGGACTGTTTTAAATTGTGCAACAATGAGTCCTGACCTTAATCTCATTGAAAAGGAGGTGAAATCTGGCATTGAAAAAAAAAAAAAAAAAAAAAAAAAGAAGAAATGTATTTGTTATTTATTAAATTTATAAGAGCTTGAACATGGAACAATGGATGAGAGACAACCAGCAAATAGCTGCAAACCTTCTCATTGTTTCTAAAGGTTTTGCAACATAAGCATCAGTAGTCGTGTTCAGGGCTTCATTTTGTGTTTGTGTCATATTTGGCAAGTGTTTTTTTTTTTTCTTTGTTCAAAAATCTTGGACACTTTATGAAAATATTCTGGTTATACAAAATGGGTTCATTTGCATTTTTCATTCTGAATTACGTACTTTAAATTCAAGGATATCAATTATTTTGACCACAACTATATTCTCTGCAGACAAGAGTTGATTCACCATCTAAAATACAGAGAGAGTTGTTGCCTTCTCCATGAAACAAGCCTGCACAAAATCAATTGAACAGGTTATGATGCTGATAGCACACTGTAGGGCATTAAGTATGATGAGCATGAAGGTGACACAGAGGATAAATGAGAGAGTAATGGAGAAATCATATCAAGGACTCTTGAACAATCCCCCATGGTGACCCGATGCATGCTAAAAGACGACATGGCAAACACTTCAGAATACAACTGATGAGTCTGACAAAATTGGCACCCTTTCTGAGAGCAGAGAACTGGGCCACTGTGTTTGAGTCATTCTGCGTCGATTCTGGCCAAGATGTTCTCTCCACTTCCTGAACAAGTACAGGACATAGGGGGAACAGCCGCTCCCTAGCAATCTATCAAACCCCGCCACCCAAACAAGCCTCTCCACGCGCAAGCACTCAAACTTGCATGCAGTCACACACGGTCTCTAAACTCCTACTACTAGTATACTGAACTGCTGTGTCTGCAGGCGTTGCTGTCTTTGGGCTTGGCTTGTAAACCATTAATCCCACCCATTTATAAACGAGCACCTAAATATACACAGCGCTTAATTAAAGTTGGGCATCCATTATTGAAGCGAATCCCAGTTTTATGTGATGAGAAGGTAATTAGTCCCTCTACACCTTAGCACTCCTCTCTGTTTCTAGGGGTTATAAATACCAGCCCTGCTTCCTCATGAAGGGTATCCTTTAAATTACATTCTTACGCTTTACGAAAGGTTAGAAGAAAGGCTTTCTGGAATTACGTGACGTGACGTTTAAACACAAAACTATCAAGCTATGTTCTTTATCCGGCAGAGGAGTCGCAACCCAACGGTCATCTGATACAGACAACAACACAATAACCTTGGTCGTCTTGGACACTGTGCGCGGATCAACCAAGAGCTGGCTTCCCAAGGTCAGGATCTGCTCTGAAGAGACAAACAACCTTTCCTTGTAATCTTTGGAATGTCGCTTAGGAATCACTTTGGGTAATAACAAATAATGACCCTATCTCTACCATTGGGAAAAGAGGTATTGATTTCTTTTACCCACCAAAGCCTGAAATTATGACCTTAGCTTCACAGGGATGGATGTCACTTTTTGCAGAATGAAATATCTTTTTTTATGTGATCTGTAATGGGTCTATCCCCTGACATGTTGAAATCTCAATATACAAATAATCTCAACATGTATTATACTATATTAACATCAAATATTTTGTGCTCTAAAATGACAGCTGTCTAATATATTTTCCAAGTTCTCTACTTCAAACACAACTAGCATACAAATTAAATGTTAGGTTATTAAAACTAAACATAAGGTTCCCACAATGTTGATTGACATTTTAAATGCAGATCGTTAATTGTTTTCTTAAATTGCTCAAGTGAACTCATGCATTGAGTATTTTGCAATGTCTAGCATTGTTATTCAAATTGTTTTGACAGAATCAAAACTCAAATTGAAAGGCCAATCAATGTATTCAACAAATTCACAATTAAATCAAATGAATTTAATCAAGTTAATTAATATACTTACGAGTCAAATGGCATTATGCTATTATTTAGATATATATTATTTAATAGAAAGCCATTTGAACGTTTAAAATAGGTTTAAATATTTTGATTTTTGTGTTGCACTGTGTGATTAACTAAGAAATTGCATACAACCTAGTTTCACAGTTGAAGCTTTTGGAACCCTTTGCAAGTAGCAACCTCTGCAGTCCTCCACCACACATCAACGTTGCTCGAAGCAGAGAGATTGTGTTTGCAATGTTGCATGTAAAAATAAATTTGTATGAACTTGACCATGAAGTTACATGTGTAGTGTTCCTGTGAAACACTGCCCCAAGGGTATCGAATACAAAAACCCTGCACTCTACAATTTTTTATAGATATTTGAGTACAATTATGTTTCTTACGTTGTGGCAAGCCCACAGACAACAGCAGTAGGCAAGGATTGCTATGAATAGGGTGTGTGGAGACTTTCTGTTCCTTATGTATTGAGTTGGGAAGGTGAAAGTCGCATTAAAAGATTCTAGATTTTGCATTGAAGAACTGAAGGTTTTATCCTTAAATGTTCTTCAACTGAATCGTCTTTGATGAAACTGTAACATAGAGGAAGGAGGTCGGAAGGCCAAACTCTATTACATTGTAAATTTTCTGCCCAGTGTGTATTTACATCTGGTTGCGCGTATCCTTTGCAGACAGAGATTGGGAGCGATTTGACAGTAAATCCAAGAATTCTGTCCATCGGTCTATCTCAGCATTTTCTCACATGGAGCTTAACATCCATAACCCTTTGGTTCAGATGCTGATTTTGAACTTTGACAGCAGAGTGCGTCCTCATAAATTATCATACAGTAATGCCTGAATAATTACATTTACAGGCAGAGAACACCATAACCACTCATTTAAGTTAAGGGGTAAAATTTAGCTAACACATACATACATAATAAAGTGCCCTAGTTATGAGTTCAACTTGCTGCTGCATCTTATTCATGTTCCTCATTATCAGGATAAAACCTTGTCAGTGCAAATGTCCAGGGGATATGGTATATGTACATAGAAATAAACAAACAAAACATATTGCTCCTAATTATTTTGACACTGCTTGCTTGTAAATGTGAGTGACACTATACATTACATTTTGCCTGTAACTCCAGAATCCAGCAATGAGCAGTGATTAATTGAATTCATTACTTGAGCTAGCTTGCGCTAAATTGGTCATCACTAGGACTATGACAGTCGTTGAGGTTGAGGGACTGTCCGTGCCTTCAGGTTTAATAAAGTCAACATATGCATATGCAGAGCAGGAAGAAAAGCAAAGACTTTTCAAACTTTCAAGACAGTGAAGGACAGTAGCGGATGTACCAAGAGTTCAGGGTTTAGCCTTTTAAAAGTGGATGATTGAATTTCTTGGCAGGGGATTCATTAAAATGATAATTCTTATTTATGAAGCCCTTTAAAAAATTAAAATACTCTCCGTGTACTGCTTCCTATTAATTAACTTTTTTTTCCTCTCATTTTCTTTCTTTCTCCTCTCTACTTTTTTCTTTACTTCCCACTGAACTTGACACACTAATAGGTTATGAATAATTCTGTTTCAGTTTAGACGCCAATTAGCCACAATGCCAGAGGCCATTCTTCTTCCTCTCTTGTGGAGTGGTGATTTAAGACCCATCTGAGTTAGGGTGCTCCAACTATCCCACGACTGCATCATTCACCTCACCCCACCCAGCGTTGAAACAAGAAAGAGTTAACTAGGTAATGTCCTCCCATTGATAAAAGTCTCTCTCTCTCTCTCTCTCTCACTGACGTCAGTGTGGGGGAGCACTCAAACACAGGGATGAGATTGGTCATCAAAAGAACAGAACAAAGGGTCAAGGGCTTAGTCAAAAAGAAAGAAAGAAAGAATCGTGAAAACCAAAGGCAGCTCTCTGAGGCACAAAATATGATAATAGAGTAATATTGTCACATGGTGTCTCTCTCTGGTGTTCCAGTGAAAAATGTCACCATTGCTAATTAGCCACAGTGCCACACAGAGAGAGGCATGACTCTGCTGCTGGAACTTAGATGGACTTAAATACAATAATTACAGCAGAGACTGATCCATAAGCTTCAGGCAAACAATGTCCACTATAGTGATTGAATTAAATAATAGATCATAGCAATAGGAGTTATAAAAGAGGTAAGAAGGTTTGAAGCAGGGGTTGGCGATGTTGATGTTAATACTGTGTGAATAATGCGAATGTGATAACATCGAGATGACAAATGTTAGGCCTTGTGGATCTTTTGAGTAATTGTTCTTTTTATGTGATTTTGTGCAGTTATGGTTACAACAGGCTCTCTCTCCACCTCCCTGCACTCTCTTGAATGCATTTTCTAAAAAGAAAAGAGACAAAAGTTAAAGGTGATATGAAAATTTACTGATTGATTTTTTTTTTCATTTTCTAATCTAATTTCTAATATCGTGAATTCCAGTGGCCACGATAATCATGCAGTGAAGATCTAATATTATGACAGCTCAACTCAATTTAATTCATCTGTCTGCCAGCAACATGAGCAACAACATACATTATCTGAAGGTACTTTACAGGGTAAAGCCAAGACCTTGCAATATTGTTGAGGGACCCAAAAAAGACCCACAATGAGCAAACACCTGTGACAGTGGGGAGGAAAAACCTTTTAACAGGAAGAGACCTCCAACAGAGAAGAGCTCAGGGTGGGCAGCTTGACCAGATGGGTTGAGAGGAGAAGGTGTGGGGGGTGGGGCTGTCTCTTATACA